>CM075183.1:12530470-12847970 GCA_037577475.1 Chaunax sp. Z400
TCCTCACACAACTGCACATTACTTAAAAAAAAACAGTCTGCCCTGTTCTGTAGATTGCACGTTTCTTGTACATTGAAGATGTTTTTCTACCTCGCTTTCTATTTTATCTCTATAGATTTATGATAACGTCTGTGTAAGCACCAGAACACCGAGTCAAAGTCCTTGTATGTGCACACGTACTTGGCAATAAAACTTCTCTGATTCTGAGTTGTTACCTGCAGTGCAGTCTGTGAGATCACAATAATCCCAACCGAACTGCAGGAGGCAACTTCAAAAATACCACGGTTTGCGTTGCATCATGTTGGCTTCGCTCAAGTTGCAGGCATCTGGAAATGGAGCCAACGCCTCTAATTACCTGCCATCCAATTAATGAGCAACTACTGACCCTGTGTTACTTCGTTTATAAGCCGCGGTGCGACGTGAACATAAATAAATCCAAAAATTTTTAAAAACGCAGGAGGGTTTATACTGTGAGATAAAGCCGAGCTGCTCTGCAGACAAGCTGTCTGTCTCCGTTTGTTTAATTGGTTGTTTGGGAGGAATTTTAACTGAATTCTGGTTGGAATTCACTTAAAGTGAATTGTGGCCGGGCTGCAGAGGGTGGAGGAAGGGAGAGAATTAAAATGGTTTGGCTCTGGAGTCTTACGACAAGCACCGACAGGAAGTCGTTCAATGTGAAACGCACACACCCAGAACAAAACAACCACACACACACACACACACACACACACACACATGTGAGCACGTGTG
Organism: Chaunax sp. Z400; assembly: GCA_037577475.1. Taxonomy (NCBI): domain Eukaryota; kingdom Metazoa; phylum Chordata; class Actinopteri; order Lophiiformes; family Chaunacidae; genus Chaunax; species Chaunax sp. Z400. Next base: position 12,531,221 of record CM075183.1, read on the forward strand.
TACACAAGCAGAAACACAGAAGAAAGATGGTCAATTTGGAATGCATTCCTCCTCCCCCTCCCCCTCCCCCCTGCATGAGTCAGTGTGTGTGTGTGTGTGTGTGTGTGTGTGTGTGTGTGTGTGTGTGTGGGTGTGTGTGTGTGTGTGTGTGTGTGTGTGTGTGTGTGTGTGTCATCTGACGAGCGGCTAAGTGACAGATGACAACAGGACCGGAAAGTAAAATACGAAAACTAGTGAGGATGAAGGGATGTGAGGAGAATGGGCAGAAGAAGAAGAAGAAGAAATGAGCCATGTGGAGGGAGGACATAGTGAGGGGGTTGAAAAGAGAGGGATGGGGTCAAAAGTGGAGTTTTCATGTAAACACCATGCGCTGCCCTCGGGCCTTTTCTCCGTGTGCCTGTGTGTCCTATAATCCCTCACTTTGCTCCGGCCTTAAAGGACTACAGTAACACATTGGTCGACTTCCCTGTTAGAACAGACTCTAAAATAAACCATGTGTCCCCAGTAGACGGTTATTTCTGAGCTCCATGTGAAAACCTTTATGAACGCCGATGGCCAGATTATCAATGCATCCTAAATATTAACCGTATTGATAAATCCTTAGAGGTTCACTGTGGAAGAAACTGCTAATGGTCATAAAATGATTCATACAAAAGGTATTCGGGTATTTAAACTCCATGTTAAGAAGATATTTCATAAGCAATTAAATGGTGTTAAATAGAGAAGCTCTCTCCTTTATGCCTCTAAGCTCCGTGTTAACTAGAAATCATTAGATTAATGTTTTGTCTGATTGATTGGCTCCAATAGGACATTTTTACAAACTATTATCGGCTGATCTGGGCTCAGGTAAGAGGACGATAGGACAAACGTCACAGTTTAAGGCTCCATAGGTTGTGTACCTGAGATTATTTATAGTAGATACATTTATGGTAGACAGCACTCACAGAGCACAGACCTCCACTTATTATGTCATTGCACCTAAAAGCAACAGTCCCATTATCGTTGGACCCTCACAATTTGATTCCGTAACCATGGAAACCTACATTGGTGTCGTTATTAGTTTGATAGTTATTCAAGTAAGACAATATTTCACTAGTGGTGGTTTGGTCTGATGTCTTCTTCCAGCCTCATGATAATCCATCTAGTAGTTTTAGTGGAATTGGCCAAAATGTTCCCACAGAAGATTTCCTGACTCCGCCCCTTTATCTGGATCCACTCGAAACTTTTATGACCTCTTCCTTGGTCTTTCTTCCTTCCTAGATATCCGACCCTCCTACCTCATGAAAATCCGTCAAGCAGTTTTTGTGCCATCCTATGCCAACAGACAGATAAACAAACAAACAAACAAACAAACCAGTTCCAGTGAAAACATTCCATCCTCGGTGGAGGTTTTTATGAGCATGATAAGACTGTTCTTCTTTTGAGTTCATTGAGTTTATTTATATCAGGGACCATGTACAAATGCATTAGTCTCAAAGAAGAGAAAAAAGATGCTTTGCACCAAATTTAGCAAGTAGCTAATTTCCATCTGCAGTCCCTGGGCAGGTGAACGAGAACAGACAGACACAAGCAAACAACATGTTACATAAGAGAAACACAGTGTCTGTTGGTTATGACCTTATTAATCAGATTGAAGTGAATTGCTGCCCTGCTGAAAGCATGCCGTCTCTGTTTCACTGGTGTAACTGGTTAGCTTTTAACTGGATCCCTTCTCTGACCATTTAAACTGGCAGAGGCGCGACTGTGGTGGGTGCACTGAAAGTTCAGAGCGGAAATAAGGAACTCAAAGTCCACATTGAGGTGCAATTTTACCATTCCACCGTCCACACGGGCAAGTTAACAAGCAGGAATCCGACATGAAGCAGTGAGAAAATGCATGAAAACGCATGAAAATGCATGAAAATGCACGCTGTCACACCCATATGTCTCTCATAGAAGCATCAATGCATCTCAAGAGGCTTTCAGATTAGCGAAAGCGGGTTAGAATGATGGAACAGAAGTGAAAATCGAATGCATTGATTTTGGGATACAATTAGGGCAAAAGTGAGCAAAAAAAAAAACCATAAATGGAATAAAGTGGTTTCTTCAGTGAGTTTCTGACAGGTTGTGGAGAAGCAGAAGCGTCGTTTGGTTAGAATGGAAGCAGGATTATTACGAGATGTGAAGCCTCTGTCACTAAGCAGGATTACTACTGCATATTGGCAGGATAAGTGCACTTTGGGCAGGAGGCTGAGATTACATCACTCATTGATTCATGAAAGTCCATAAAAGCTATTTCCCCGAGTTCAATGTGTCATCTTTTGAGTTGATATTCATAACCAGAGAAAAGCAGCGAATCGTAAACATTTGAAAAGCAGGAACCAAAGCATGTCTGGCATCATAGTTTAATTTAAAAAAATAATCCGAAATAATGAATCGATTAGATTTAAAAATGTTTGCAGTTAGATTTCCGTCAATTATCAATAAAATAAGTGATTTTTTTCGACACCCTGATGTACGAAGAGTCCAGATCCAGAACTTCAGGAGTGATTTGGCTGGTTGTTGTTTTTTTACTCATTACACTTTTACTCGTCTTAACTCAGCATTTAAATTATGCATATGGAAGGAAATCTGCAAGATGGCCTCATTTTTGGAGGGTTTTTTGTTGCAACTTTAGAACAAGCAGAATGTTTTGCAACATATACAATCAGAGTCTATGGAAGACGTGGAGCCAAACTCATCAATCAGGGTTTTTTTTTTTAAATGGCTGAATAAACATTTTTACATTTCAGTATTTCCAGGCATCAAAAGGCTCTGGATTTTGCTCAGCTTCGCACTTTGCAATCTTTATAGGGGTGAGAGAGCCTCTGGGCTTTAATTTGAGGAATATACACTCATGCTGGCTGGAGATCACATCAAACACGGTCTCCATTTACGATACTGATGTTTAAAACTGGAGCATCTTCGACATCTGCTCCCAAAACACTGGCATTTTTCTTCTCCCTCTCTCATCTCTGCTACCTCCCTCCTCTCCCCAAAAGTGTTCCCCCTCCATTTATTCTGCATCATTCTTCTGTTGATCTAGTGGGAAAACGCAAATATGGGGGAAGAAGGGATGAAAGATGGATGAGGAGTAAAGCATGCACATGTTTTTAGTGTTCACACACTCAATCGCCAGCATTACCATTTCCTGGGAATTCCCTTTTGAGAGAGAGAGAGAGAGAGGGAGAGAGAGAGAGAGAGACAGGGGGAGTTTGTGTGTGTGTGAGACAGGCAGAGAGAGAAAGGAAATCAAAAGGACATGGAATTGACTGTTTGCGTGACAAGAACCTTAATCGGAGGCCAGAAAAATGTGCACAGACGCCACTATCACAATGTATGTGAAGCTCTGCTGATAATACGTTACTTTAATTTCAGACACTCCTTTTTTTTATGATGTGTGTGCATGAATGTAAAACATCCAAACCACATCTGACCTCATATTTGCTAAGTTAGATAACGGCTGGGAACTATGGACCTTTCATTGCAGGATTCCTCTGATCCTCATACACACACTTGCATGCTATTGTACTGTAAATCCAAGGCTACTTTTTTTTTTTTTTGCTCATATGTGACCCAGATGTTTGTAGTTCTTTTTTTATTTTCGGGACAATGTGAACACCACAAATCACACCAAATCTGATCATTTCAATTCTGATTTAGACCTCGTCGGCTGTGTTCACATTACCAAACTGAAGTGGCTCAATTCAGATTTTCTGCATTAATGTGGCACAAATCTGGGGTTTTGTTGTTGTTGGGGTTTTTTTTTCAGGGCTGTGTGAACCCCCCAAAAAATCTGATTCTCTCAAATCAGATTTGAGTCACTTTCACTTTGACTTCCTTAATTTTGTGGCTATATTGCAGCATGAATGAGAACGATCAGATCGGAATTCATGTGGCTTTTTTGCATATAAAGTGTGCAAAAAATTGAAGCGTGGTGAAAGGAAAATAACCAGAGACATGCATATATTCTCTATTAGCGCATCCATTTCCGTTTGAATCCCACGAGTTGTCTCATAAAAACGACGGTTTTTGTTGCATATCGATGGCTACGTTCATTCCGAACAGCACAAACCACATGGAATCTGATCTCTTTCAATTCTGATTTGGGCCACTTCCATATTTGGTCCTAAATCAGACACAGGTTGGATTTGTGGCGACGCGACCTCAGTCTGAACCGTCAGATCGGAATTCATGCGAGCAATGAGAGGAATATGACTCCCATCGATCGCACCAGCACACTGGGGGAACCCCACCTCGTTCAGAAGCCATGTCTGACCTCCTGAAGTTCTTTTCATGTGGGCAATTTAACGCAAATAGGAGTAAGGACATGGAATCAAGGCCTTTCATGTGTGGTCCTAAATCAGATACGGATCTGATTCCCGCCGATGTGAAAGCAGTGTGAACAGTCAGATCGGAATTCATGTTGGCTTTTCTCCCACCGAGCACGCTGACATCACTGTTTTATCAGCAACGGTGAACAAAGTCGAACGTGAAAGATCGCAGATACAACCGGGGGGACATGAGGCTACAAATTTCACAGACAAACGCTTCAATCAAATCCTGGTTTTTGCCTTCTTGCCCTCAGCATAAAAAAAGCTAGTCAGCTTGTTGTACATCTGTTCACACTGATGTCAGATCCGGGTCACACACACACAAAGATGAGTGTGGAAGTATGGTTTCCAAACGGAGGACACAGGCCTGCAGCCAGAGCCAGATCAACCAACAACTAGTTAATCATTGATGGCCGCTCAGACACATGGACACACACCTTCTCTCTCTCTAGGGAGAGAACAACAGAATGGCCCTGCACTCTGTCCCTGAAAACCCCTACACACACACACACACACACACACTTGTTACTGTCAATGACACGAGCAGGCGCATGTCAGGGTTGCCAGATACGCTGCAGAGCAGGAAAAATGGATGAGAGAGCAAATCAATCATCTCTGCCGACGTGATTTAACGAGTCAGGGAAGCAGAAACTACAATAAACAAGTTAATTAAGTACCAACTGAACCATTAAAGGTGATATTTCAGAGCGTGATTTGCAGTAAAAGCTGCGAAATCCCTGAACAGGGGCACCCTTGTACCGAATCCAAACAGGTGCTTTATCCTCGAACGCGCTGAGGGAGAGAAGAGAGAAAGAAATTGGGGGGGGGAAGAAGGAGAAACGAGAGTGTAAGAGGTGCGTCTGAACCTGAGCCCGAGGAAAACCGGCTCGACGAGAATTTAACAACACACCGCATTCATCAAGCTCTGCAGCCTACTGGCGAATGTCTGGGAAGAGGATCTGATTAACACACGCGTCGCAGAGAAGAGTGGGCTTCTGTGGGCTCCGAGAAGTTCTGTAGGACACCTGCACCTTGCGCACACACACATTATCCATGTCTGTATTTTTCCGACACACACACACACACACACACACACACACACACACACACACACTTCACAACAGTTGCCTTACTGTCAAACAACAGGCTGTCATGACTCCTGTTGTCTGTTTGTTTGTTTTTTATTCTAAGTGGAACAAATCTGGTGCACTTCTTGCGTAAGAAAGAGCGATCGGATTCATTTGAATCATGTTTAACAGCAACGTGTGTTAAGCGCTGTTTGGCAACCCACTTTCAAACTCTCACCTCGTCCCATTTGATGAATTTCCCCCCCTTCTTCAGCGTTTCATGGACGGACACGGGTTTGAGCTGCAGCGCGTGGACTCCCGGCTTGGCCCCAGCCATGGCGAGGGACTCCCTGCCCCGGGTGCCAACGCCTAAACCCCGGCTACGGCGAGCTGGACTCCACGGAAGGAACAGAACGCTCTTCCTTCCTCCACTTCCACCCCGGAGCTTCTTTATCCGGAAAGAGAGTTAATTGAAGGGCCGAGAAGGGGAGGGGATGTTTTTCAGAAAAGTGATCTTAAAAGTTGGCGAGAGTTTGAAGAACATGAGCAGTAAAATCCAGAGAGGAACACAGAACTTGTCTGCTTCAGCGCGCACCGCCGCTGTCTTGTCCGCGTCCTCGCAACGCGGTGGCGCGCCTTTAACTCCCCTTTTTATTATTGCAGGCTTGGGTTCATTTATATGTTTATGTACGCAGAATCCTTTAATCGCGCACTTGAGCCCGCAGAAAGATCCTTTCCTTCCTTCCTCCCATCTGGTCGACCCCTCTTCTCTCCTCTACCAACTTTCTCTGCTTCCTCGCTCTCTGGTCGCCTCCAACGCGTTTCGTCTTTTCTCCACCTCCTCTCCTCCCTTGCATGTTGTGTGGAAGGGAGAAGACTCCGAGAGGAGAGAAGGACAGCGTCAGATAGCGTTGAGTGAAAGAGAAATGAGAGAGGAGGGGGAAGTTTGGAGTTTGGGTTTAAAGGGGTGTGTTTTAATCAGTTCCTCTGCCTGCCACTCTGTCCTCATGTCATGCAATGCACAGCATGCATGTTCATGAACCTGATGTTGTGCATGCTTATGAGGAGTGGATTTGAATTTTTTTGTAAAAGCCTCATATGTTTTCTTCATCATTTCTCTAAAATCTCTCAGATACAGCCCGCTGAAACGTAAAGGGAAACACATCTCTAAATATATAATCTAAATGAAAACAGCATAGACTTAAATATCCTGGCTAATTTCTGTTAAGTCAGTTTGTAAATGCTTTTTTTTTTAAATGTCTTTCACCACTTTGTTATAAAAAAAAAACTGGGCTGACTGTGGCTAATTATTTCTCGAGCTCTGGAAAGCTGCTCTGGAGCCAAAGAGGACACAATACAACTGTTTTCACCCTCGTTGTATTACTTCCTATTGGGACTATATTGACCTTGATGTGTTAAATCTGCAGAGTCCCTCTGGAGCCCTCAAGTAGCTACTGCATGCAGCCCTCGTCAGAACATGTTAAACTCTGGTTTCTCAAAGCTACAGTTGGAAGCAAAATGACTCAACCAGGTGTGTATTAGGTTCATTGGCAAATTATACTATTTATCAGCTGTTTGCAAAAACTAAATCACACAAGAACAGTTTGAATCACTAAATACAACAGATGTCTGTCCCAAATGTAACACAAATATAAACAAATACTGCAGTATTTTGTAGGGACCCTTTATCTGCTATGACCTGCTGCAAACATGATGCATATCCAGACGCCAGCTTCTAGCAGCGTTCCCGAAGAATCTTAGCCCATTCTTCATGGACTTAGGCCTCCAGTTGTGGAATATTCATTTGTTTACGTGCCGCAAATGTCTTCTTCAAATCCAACCAGAGCTTTTCTATGGGATTCAAGTCAGTCCACTCTAGAATGATCCAGGACTTTCTTCTGTAACCGAGCCTTGGTGGACTTTGAGGTCTGTTTGGGATCATTGTCCTTTTGGGAAATGCCCAAGCTTCAGCTTCCTCACAGACGGTGAGATATTTTGTTCAGGGATTTCCTGATACTTGATGGAATCCATCTTACCCTCTACACACTGCAGGTTTCCAGTGTCTGAGGAAGCAAAGCAGCCCCAGAGCATCACCGAGCCGCCGTCATGCTTCACTGTACTGTAGACAGGGTGTTCTTTTCAGCCTATGCTTCGTTCTTCCTCCTCCAGACATATCACTGATCCATAGGCACCAAAACTTAAAGTTTTGTTCCATTGCTCCACAGAACAGCGTCCCAAAACCTCTGCGTCTTATCTAGGTGGTCTCGAGCTACTGGAGCTGACTTTTCTGGTCAGCAGTGGTGAACATGTAGGAGTTCAGGCATGGAGCCCTGATGGCGTTAAGAGAAAAAAAAACTTTAGGATTCTACTCCTAAACTAAGTCTGTGAACAACATGTTTTAACAACATCTGATTTGCAAATGTGTCTCTATAATGAGGGATGTTATTCACAGGGTTGAATCATTTCATTAAATGTAGCATTTTGTGTTGAATGTGCAAAGAAAAAAGTTAAAATCTGATGTTATTTCAACTGCTCTGGTTTGATTTGGTTTTTGCAAATAGCCAATAAACAGCATATTGTGCCACTGAAGCTAATATACTGTACAATGGATGTTGAATAATTTTGCTTCCGACTGTATAATGTTAAAACAATGTCAATGCAACTAAATGATAATGATGGCCTGGTTTAAACAAGTGGATAGTTTAATAACCACTGAACCAGTAGTTTGATTTGTCAAATGAATGTAGTGGAGCCTACAGCAGGTTTCTTCTCTCTGAAATTGTGAAGTAGAAGAAGTAGCTTTCCACTCCTTATTCACTTTCCTTTTTTCCTTTTATTTTTACGAAGCTAAGCTAACCATCTCCTTGCTGTTGTTTCTTGTTTAACATTTAGAAATGCAAGAGATGTTAATACTCTAATATATCTCTTGGCAAGAGAGTACCTGTATTTCCAATAAGAGCAAACCTGTTCCTTTGGTCACAAGCCAACCGCTAACTTAAAAAAATATTTCCTCTGTTTAAAATCACATGTGCACCTGATCTCCTATTTACTGTAGTTCACTGAAGGCAGCACAAAGTATAAACAAAGGGTGTTTTAATTGTTGAAATTACATTTACCTTTGATTATTTTTAATTATTTTCCTGGGTGTCGACAGTGACAAATTTCTTTAATCATTAATCGTCATTAATAAAACACAATAGTCGTCTTAGAGGTCATTTTGAAGCAACAGGGGATAAGTTTTCCTGGCAGTCAGGTTGTGAGATTAAGGATATCCTCTTTCTTTTTTTTTTCTTTTTTTTTAAGAAATGATGACGTTAAATCTGCATTATATAAACAGGGATTAATTTGGAGGATTTGGAGGTCAGGTAACTGAAGCCGCTGAAAGTCATCAGGTATAACTTTCCCCTGCACCTCCAGCCAGTGGCAGCATATCATGTTTTAAGAAGGAGGCTGCACAGTTTAAGTCCAGTCGTGTCCAAATCCTGCTGCCAGGCAACATCACACACTTGGACTTCTCGTAAAAAATGCCACGGAGCAACAGATTTTTTAGCAACCATTGCCATTCTCCAACTCCCTAACTACACCCCGCAGGAATGTCTGCAATGCTGCAGCCTGCTGACTGACTGCCTGACTGGAAATGTGTTTTCTTTGACCAAAACCAGTCAATAAAAAAAAAAATCACTGACAATCAATCAGAAATAACCTATCATGAACACACAATTGAATATATGTGTGTAGAAACTGTTGGTGCCAGTGTTACACGACCCTGAGAAGGTGCACCCATCCAGTGTTTAACAATTCAGCAGCCAGACAGATTGGCTTCTGTGTGTGTGTGTGTGTGTGTGTGTGTGTGTGTGTGTGTGTGTGTGTGTGTGTGTGTGTGTGTGTGTGTGTGTGTGTGTGTGTGTAGCACTTCAAGATCAGATTAATCAACAAACCTCTACTGACACAGTTACCGCCCGTATTCACACACACCTCTCAGATGACAACAAACAAACACACAATAGACACATGGATGCTTATGCCTTCTATCGGTGCAGCACACATGAAAAAGAAGGCGTATTGTGTTTCTCTGGTGCATAATAAAATGCACACACACACACACACACACACACTTTCCTCCCTCTCTCACGTGCATGCAGACAAATGAATCTCTCCTCAGCAAAACATTGTTGTGTTGAACTCCGCTTTTGAAGTGCAGGCACCTGCAGTGTCAATAGACCTCCTCCTCCCTCCTCCATTCTCTTCATCCTGTCTCTCCTCCTTTGTATTTTTGCTCCTGCTCTTGTTCATAGCAACAGGTGTTCAGCTCCCAGTCGGTAGTATATGACTATCACTGTAGCATCACCGTGCATGGGTTGTATTTTGTTTCAGGTCTAGTAACACGTCTTGACGGCTACAGATAGATTGCGATGACATTTCGGTACATAAACGATCCCCAGAGGTTGAACCCTAATGACTTTGGTTCCTCTGGCCTTACAGCAGGTCACAGTTTTCACTTGATTTGTGACAAATCTTAAACATCCTCCAGATTTGGACTGAAATTCATTTAACGACTTCCTGACTTTTACTGGAGCAACACCAGCAGGTTTGTGTTTTTCCTTATAGTGACATGTCCTGACAATAAAGACATTTTAAATTAATTTACCCCTTGGCATGAACTGCAGTCCTACTAACTTTAGTGATCCCATCACCAGGTCAAATTCTTAATTTGTCCAATACTTTTAGTTAATAAACAAAGACCTGCAAAATCAAAGTTGCAAATGTTTGCATGCTAACATGCCAAACTAATGTGGTGAACCTTGTAAACGCCAAACATCCACATCTTGGAATTATCATCGTGAGCATGTTAGCATTCTGATGTTAGCATTTAGCTCAATGCTCATAGGTGTGGCCTTGCAGAGTTGCCTGCAGAGAGTTGCACATGCTACTTGTTGCTGATTGTAATTCTAATGCATAGACACGTTTAGTTTGCATCTAACGAGGTGTTTTCTATGATTGAAGCATTTCTCTCACAGCTGCGGTGGTCCTTATGAGGCCCTTCATAGAACCACTAAAGAAGGGGATGAAGAAAGAAAGTGTATGGAGGGAGGAGTGAAAGAGACAATCGGGACAATAGAAGCTAAATACGGAACAAAGCACAGGGTAGAGACAAAATGGAAAAGGCATATAGTAATATATAATAGATAAGAGATAAAGACACCTCTCTCTTTCTCTCTCTCTCATAACAGCAGGATCTTTCTCTCCAGTATGAAGGCAAGGACCCACAAAGACACATTGTATGAAGACACACAGGCATATTCACTGTCTCTCCACACACTGCCGCCTCTACACACATGCATGCACACAAGCATGCAAAGTACACTCTCTGGCTTTAATATGAAAGGCCTGACTCAGTCAACAGTAGCAATAAAGACTCGATCAGATTATTCTCAGCAGTGCTGCAGAGATTTTGGCTTGAAGTGGCTGTCAGTTCGCTGGAGACTGGACCCATCTGTCTCCTAATATTCTACAATTATTGTCGATGTGTTCTGGAGACAAGCTTGTCGGCGTGTGATCAAAGTGCTGATTACAGTTTTCCCCAAAAGAGGAGGATGCAGATGGATATGACCGAGAACTAAAATAAATGTTGGTTCTCTTACCAAAATAAAATGTGGTTCTCTGTAATGATCAGAGCTGTCAACCTCCGCCTCTTACAGCCTCAAAATGCTCCACATGTGGGACTGAACCCAATGTTTTCACTCTCCTCCATCAGTCTGCAGCAGCAGTATAATCCTATACTGCCATCTAGTAGCTGCATGCCAGCACTACACTCCCCTTCATACCGGGCTGCTGCTGTAAGACTGACTAGTGGGAGGTGTAAGCCTTACCTGTGTGTGTGTGCACACCTGTCAGTTCCAGCAATCTGTGTCATGTTAGAGTTTATTTGCACAAGTGAATCAGGCTTAAACCACTGTGTACTCAGTTGCACGAATAGTGCACGAATTGCACGCATATAAAGCAAAGCTATGGCGCTCAGATTTGAAACCGTAGGAGGGCAAACAGCTCAATTAGTGATTGCAACAAAAAAAAAAAGCTTTCTTGGTCAGAAAATTCAGCTCTAGATGTGTTGGTCTGGAAGAATATATGTGTGTAATGATGAATAAAGTGTATTCTTACCTATGGAAACAGATTTATTATCACGCAAATACAAATAAAAGGAGACAAAATCATCCAGGTTGTTTCTGGGAGAGTTTATGTACATACATGATATAAAAAGCTGGTAAATAGTTGCCTGTTTTATAGTGTCGAGTCATGTAATTTACAACATGTAATGTAACACAAGTCTACTTGGTCATGCTTCTAATAATTATTACTCTTTTAAATCCTGTTTAAGTGTGTCTTTTGTCTCGTCTTGTGTTTCTAAATGTCTCAGTGGTTTTTTTTTCATGTCTTAGGACTTTGAATTGCCCTCCAGCTGAAAGGTGATATACAATCACAAGGTGAATAAAGTTATTAGCAGCTCCACCTTGACCTCCGCTAACCTTCCATGGTTTAATTTAAATAACCATTCAAAGGATCTAATATTTCACAAAAACTCATACATGAGAAAAGTCCAATAAATTGATATAAAGACGTGTATCAGAACACTTTTTAAATTTTTTTTACTTTAAATCAGGATAATTTGCCAGGCTTCACTGATCATTGCATGACCTATTTTTTACTCCTCTGTTTTTTTGCTAGTGTTCTGTTTATTGTCCCTATAATATGGAAAATGTTCACAAATAAAAAGTTGTTTTTTTTAAAAACACACAAAAAAACAGGCATCAGGACTTCTTCCTTCCTTCCTTCCTTGCAGTGAATCATCTCAACCCTTTATCTGGTGACCCTTTGGAGGGGCCTGACCCCTGCAGGACTGTTTTATTTGTCATTTTTGCATTGATGCATTGCTTTATTGAAGGAAATGATCTGAATACTTTCTTCACCATTGAGAGCCTTTTATAATCCAAAATCCACTTTAAAAATATGGGGCGGGAAGAGAGAGGTGATATGTTGTTTCTTGGCTCTAAGGTTTTGCTGTTGCAACCAAATGGGGGGAGTTCCTGAATGCCACCATGGACTGGTCAGTGATACAGCTACCTAAGTAGTGTTAGGAAACAGCAGATCTTTGTCGTGCACAGGTCTCCCACAGCGCTTAAACCCAGGGATATTCAATATATAGAATGCAATAAGCTTCGTTTTATGGTTACTTTGCAGGTTTGAGCTCCTTACTGAGATTATGAGCTCGTGAAATTAATATTTGTCACACATCTTTGTATACCGCCCTCGTACCTTTTCCCTCTCCCCAAACACACATGCCACAGTTTTAATATTACATGCTAGCATTACAGTGACCTCCTTCTGCAGAGATCCTTGTCTTGCCTGATATGAACTTAAGAGACCCAAATATCCCGGCCAGGTCATGCGAGTCCACAGAGCTGGTGAAGTGATGCATGGCAGCTAAATGCACTTCATAGTTCTACCTGGTGACACTTAAAAGTCTGTGCCAAATGCTTTTCTTTAACAGTAACTGCATGACTGTGTGTGACAGAGGATTGTTGTGTGTGTTGGTCTGTCTGTGCTTACTCATCTGTAAGTTTCAGACATGCTCATTGAATAATTCAGGTTTCTTATGTCTTGTTGCCATGGTTGTCTGTGAAATGGCTGCCTGGGCTGGTACGACACAGAGCATGCTGACAAATGTGCACACCCACATGCGCACTCCAAAGGTAGGAGAGACAGACCTTATGATTATGTTCTCCCTCTCTTTATCCCCCCCTTTTTTCTTCACACTCCTATTATTATTAAGTCTTTTTTTATTAACCAGCCTAGCCGGGGTGTGGGGTTCCCTACTGTTACACATAATAGGCAGGCTGTGAAAAAATGTGACTGGTTTCCTGTTAATAAAACACCTCCAGTGGTCTTAGATTTGCTGAAAATGAAACATGAAAGTTAAATCCTAAAAATGACCCTGAACTAGCTGCTTTCTGCAAGTATCGAAAGATAAAAAGTAAGTTTCACAAACATGAAATAGACACTATAGTCATTTTTGTTTGAGAGGAGACATTGTGAACTAGTAATATGAGTATTCAAATAAGGCCTACCGGGTGTTTGAAGCAGTTAGCGCCCTGGGCAAACTGGCAGTTTGACTAAATACTGTGTGAGGACGAGGACAAAGTTCCACAAAATACATTACAAACCAGGTAGGCCCTCAGAGTATAACGGCTAACCTCTGACAGGCTAAGGTTGAACACCATGACGAATAATAACAAGCACAATGAGGCATTGAAGTGAAGAATGACAAAATCCTATTACTGAACTGATAATATAGGGATACAGCTGTGGTCACATGTGTCTGGGACCCATTGGACAAAGTAACTTAGGAGTTTACAAGCATTTAGCTTTAGCACCATTATTCTTAGTCAGGTATTATCATGAAAAAACAAAAGCCTGTGTTAACCATAGACTTGGTGTTGTATAATCAATGAGTTGTCCCTGTTTATTGCAATTATTTTTAACATGCATATCTGAGAAAAAGTTCAATTTTCAAATAGAAAAATTGCTAAAATGCATTAGAATTCCCTAAATATCAAAAGGCACCTCTCCAGGGAGATACATTAAGTTTTGTGGGAAAAAAATGAATTTTTTGTAGTTATACCCTGGAAATCCTCATCTGAGACAAATCCAATTCACAGAATGACCCTAAAATCAACTTGTAACCATGGAAATAAAAGAAAACACAAAGAATGAAAGTTCCCAAATAGCAAAAGGCACCACTTCAATACTTGGATGTTGTGTGCAGAAGATTTTGTCGACGGTTCCAGATATAAATCCAACAACCTAAATGAGCATAAGTAATTATGCTTGTAATCATGGAAACAGCAAAATAAAAATTTAAGAAATCACTTACTAGCAACAACAGAAACAGCTTTATGTTATGATTTATGATGTAGAAAGTTTTGCGAAGAAATATTAAACAGTTTTTGAGTTATGCTCCAGAGATGCCTGACAACCTATTCCTTTATCCTCCTACTCCTCCCAAAGATAACGATCATTTAAAAGGTCAAAAAGTTAGTCAAAGGTCAGACTACTGAACTGGTCTGCTAATGACGTAGACTTAACATTTTTAAGTGGAATAACAATACAGATGAAGTTACATGCCTGACTTTGGTTTTTATATTTTATGGTACCAGCAGCAGAACATTTTCCCCTCATGTTGTGTTAAAAAAAAAAAAGGAAAAAAAGAAAGAAAGAAAGAAAAAGAGAGCAGTAGCGCTATGTTGTGTTGGAGGGGGTCGCCTGTGGGAGTTAAAGGAAACAGGGGGCGGGGAAAGAGTACAAGAGAAGAAAAGAGGGGGCTGAGCAGCAAAGTTAGACATTTGTTTCTCTTTTTTTCGCGCTACGCCGGATGCGCTCGAGTCCAGTCAGAGCGCGCGCACGCAACTCTCGTGAGGACATCGAGAAGAGACGTGTGATTTCTCTTTGTACTGACTGAAGAGTTGAGGCCGGCTCTGCCGCTGCTGCCTTCTCTTCTGTATAAGCAGAGTTTAAGTGCTCTAAATAGCACAATAAGCCGGTTGCCGTTTACGTTTCGCCGTATCCGTCGGTCCATTTTGTTTTCTGAAGCGGCCAGTGTCACCTTTGAGCGATTTTTTTAGACAACAAAAGCATCAGGTCCGTCCAACGTTGTTTCTACGGGGGGATTTCAAGTCACACGTTTTATCAGTCGGGATTTTACAGAACGGGAAAAAGCCAGCAGCCTCACGTCCACACACCGTTACGCCTCTTTCCCGTCGCCCCTTTTCACACTCCTTCACCTCGGCGGGGGATTCCTCTTCCCAAACCGAGCGACCATGGCTGCTGTAACAAGCCCGGAGACGAGCCCTCAACCCCGGGTATATTTCCAGACGCCGGCCGGCACAACTGAGGAAACGGAGACACCGGTTCGGAAGCAGGGACGCGTTACCGTCAAATACGACCGTAAGGAGCTGAGGAAGAGACTGAACCTGGAGGAGTGGATTATCGACCAGCTGACGGACCTCTACGACTGTGAGGTAAAGACTAACAATAACCGGCCTCGAAACCGATCGAACGTATTGATCAGGCGGCTCTGCTAAGTAATTGGGCTTTGTGGTTTATCAGCTCTGGAGCTCGTCTGCCTGTGTAATCCTACCACGCTGATTTTTTGGCCTGTACCCTCATGTGCTCCCTGTAGCCCACATTATCTGAGCCTTATGGAAATACATGAGGTCATGAAGACGGAGCGTTAGGAAACAGTGTTCATGTTACAGCAAACACACAATTCATGTAAGAGAAATGGGAGCTTTTGTGGTCAAACTTCCGTCCCTCTCATCTACAGGTAGGCTAAATGTGGTCCGACGAGGCTTTATAGCCTCATCCCGAAGGAGACAGCCTCCGCTCTCTGCGCTGATTGGCTGAAGCTCTTTTAAAGCACACCTGTGAATTAATTTAATCCAATACCAAAGGCTGGCCCATAATTACCAATTATGTCATTCTTCAAGAGTCAAAACTGTTTATCTTGCAGTTTGAGAGCCCTTTTTAGTGGAAGCATGAATTCAATAGTAGTAATTACATAAAGGCTTCTTTTTGTGGTTGCACCCCCCCCCCCCCCCCTTTCTCATCTCTTCTAATGGTTTACTCTTAAGTAGAGACAGATGAGGTGGTGATGATGGGCTGGGTGTGGGGTTTAGTCCTTAACCTTCCCTTATAATGAACTCTGGACTGGAGGAATGACTGTGCATAATCATCAGTGGAAGCTAACTTTGGAACCCCCCCCACCTCCACCCATGCATTATCACACATCAAACCCTGGTGACCATATAATGTAGCCCGGTGGCAGCTGTGGTTCAGCTGCTGGCGTCAGTAGTTGGTAAGCTCCTGTCTGCTTTACTGAGCTGGCATTGACCCACATTCTATTCCTAGCATGAGGAACAGGTTTGGAGAATTCCTGGTAGAGTTACAGGGAGGAAAGGAGAAGTCCTCCTCTGCAGCTTCTCAACACTTAATTTCCCATCAGCGTCTATTTAAAAAGCACAGACATACAAAAGGATGGGTTGGCTGTTGATGTAACGGTGGAGGTGTCGTTCTTTTTTTATCGGGTGTAATGAAAACCAGATCCTCCTCTGCGTGTTTGCGTCTTCATTGAGATTTCTACGGCAGTCACGGGACATCCTGTGAGATGTGGTTGATGGTGAAGCAGCAGGGATGCTCCAGCAGAGAGACGATTAAATGGCCAAGAGAGGATTTTTAAATTAATATGCTTTGATTGCATGCCAATAACGGAGAAGTGTGCTCTGGATTGAAGCCATGAAGAGTCAAAAATGTACGACTAAATGTGATCAAAAGCAACAACAAAAAAAAACAAGCAGATTTCTTGTGCACAGAAAGTCTGTCATCGACAAGAATGATCTCATCTCTTTATGTACACTTTCAAGGATTAATACTTCTCACTCGGTGTAGATTGTTTTCATTCATTCACTCATCTGATCAGGCTTGCAGTCGTGCATGCAGCTTCTCAAATGAGCAGAAACAGGCTTGCCAAAGTCCATAAACACAGTAGCAGTGAGGGTTATGGTGATTTATTGTAGTGGGACCACAGGTATATCAGATTCTGCTCATAAATGCTCATTTTGGACACACGTCTGTCACTCATTTCCCATGATGATGTTTTCTTCCAGGGTGGTTCCATCTCTGCACAGACTGTTAGACAACAAGGGTTTTTAATTTACAGCTTGTTTGTTTGACGGAGACACATTTGGATCATTTCGATGGGAAAATGTAGCGCAAATGGAAAGACGGCCTTAGCTTGCAGGGAGCAGAGTGGGTAATGGGAGAACCCAGTTCCCTGACAAAAGACGTGAAGCACGTGGCCTTGGATTTCACTCCTTTTTTCTTTCCACCTCCCCTCAATCCGTCATCTTCCCCTCCTTCTCTCACAATGTCTGTCGTTTTTGTACATTTTCACTTTCTGCCCCGTGTTTCTTCTTCTGTCTCGGATGCATCTGCTGTTAATAAAACAGCACTCAGTTCGTTCAGGAGGGAATTCATAATGAGCCGAATTCCCATTCACATAATCCCTTCGAACATGCTTGCAGTCAGTCAGTCAGCTTGTCAGATATTCATTCAGCCACTTGGCCCGACGATCAGTCAGAGTTGCCATGGGTAATAGTGAGGAGCCGTGCTGTATGATGATTCCATAGCAACAAGGCTTGTTAATTAAATGCTTAATGTTGGTTAACCATGCAGTTGCGGAAAAAAAAGGTTGTGTCTATTCAGCTTAGTAAAATTCCATCATTTCCCATTATTTTCTTTCAATGCATGATTATACTTAGAGCTATTCGGCTATTATATCTGTGTGGACTTGGAGGATGCCTACATTATTATTATTATTATTATTATTATTAATGTGACATTTTAACACTCCCTGGATTTGTTAAGGTGCCAAATAGAGCAGAGATTCCAAATCAGGCGTACGTTGATCTCAGAGCACATCCGGGCTGCATAGAAATGAGGAACGGATCGATTGATTTGTATAAATGTGTTAGAAATGATGGCACAATTGGTAAAAAAAAATACAGCAAAAAGTAACCAAACTTCTGCGACTTGTAGTGCAAATAACCTAAAGACTAGCAGTTCAATTTTACGGAGAAAAAAAAAGAAGAAAGTCTGTAACAATATATTCTAGTTAATAATATTAATAATGTAGAATCAATTAAAAACAGGGGTGGTGTTGGTGACGGGGTTACCTGAGTTCATCTGATAGGGCTGTGGGGTTACATCTGAAGAGGAAAGAGAAAAAAAAAGGGTGATAAATCCTCCACATCCCACAGTTTATAATCCAAACCCAACTGTAAACTGTGTAAGGCTGAGAACATAAACACTAACCTGGCAGGAGGTTTGAGGAGGTTTAAGGAGGTTGTCGGGCTCATAACAAAATCAGGGAGTATTTTTCTTGGGGGATAAATTGTGTACACTGTCTTTGTTGTTACGGAGCCACCAACTCCATACCTGGCTTTGTACAGAAGTTTGATAAGTGAGTTTAAAGTTTTCTCCGGGGCAAAAGGAAAGTCGTGGTTACCCTCATCCAGTCTACAGATCTAGTAGAAATGATCAAATTTCTCGCCAAACCTTGTTTCCATTCCCCATGGTAACTGCGCTGCCGAGTGTTTATTTGTCAGTAAAGTCGTATTTTCCTCTAACTCTAATGCTTTTTTCCGCTCGTACGACTACAGTACTGACCAGTAGCTACATTGTTAATACAGGACTGAGTGGGCGAACCGGTCCCCAAACTCCAGGGTACTACGTGGCCGTACAGACACACACACACACACACACACACACACACACACACACACAGAGGGGGAAAGGAGCGAGAACAGAGGCAGGATTGGTGAGCAGGAATGCAATAAACGGGGGAGGAGAAGAGAAGGGAAGGGAGAAAAAAAAACCAAAAAAAAACCAGAGGGGATGGCAGGAGCAGAAGGAAAAAGTAGTAGGAGTAAACACGGATGTCGGAGCAGGAGAAAGTGTTTTTGTGGCATGCTCACTGCTGTTATTTAATATACATGCACATCGCAAGTGACTAAAACCCCCCAGTAGCACTTTTATGAGGTGCATCAAACAATCCAGTGACTTCTTAAAAAAACCCAACTTATTCTCACACATTAATAGAGGAAGTCTGTGAATGAATGGATCGTTTCTCTGTGGTCGTTTTTCACTCCCGTCTGGTCTGGACTGCTGTGTTTTTGTCTCAGTCATGGATACAACTGGCCTCACTTGTTGGACACACGCGCACAAAAAAAAAAAATACACGTCCATAGAAGGTGCAAACATTTGCTTAAAGCTCATACTTAAAGGCCTGCATATCAATCAGTATTACCCTGTTTCACACAGGGAGGGTAAGAGGGCAACTACAAAGGCTGGTTGTTACTCAGCGGGAGTGAAAGACTCCAGTGTCTCTTTGTAAACCCCCCCCCACACACACACACACACACCAGCATGCACACGCTCTAACACGTGCGCACAGACATGCACACGTCGTATAAATGGGTTACATGATGTTCTACATGTTGAACACACAAGATCTTTACCTCTTCGACTCAGGGTGAGTCAGCATCGGCTGTATAGCCTGCACACACACACACACACACACACACACACACACCATGTGAGCGTTCAAGTGAATAAATCAACCGCCCCGATTGTTGTGAGTGAGTGAGAGTGAGGCGTGCGTGTTGTTTCAGGAAGTGAGTAAGAAAAGGGGGAACAAACAAGAGAGCTTATCCGGAAGTAGACGACATTAACGAACCGCTTCCCCTCCAATTACAAAGCACAATCGGCGCACTCTCACCTGTTGGTTCGCACAAAGACACGCGCACTCACTCACGCACGTGTCCGCCTTGCTTTCGCCATCTATCGTGTATAATTCATGCTGATATGTAAACATGCGTGCAGCCGGTGTTTTATTGCCCTCTTGCACACAGGCGGAAGGACACGCGTGCGCGAGTCTGGGGCCGATTGGATATACAGTGCATTCCTGCAGATCTTGCACCTTATTCCACTTGGTTGATGGTTGAGACGCACAGCAACGGGCCAGAAAAAAAAGTCGCAGAAGAAAGAGATGCTACCCGGCGAACATGCATGGGTAATGAGAAATGGGGATTTCTGCACAGAGAACCTTGAAGAGATGAGTCAGTCAATGAGCTTCTTAAAAGTAGATGATGGACAACCCAAATAAATAACGCACCTGGTTCCATGTTTATTTCACATTTCTTTCTGATTCTGTCGACGTTTTGTCTCTGATGTTTTGTAAAATCCTTGGCATGAGCTCCCTACACTCGACATGACAGCATGTCTCCAGCACGTCAAACCCTTCAGTGTCATGTTTCAGCGCCGGCCGGCTAAGCCTGACGAGCTTGTCATTCCGCCCTGTGTCACACGGGGTTTAGGCCTTCAGCCGCGCGTGAAAAGGTGTTGAAACCAAGCCGCTTTCCCAATTGACGATCACAATCAAAGTAGGGCGCGATCAGAGTTCGATTACGAAACTCTGCAGCTCGGACCAAGATCGAACAGCAAGAATGAACTTGTTTTTATCTGATTGAATGGTTTACTCAGTAAAGAGGTTGTCATCTCGTCTGTCTTCCTGCCAATCAGTTTGGCCTTGATATGAACCCATATATTCTTTATGGTGTTGCTGTAATAGTTCTTTTAAATGAGAGATTGTCCCGATATTTAACCTTTGCAGCAGAGCCGGCAGCAGCTGGCATCCATCTTTGGTGTAGGGAGTCATTATCACCTTGAAGGTTGGGTGAGGAAACAGGAGTGGCTTTAAGTCCCAGGAGGGGATTTAGGGCGAACACCAGTTGAGCTGCAGGGAAGCATTATGTCAGTATATACAGGTTTATTCTCTGCCTCTGATTGGGTTGGGCTTACGTAATGTGCGCGCGTTTTTGTTTATTGAACTTTTTGTACGCCAGTTCAGGAGCTGTGCGCGTCTTCTTTGTTCACACAGTGGATTTAGAGGAGTTGATGCATGACAGGGATGTTTTAAAAAAAAATATAATACTTGTAGCTTTCAGCAGGTATAGATAAGTTTACAGAATCAGTGAGGGTTGTGTCAGCATTTTGCCACGTCCGTCTTAACCAACCGCTTCGGTCATTTATTATAATATGTGAAATTCTAATTATGCAGTTGTTTTTTTATCATTCACCAAGTCCAGTCATTAATCATCAATAGAAAATTTCATTTCCTTTCTTCTTCTTTTTTATTTCCTTCATGGCGCAAGTATATTTTTGCAATTTGCATTTTATCGCTCCACAGGAAGGAACAACTGACCATATTTGGGCAAAGTTTTTAAAGTTACTGCTTCATCAGGAAGGGAGTCAGACTCTCGTTCTTCCTCTCGCTCAGTCACACGCACTCTCATGATGTTGGAATTGAGGGCATTTGATGAACAAACTGACACTCGTCTTCATTCATTCACCTCTTGAGTTGTTGTTATTTCTCCTGTGTTATAACTGATTCCAATAGTTGACTCACATTAAAGGCAAATAATTCAAGCCTACAGGTGACAAGAAGTGTTTGATGTTCAGGATGGTTTTGGCTGGATTATCATTTAATGTAGCAACCGTTGGTTTTTGTCAGTGCCATAAAAATTACAGGACAAACCTCAGAGGAGAGGAAATTAATTTCCAGGCGGCTCAAAGAAGAAATCGTGTCGGACATGATGTCTGAAAGCTCAGTCATGCACCTTGGAAAGAAATATTAACATCAGGTGGCTTTTTATTATCAGACATGAACTCTGACCGGCACATTTGTCTCCCTCAGAAAGCGAAACGGTCCAAGCAGAACTAAGATTTAACTGAGCGGTAAAAGTGATAACAGCATTAATAATTCTCTTCATTTTTTGTACCTGAAGTTTCATATTTAATCTTTAACATGTTTTGTGCTGTTTTAGGGTCAAACATAAAACCCATTTCTAATAAGAAATAAAGTACTGATTATAGTTCAAATTAATGGTTAAATACGTTATTTAGTGTTTTTGAGTTTGAACATGTAATAAAAAAAACAACAAACCAACAAAATAACATTTAAATGTGCAAAATTAAATAGCCTAGTACATAACAAAAATAATAATAATAAATAAAACATATTAAAAAGAGAAAAAACAAAAAACAAACATTGAATTACATCACGTCCAAAAAAGGAGTGGGAAAATTTTACACTCTATTTTCGTCTCTATGTGATCGTCTCCCACAGTGTGCGTTTTTATTCCCTTACTAATAAACAAAATGCTAATTTATTAGATCGCTGATGATTGAATCTGCATGAAAGTCTTTTAATGTTCTCTAATCCCTTTTGAAATCCACATGGATTACATCTCAATAATGGCGGCATGAATTAAAAGGATGGGCTTATGAACATTTCTGCAGGCCTAGAGGATAAAATCAGTGGATTCAAAGTGTTGAAATGGACCCTGAGTGACTACAAACTCTACTCCTGTCCAAAAAGCCTTTCAGCGAATGACAATGCAAATTAACAAATGAATGCTCGGCCCTCTGCTTGTGTTAGTAGTACTTGGCAGTGACATAATAATAATCTCCTGTAATCCTTGTTTGTGTGCATTCTTATTTTAATCTGTCCGTAATCTCTTCTTTCAGCCCAATTGTAGTGGTAATGAGTCTCCTGGCTGTTTGGCTCTCTATGCATTCGTTTGAGTTTTGAGTTTTTACTAGATTGATGATCTAGGAGTGCCGTGACCTCGTCCTCAGATCTGACCTCTTGTGACCTGCAGCAGAAATGACACAAATATGAGGTGGAGGGTGGAGGTGGTTCAGAGGAGCCGGGGGTTTATATGCAAGTATTCTTATGCAAATAATAGGATAATAAGGGATTTGAAAGCAATGTTTTAAAGTAAGCAGCCAAAGGTCTTCTGTCACTAAGATGAAATGCTGCCTATGCTAATCTTTCCATCAGTTTTGAGCAGGGGGGGCCGTGGCTGCAAAACCAAAATGCATCATGTCCAGTGTGCTCTCATGAGGATTTAGCATATATAAAATATAACAAATGATGGGAACTGATTTGTGCATTAGATATCTGCTTAACGGTTGGATGATAGCAGCTAATAATAATAATGAAAACAACCTGGGCAGCAGCAGCACTTTGCAAACTGTTGCCCTCATCACGTAGCAGTTAGCAAGCGTGAAACGGCGGCAGAGCTCCAGCCCGGGCAGCACCAGACAGCTGTCAGTGCAAGTCTTTCCAAAAGGCTGGTTGTGACCCCGGGGGACCAGCAGAGTGTTTTCCCTGAGCAGAGAGGCTGCAGTCAACACACAGAAACCGCTGAACCATTCAGTCAGGCCAAACAAGCTCGTGTGGGAATCAGTCACCCATATACTGCAAGCAGCTATGACTTTGGGCAGATTTTATGTTTTTAATCTCCAAAGAGATTATTAGGAATAAGTGTGTGTGTGTGCGTGTGTGCGTGCGTGCGCGCTCTGGGTGCAATTGGGCCAATATTTGTCTATTTGGTAGCTCTGGGTTTCCTCTATATTACTATGCACTCATGCTATATATATATATATATATATATATATACACACACACACACACACACACACACACAGTACCAGTCAATAGTTTGGACACAGTTACCCATCCACTTGCATGGGAAACTGTGTCCAAATTTTTGACTGGTAGTGTATATATGCTATTGTTACCTAATTACAGTGTAAAATCAACCAGAACTGCTGTGTTTGCATCCTAAGTATAGAGACGAATGTTTCCTGGCATTACACAAGGATTTTGTGTACTTTGGGAGTCTTATTTGTTTGGGATTTCTTTCTTTCTGCAATAAGTCTGAAGCAACTGACACAGAGCAGCAGTGGCTCCTTTTTTTTTTTTTTTTTTAATGGTGGAGCTGTTTGCACTTCATCTGCTACTGTAGGATTTCGAATAGAGCAGTAACATTTAGTAAAAAAAGTAAGCAGAAGAAAAGAGAGCAACACAAAACCTGCACTGCAAGTTGTGAGGTAGTAAAAAAACACACAAAAAACAAGGCAAATGAAACAATCCTATTACAAATTGTCTTTTGTTGTCTCTGTGAGCCGGCCGTGAAAGAGGCTAGCTCAAGTTCAACTGTTTCGCCTGCAGCTCTTTATCTCCCTTCTTTTTTTTTGTTCTTCTTACGATTCAAAACAGGACGTCATATTCTGCCAAGGAGGAAGTTCATCCATCTGATTAGGCGTACTATAGAGATAAAGATCAACCACAGAGAAACAAAAAGCGAACAAAAACACCCTCACAAGATGCTACATGCACACCCCACACTGGATTAAGTGCATTGCATGGTATTGATTATGACTTGTTATGATTTATAGTCTTGTGTGTGTGTGTGCAGCTAATCACCACTTAGATTAATTAATTATGCACACTCAAACACACACAAACGGCATTGTTAATATCATCTCTGCCCTCGTAAAGTGTTTCTGTTGGCGTCCAGTCAGCCCGTCACTTCCCACAGTTATTGTTCTGTGTCCCAGGGTCACGTGACCAGACAGGAAGTCACTGGGTGATCTGGTGTTTTAACCCCTTCAGTGCATCAGAGAACAATGAGAGACGAGACCTTTTTTTTCTTTAAAAAGCTTTATTTTTGGCCATTGAGTTAAAGAGGAAGGCCTGAGAGGGAAGCTGACAATGTCTGTTATTGGGAAGAGCTGCAGATGGCTGATAAGAGAGAGAGAGAGAAGGTGGAAACCAGCAAGAGATGACCCCCCTCTCCCTCTCTCCTATGTTCTCTCCAGCTCTCCCACAAGTTGTATCATGCCTGCAGCAAGGTGGCCCAAACTGGATGCATTAGCCTTTTCCAGATGAGAGTGATTTAACACAGAGTGGTAGAGCCAACCAGAGAGGAACGGCATGAAAACAGATAGAAAGATTAAGAGAAAAGTGGGAGTGCATGACTAGTAGCAGGTTCACGCCCTGTATTTTTCCACTCCTTCTCTGTATCTGTTAGTCAGATGACAGCAGATTAAATTACAAGTATGTCATGTTTCTCACGTATCGGGATCATTTGAGATAACAGAAGTTATTTCACACAGTCATTAGAATCACGTCCGTATAAAAACAGCTGGATGAAACAGAAACGTTACTTTTCCATATTTCCACATTGTCCTCCAGCGTTTCATGTTTGACAGTTTGACTTGTTAATGACTGTGTATGCGATTGAGGCCGGCAGCAATTATAATAGACATGCGCGAAGCATAGCCGCGTCGACATCGTTTTCAATGGAGTTGCGTTTTGCCTGCGTACACGACAACGGTAGGGTAGCGTCTTCAAAAGTTTCCACTCTGGAGCCCAAACGTTTGCAGTTTTAGTCCCCGAAAATGTCGTCGTGTAAACGGATGGCCAAACAACGCAACAAAAGTTTTCCGCTTTTGGGTGAAACGGGCTTTCATGTAAACGGCCCCTAAGTTTATCACAAATGGAAAAAACAAAATCAATGGATCCACCATCCAGGAAACATTTAGCTGAACATGGACAGACACAACCTCAAGATGGTTTCGAGGTAACTTTCCGCTTTCAACTAAAACTATATTTTGTGACTTTCCTTTGCCGAGGACATGAAGTGATGTGTTCCATTTGTCGGTCTGTAGGCAGGATCGCACAAAAACTGCTTGACAGGATTTCATGAAACTTGGTAGTTAATAAAAATAAAAAGAGTTGCACCCATCAGGGGTGTCAAGTGGAGGAACCTGCTACGTTTCGGAGTGGATCCTGATGAAGGGGTGGATCCATGATTTGAACATTGGGAGAACCCTGACTCCCTGTTGGGAAGGGAGTCTTAACAAGTACAAGCAAATCACAAAATTCTTTTGTCTTCGGTTTCTATGTTTTAAAACCGTGTCGGCTGCCCAATCAGTGCTTAATAAACCTGCACATGCATGCATGCATCATGTGAATTCATTGGTGTCATCTGCAAAACTGAGCTGTACTGAAAGTCCCTTCTCTGCATCCTCAGTCAAACATTTCTTCCTCAAGCCAACACTATCCTGATCTTTTGAACAAGAGCAAACTTGAATTACTGCGTGATTGTTTTAGAGTCAGCTGTTATTTTGTTCTTCTCTTCTTTTTTTTCTTCTATTATGTCTTTGTTGTCAGACCTGCTCAGCATTCAAATATCTCATCAAAACCTTTCTGTTCTTCCTGCAGAGCTCTTTATTTGTGTCGCCCTGTCCTTCAGCGCCAATGATTTCTTTTCTTTTTTTTACAATCTGCCAGCTAATTGCAATAGCTGAGCTTTAAGATTTGATTTGGACCATTAGACCAAAAATGATCCAGTTTTCTCCAGTCAAGACATTCAGCTTCTTCTTTTTTTTTTTAAGTGCTGAAAATCGAACCAGAAGTTTGTCCTCAGACTCTTCACCCCTCTGTTTTAGTGACGGTGGGGCTGTGAGATGTGTCGCGCTCTCTCAGCTCTCTCAACTATCTCAGCTATGCTTCGTCTTCCATTGCCAGCGGAGTCATTCTCAGCATTCACACAATATTTTGTAGCTGTGTCATTGTGCCCAAAACAGCCAGCTTAGAGTAACAGTTTAAACATACTCAGCCTCTGCAGCAAAACGGGCCATCGGCCATCCTGAAGTCAAGACTATTTTTATCCTGGCAGGCTACTGAGGCAGCAGAAAAACAAAGAGACTATTTATCACTCATCATCCATCTCTCAGTGCAGCTACACCTCTGTAGTTCTTTACTCTTTGGGGCCTCTGTGACCTATCGCACATGCAGCTTCCCTCCATGATAAAGAATTGGCTTGTATCCTATGTTATTACAGTCAATAAGGACCTGTGACGTCATTTTTTCCCCCCCGACTTCACGCTCTCATCCCTCTTTTCCTTTTTTTTTAAAAATCGACACAGTTCATCTTTTGCCTCATGTATCCTGTAAACATATAATTGGCCGGACAATTGAATGAAAGCGGCTTGAATCCGTCCATCAATCCATTTTCTTCCGCTCATCCGGGTCCGGTTCTCGGCGGAGGAGACACCCCCCCCCCCCCCCCCGGCCACCTCCTCCAGCTCTTCTAGGGGGAAGGCGCCAAGGCGTTCCCAAGCCAGCCGAGAGATATAATCCCTCCAGCGAGCCCTGGGTCTTGAATCTGATTTGACAAAATGAGACTCACATTAAGGCAAAAAAAAAAAAAATCTTGAGTCATTTCCGCTGGGTATTGTGAACATTACCTTAGAGCACTGTGAAATCACGTCAATCTGAAACTGTTGAAACATGTTGACATTTTTTATTCTGTCCCAACTTCATGGGAAAAAAAACAGAATTTGCTTCATTGCTCTTTCGGATCGCCTCTTTTTCCAGAGATATTTACAGGCTTTTTTTTTTTTTTGTTATACTACGAGGGCATTGAGTGCATGTTTTTGTGTGTGTGTGTGTGTGTGTGTGTGTGTGTGTGTGTGTTCAGTTTTCCTGAGAGGGAGCTGTATCTGGCATTTGATCTGCCCAAAAAGCCTGCAGCAGCAGGAGTATAGTACTACGGCCTACATGCACAAACAACACACACACACACACACAAATATATATGCACACATGCATGCGCTCTGATACTGTCACATCTCATTCTGGTGTGATCTGCGGTCAGCCTCCAGACAGACAGCACTCTACTACCCACCTCAGCCTCGACGTGACGCTGCGTGAATCAGATTTGCGAGCTCGTCAGGAAGAGTATGATTAAAAAAAATACTGCAACAAAATCGGTCCACAGGCCAGTTTGACAGTGTTTGTAGGAGCTTGTAATTCCAGCTCAGTAAATGGATGCTCTAAATATCGGCCTTTTGAGATGTTGTTGTCATTTTGTTCTGTAAGTCTGGAGTGAAAATGGGAAATAAATGCATTATTCATAGCTCTTTTTTTCCCCATAGTGACATTTTAGTGCATCCTGTTTTTGTTTTTTTTCTCATAATAAAGTGATGATTTAGGCCTGACGGGGTCTGCTTGGACCGAAACGTTGCATTTAAAAAAAGCAGTTTTCCCCCCAGATCTGTCAAAACCAGGGTAAAAGAAAAAGCAGCATGCAGGAGCGTATAGCCGGTAACCATGTGATCGACTGTTTTCGAGCGTCGACCTCGTCTGCCTCCCAAGAGCAAACCCTCCCTCCCCCTCCAGGCTGGAGAGTAAGTCAGCGAGTCAGTCTGGAGGTTTGTTTGCGAAGTCTTCCCTCGTGATTCCCTGCTTTCTTTGTGTCTCCTCTCTGAGGCCTGTCTTCTGGCCTTCTCCAACATCCCACCCTCCCCTCTTCTCCCTCCCCCCCTCTCTCTCTCTCGCTGTGATTCTTAACCTCTTACACCTTCCTTCCTGCGGGGAATTCCCTCCCTCCCTCGCAGATTTTTAAGTTTCTCTCTCAAAAATCATTTTCAAGTAAGCCGCATTAAACGGAAAACTGTGAGCATTTCTCACAGTTTTCATTGGACATTTCGGGGATTTTTCCAAATCCAATGTATGCCGATTTAGCTTTAAATGCTATACATTATGCTATTACACAACATGTGGTCTTCCTTAAAGCAATCTTTTTTTCTGTAAAAAAAATATCAAAATAATGGCAGTAAACAATTTGTCTGTTCACCAAAAACAGTATAAAGATATTAAAAATGTGGCCTTAAGCAGCTTTGATTTCACATAGTGTAGTTGTGCATTGGTCCGCAGTGCCATCTTTGTTTATGTGCCACATGAGCTAATGTACAGGATCAGCTGAGCTCGATGGAGATCCATGTGTCCTTGTGACCTTTCACCTGCGGGACGAAGTGAAGAAGAGCAAGATTCAGTTTTTCTTCTGTCACAGAGCTGATAAAGATGGAAAAAAAAAAGGAGAGAAAACTGGAGCGCTGCTTGTGTCCCTCAAACCGCCGGTGCTCATGGGAGGGAAGGTGGAAGAAT
Source organism: Chaunax sp. Z400 (assembly GCA_037577475.1). NCBI lineage: Eukaryota > Metazoa > Chordata > Actinopteri > Lophiiformes > Chaunacidae > Chaunax > Chaunax sp. Z400. The sequence goes on from CM075183.1 coordinate 12,560,119, forward strand.
TATGAATTATCCAGGTTCAGGTCCTCTCTGCAAGCCAGTTGAGTTTCTGTCTGCTCATCTTCATCACTTTGTCTTTGTTAGCTTCCTTTGCTACATGTGTTAGCACACGGAGCCTCACATGTTGTACAGACCAGTCTTTGTGTCAGACTTCACAGCCTGTGTGTGTGTTGTTGTAGTTGTGTATCTGCTGTGCTGTGTATTTCGGCTTGTTAGACTCTGCTGACGGTGAGTCTGACTGTCTCCTCCAGTCTCTATCTCACACACACAGACTGTCCTTAGTTTAATCCTTAACCCCTGCCCTTTACACAACCGCACACACACACACATAAACACACACTCCTCACCAGATCACTCATTATTAACCATCCTTTAATCCACGAGTGTGTGACAGAAAGGATGTGTGCGATGTTGAAAAAAAAAATATATATATTTGGTTAAAATGTGCGCACACAGCCCAGCCTGCTGTGCCTGTCTGCTGTCTGTCAGTGCGTTTGTGAGAGTGTGTGTGTGTGATAGTGTAGGGGGCAGTTGGGCAGGTGCAAAGACAGCTGGTGTGGGCAACTCTAAGCGAGGGGGAGGACGGGAGAGTTTCCTAGAGAATGGCATGAATGCAGGGTAGCAATCGAGCTGCAAAATAGAGGAAGCGAGCGTTTCTATGAGAGCGTGTGTATTGTTGCCAGCGATGAACAGCTTTGATAAAACACACTGAGGAAGAGAGGAATAGAGGAAGAGAGAGGGAAACAGCTTCTCATAGAGCCACAGATGAACGTGAAACAAAAGAAGAAAGAGAAAGACGAATAAAGTCAGTTTTCACTTTTGTTTATTTGAGCAGTTTACAGGCAAACTTCCTATAATGCACTTTGTAGATTTTACCTGGCGTTAAAGCAATAACAGTTCATTATGTTGTCGGGGAATATTTGCTGTTTTGCCCAGAGTTGAGAGTGAAGATCGACACCTCTCTCAAATCTGTGCGCCGAAAATGAAGCGTCATCCAGCAGCCGGTCGGCTTAGCTTAGCATAAAGGCTAAAAGCAAGGGGGAAAGCTAGCATGGCTTTTATATGTTGTATAAAATTTTATGTAATTTTATTAATTTATTCATTTGTATAAAACATTTTTTTAAACATTTGGCACTCTTCTTCCAGTCTTTATGCTAAGCTAAGCTAACCGACTGTTGGCTTTATTTTTAAGAGACTGACATTAAAGTGGTATTAATCTTCTCATCTAACACTTGACCAAAAAAAAAAAGCAAATTAGTGTTAACCATTTTTGTAGTCGTGTAATTTGCTGAGAGTTGAATCGGATTTGTCTACCTAACCTATGAAAATAAATTTAAATTCCTAATCAATAATAATCCATTGGTACTTTTGAATTTAAATGAGACACTGTTTGAATGGTTTGATTGTGGATATCTCATTTATATCTAATAAATTTTTTTTTTTATACACGTATCCGTATTGACCACGTGTTTGTAGACCTGCTGTCATTGTGTCATCGCTCCATTTGTATCATTTCAGCTGCAATGATGATTAGCTTGACTGAAAATCAGTCAATCAGTTGTAATATAGTAGATAATTGATCAAACATATCAAATGTAAAGCCATCTAATAGAAAGAAATCGAGGGTTCCAGATCCTCAGCTGTGAATATTTTCTGGTTTTCTTACACCTCTATGACAGTAAACTGAACATCTTTGGGTTTTTGGACTGTTGGTCGCACAAAATAACATTTGGTGACATCATCATCTTGCACTCTGGGAACTTTTGCCTTTTTCATAAGCAAGCAGATTAATGGATGCTGCTGCTGTGATGTACTTCATTACAGTGTAGAACCCCTGTTGAAACAGTCAGCCCCCCACTGTAGGACCCCTGTTGAAACAGTCAGCCCTCCACTGTAGAACCCCTGTTGAAACAGTCAGCCCTCCACTGTAGAACCCCTGTTGAAACACCTCCACTGTAGAACCCCTGTTGAAACAGTCAGCCCTCCACTAAGTCATGTCCTTTACATTCTGTATGATTCTGAATATTCAAATGATGCTTTGTTTGCCAACGGTGTGCATGTAGCATCTATACAGACTGTTTCTCCTCTACCTGCCTTCCCTTTGTTCCTCCTCTGGTGTGTCTCCCAACAGGTACAACACGATGAGGTAATGGAGAGATGCCGCCCTCTAGTGTTCAGATCATATAGCTATCATATAGATCTATTCGCAGACAACCACGTAACATAAACACACAGGGACTGAGAATAGAGAGGATGATGAGGGGTTCTTTCCACGTGTCGCTCAGGAGAGAGCAGAGCTATTTTTGAATGTGGGTTTTTCCTCTCCTGTTTACAGGAGGAGGCCATCCCAGAGCTGGAGATAGACGTGGATGAGCTGCTGGACATGCCCAGTGATGTTGAGCGGGCCGCCAGGGTCAAGGTAGGATACACACATATATATAGACCCATGTCAAACCATGAGACGACACACACATGAAAGATGTATTCAGAATGCCTTTTATTGTTTTATAGGACTTACTGGTTGAGTGTTTTAAACCTACTGAGGTAAGTTTGTTTCTTCCTTTCCTTTTTTTTTTTTTTTTACTTTTCCCCCCACACAGATGCATTTTGTATTTCATGTTTCTGACTCGCCCTCATGTGTTTTGTCCCTCCTGTCTCGCCGTAGGACTTCGTCTCAGAGCTGCTGGACAAGATCCGAGGGATGCAGAAACTCTCCACGCCTCAGAAGAAATGATGGCGACCCCTCTTCCTCCCCTCCACCTCAGCCCTCACCCCTCATCTTCCTCACTTTTCTTCCTTAGAGGACCGTGTTCCCTCTTGTCATCAGACCCCATCCCATCTCTTTCTCTCCCGTTGCCTGGATCCTGTCCCAGACATCGCTTTTTTTCATTTTCGCGACCTCGCCTTGGTGTTGGTCAAAATTCCAAGTAAAGGAATAAAGTAACAAAAGCATTTTTTTTTTAAAACCAGGCTGAAACGGTGACTAATCCAGGCACGCTCTCCTTCATTTTCCGCTCCTGCTCCTCCTTCACCCTTTCGTTTTGCTTCCCTCCTCTTCCTCATTTCCCCCCACCCTCCCTCATGCCACCCATCCATCTTGTCTGAGGAGGAGGAGAAGATGAGAGCATGAGATGAGACAAGCCCCATAATTACTGAGTGCGGAGCAGCCGAGATTGGGAAGAGGAACAAGAGAGAGATCCTGCGACCGCCAAGAGGAGGAAGCAGCTTGAAGCAGGGCCTAATCATTGATTATGTCTCCACCAATGAGATTCCTTAATTTGTGGCTTGTGAGGCATTTAAGCGTGTAAATCATCCAACTACCAACAATGACTCTTTTGATATTTTCTAGATTACTTTGAGGGCATAGGAGTTTTCACGTCAGTCTTTTGATTTTAAACGTTTCGGGGGTGCATACAGTTTTTCCAATCATCCCCCCCCCCCCCCCCCCCCCCCCCCCCCCCCCCCCCTGTAAACGGAGGCATTTGCTACAGTGGTGCATTTAAAGACTATCTATTTTTTTGTGTGTGCGTGTGTCTGTTGAGAAATCTGCAGTATGTCATTTTTTGGGGAAGAAAATCCAAACCTCTGACCACAAAGATTAAAGTGTGAGGTATTTTTGGTCCAACATAGAGAAACGAAATTGAGCCCTTGAACTTGTGTAACCTTAAATAAGGTCACTGGTTGGCTGTGGTTGTCATACAGTCCAACTCCTCTTAGAATAAAAGTCTTCCCTCGAGGCGAGAGCAGAAAGAGGCTCTCTTAGGTTGGGTGTGCAGGAATAGAGATTCTTACAAAAAAAAGAAGAAAAAAAAAGTGTGTTTTTCTTTCCTCAAATGTGTGGCGCAGTCACAAGAGGGGCATTTAGAGGCCACTGCTGTCCAGCCTGCACAGAATATATTTACGGTTGTGTGTCGCTAAATGCTATGTGTGTATGTTTGCTACAGCAGCGTTCATGATAGTTTTTTCTGGCCTGTATATTCTGCTGTTGTGTATGACAAAGTAGATTTTTAGCATAGGACTGGTTCCTGTTTTGTTTTGTTTTTTTCTGTCTCACACACTCACAAACACACAAACACTGACAGTCCGACAGGGGGACCCGGAACAAAGCTGCCTTGTTTTTTTAATCAACCCCCTTCTCTCTGTCTCTTTCTCGCTGTCTCTCATCAGTTTGTCACTCGTTCATGGAAACTGAAAATGTCCATGTTCACGTCGTGACTTACTTTCCTCTAGACCCACCAATGAGGCATCTGAACGGGAGGGGTGGAGGGAGGGAGGCCACTTGGAGCTGTCTCGCTCTTTTTCCCTGCTATCTCTGTCACATACGTACACAGGCCACCCCTGGGTGGAGGAGAATGGAAACACATTAGCAAACACAGCTGCTTCTCACACAAATGTGCACAGACGCACAAGCACCAAGATAAAAAAGTGAGAGAGAGGGAGGGAGAGAGAGAGAGACAGGTCTGTAGCCGTCACAAGATCCGTGCGACTCCCCCTGCAGCTGCCAATCGCCTTCAAGATTAAGCCATCTGTTTCTGGTCCTGAGCCAATCACATCAGAGACTTGAAGCCCATCAGCCAACTGTGGCGGCGTTTTGCTGCGACTTCCTGTGGTGACAGCAGACCTCCAGTCTGTCTCTGTATTTCAGCACACATGCACACACATTGGTCCACTCTCATCTTGCTGCTCTGTCATTTCTCCCCGGCGTCCCCTCCCTCTGTCCTGTCCTCAGTTTCCTCTCCATGTTTAAAAAAAAACAAACAAAACAGATGTTGCCTTAGGTATTATTTATGTTAAACAAACCAAATAAATGGGAGACATTCATTTTTAAAACGGTAACGCAAACTGCTAAAAAAACGCGTTTACCGAGAACTGCTCTTCTGCAGCTCCTTTTCCTTTTTTTAAAACAATGAGATTCTGTTGTTTTTTTAGAAGTGAGTGTTTAATACTTAGGCCTTGATACAGTGATTTTGTTTAGATACAACAATGTTCTTTACATTTACCAATTGAATACTGATCTGTTTTTATTGTGATCATGACAATTCTTGATGCCAAGCCTTGGATTAACATTGTAGTGGAACAAAAATCCTTTCCGATACATTCTGGTGCGATTGCTCTTGCCTTCCATGTGTGGTTTCCGAATAAAGTACAGTCTGCTTCTTCTTTTTTTTGGAGACATCCTGATTGGTTGGACTGTACCAAGTTCATTTAGTAGCTGAATTTGATTGGATTTTAATTTCTGAATCCAGGTTTGGATTATACCTTCTTAGACTGTTATTGAAAAGTCTTCTTTTTTTCTTTTTTTTTTACTGTTGGGGAAAATTGCAACAACAAAAAAAAAAATACATACTGATTATTATTGTTGAGACTAAATACAAGAGTTAAGTGTTTTTTGGAGAATGATTCGATCAAACCAACAAACAAATGTAGCAATATCAACAACAGGTCTTTTTTTTGCCCAATTTTGTTACACTTTTATGCAACTTTAATAAAAACATGTGAAATGGATATATTGTTTATTTGGTTTGTTGCCATAGTGTTTTTTCTCTATGCAGCATTTTCATGAAATACACATTGACCTCTCCTAGGTAAAACACAGGTGTATCATTATGTTGACCCCTGTTTAGGGCACTATGTTAGTGACTCGCATACACAATATGAAGACACAGAATGCAGACGTAATTAATGTTATTAGTTCCACCTGTAGTTTTTCAACAATGACAGGTGAAAATGTCTACCATGAAATGAAAGGCCTGTCATTCAGATGCAATAAATCCCCTGTTATTATTTGCATGGGTCTCTCACCATGTTTACATTACTTTAGTGCCATCTTGTGGTTAAATGCAGTACGACAACCGCTTTTATACCCCAAGCTGAATGGAATTATATTGTTTTATTCCCAAGGAGGTTACTTAAAGTCAGGATTTTATGTCTAAAAGCATAAAAATTGAATAATGTTTGTATGATACAGTTATAATGCTTCCTATTCCAGAGATACAACTTCTTTGTAGCAGTTTAGGACAAAGTTGGATCCTAAAATCACAGTCATTTTAGAGATTAAAATTCAACATTGCTTTATTGGAAAATTTGGCATGATGGTCAACTAGCACAATATTTACAGAAAACTGTACACAAATAATTAACAGAAAACTGTCAATTAGGCCAGCCAGTGTGAGAACAATTCAAAATATAAGAAAATAAAAATACAAAATGCTTTATACATTACTACAGTTGACTGTATTTCTTTGTACATTACGAACCTACACAAAAATCCGATTAACCGTCTTTTACGTCACAAATGCATCCTTAAATATCAGGTCACTTGAGACACTGTATAGAAAAAAATGAATAAAAAATATGCTATAACAACACATTCGTAAAGACAGACATATAAAGCTGTTGTATTAAATGAATATTCCTCTTGTTTTGGTTTTTTATTTGTATTTGTTCATTTATATAGCCTATAATGATTGTATTTGTTGATTGCGTCGCATGATGATCTGAACCGACATTATATTATATTATATTATATTATATTATATTATATTATATTTAAAACGAGATCCGCGCGACATTTGTATAAGGCCCAGTCTGTTGGCTAATTCTGTGTGTTTGCAACAAACTGGATTGTGATTGGCTCACAAAACCTGCTCTCGCATTTTGATTGGGCAGACGACGTTTGGGACGGTCGTAATATTACGGCCCCGTCGCTGATTGGTTGAATTTACGAGTTGCAGAGTCCGGCAAAGTGTGGAACTGGAAGACCGAAGAGAAGAGGAAGTAGTTTTTAAAATGGAAATATAACAATCTTACCTTAACTTTCCTCCAGCCGAGCAGAGGGAACAGGTGAGCAGGCTCCGAAAGCCACCGTTTTGACCGGTGAACGGAAGGTTGTTAAACAAACATCACCCGCCTGCATGGATGTGTAACGTTACTTGTTAATCCGTGTGCTGTAGGGAGAAGAGGTTTATGAAAGCTCCTCTGGCGGCACAACAACATGAATGTTATTTAAACGATGGTTTTATTGCTTGCTGTGACGCGTAAAACACGTTTGGAGAAAATATCTGTCAATAAAACAACTTGAATGGTCATGACAGTGTGATGAGCAGCAAGGCAGTCATTCCCTCGCTGTGTGGTTTCAATTGTTAGCGAGTGTTGCGCTTGACTGCTCTATGTGCCGCTAAATTGACATGACAGTGTAAGAGTGAGTCTCATTTAATCTCTTGTACGTTTTAATTAATATACTGACAATACAACAGGCTTCAGACGCGGTTCGGGTCATTATTTTAGTCTACATACCGCCGTCGAGCTCTTACGTTCAGCACCTAAATGTATGACATCACGGAAGCTAGCAGTGGTCAAGCGAAAGAAGGTAGCCGAATATCCGGAAGTTGAAATATTACTTCCTGTAAGGAACAAAATAAAAGCTTTATTAATAGACGTGACCAAGTTATGGGCCAAATAATGGGTTTGTATGGCATTTGTAATACGCCAGGTTTTTATCTTATTGTTCAAAATATTGCTTTTAACCAGGCAAAATTGGGCATTTTCTGGTCGTGTAGTCAGTATTTCTTGCTGACTTAACAATAATACTGAAGCTAGCTTGATCAAACCATGCCTTTTAAACCAGGGCATCAAAAACAAGTAAAAACTCAAATGGTGTTTAAAAGTAAGGTTCATATCAGTCTGTCCTCTTGATTCTAAAAGAACTTGATACATTTAGATGGTTGTCTGCATTCGTGTGCATATTTTAGATGTCTCTTCAAGAAAAATACAAAATTAAGAAAACAAATCAGTGTAATAAAGCCATCGTTCTGATAGGGTTTAGATGCATAGTGAGGGTAAACATGCCTCTGCAAAAATAGGGACAATTGTTCAACAAATTAACAATTAAGTGCAAAAATGAATTGAGTGTTTCAGTGTGACTTTTAAACCCTTATCCAGACACATTGCACTGCAGTTTGTGTGTGTCTGCACGTTTCTCAGCTAGCCATGCCTGCCCAACCCCCTGTGAGGGAGCCAGAGGAGGAGATGGAGGCAGAAGGAGAGTCACAGCTCCCTGAGGCCAACGGCGAGATGGGGCAACTAAGAGAGAATGAAAGAGGAGGAGAGGACACCATGGAGGAGAGCATGGAGGAAAGGGAGAGCGACTTGGACGAGAGTGAAGACGAGGAGGAAGAGGAGGAGAGTTCAGGTAACATGCAAGTGTTCTGCTAAACTGTTGCGTGTTTTGTGCGTAAGGAGACATCACGATCCTGTGCTTGACAGTTTTCCGCTGTTTCTGTCCTTGTGTGAAGAGATGGATGATGAAGACTGTGAGCGGAGGAGAGGAGAATGTCTGGATGAGATGTTGGATCTGGAGAAACAATTTCAGGATCTGAAGGAGAAGTAAGTTGAAAGAGGGGGGGGGAGCGAAGAAACTTCACTCTGTGTCGTTGTGGTTGCAAATGAAGGATGGGAGAAAAGAAGAAGAAAAAAAAGAGGCCAAGACTGACCTCGCGGTGTGATTGCAGGTTGTTTCGGGAGCGGCTGAACCAGGTCAAAGTGAAGCTGGACGAGGTTCTGACGGGGAAGGCTGGAGAATACAGAGAACCGCTGGCTGCTCTGCAGGACAGCATGCAGATTCGAATACAAGTGGCTGGTCAGTAAAAGGAAGACGATGAGCTTTGTGTTGGCTGATTTGGACTCTTCTCGGCACACAAGCGCCAAAACATAGTTGAACAGTTAATTTGGACACGTTGAGACTTTTTGGGGATGTAGACCGTCTCCACTCTGTAATCATAGGGTAAAACACTGGCTTATAGAGGGTTTCTGCTTGTAGCTATGCTGACGTTAGCGTTCTGATGTAATCCAGCGGATGCACCTTATTATTCTAGCTAAAGTAGTAATAACGTTCCTTTGCCTGTGGGTGTTGATATGCTATTATAAGATAGATCCACTGTGCATGTCAGATTCTGAGGAAACCCTTTTAGTTTGATCCCAGAATCGCCCTGATTGGAACTTGTGTGTTTTATCAAGTCTGTAGTTATGTCATACAATTTCTGGCCACTGGGCGGGGCTGTTTCACAGACTATCTGGCAGAGTGATGGGAGTCAATAAGACCCACTATGTATACTCTATATAATCTAGACCTCTTTGCACCCTGGATGGGTGATTATGTCGTTTCCCAACACATTGAATGAATAATAAAAATGAAATGACTGCTTCGAATTTGAATCAATGCATTTCCAATGCTACACACTTTCAAGTGCGCATGTTAACTCATTCCTACACCTATAAGAATGTCTTTTAATTGTTTCTTCTCCTGCCCGTTTATAGTGTCTCGCCGCGTTTAGTTGGAAAAGGTCTGTGTTTGGTAGCTTGAAATCTTTGCCAGGCTTTCATGCCCTGAAGCCACCAGGTAATAACAGACAGACGTCTAAAGTGGTGTCTCTTCAACACCCTGTCCTGTGTCTCCACCTCCAGGAGTGTACAGAGAGCTGTGTCTTCAGGTGATCGAACACAAGCACGAGTGTGAACTACAAGGAGCGAGGCAGCACCTGGAGGTCATTCACACATGCGGTATTTCACAGCAACACCTCTACACACAAGCCTGTATTGTTGAACAAAACGTCTGTATGGGTGTGCGTTACAGAGCGAGCGGACATTACTGCTTGATGCCATGAAGTCAGAGCTGCTAGAAAAGATAAGAAGACTGGAGGAGGACAGACAAAATATAGACCTCACCTCAGGTACAGCCAGAGTACAAACCCAAAGACATGACATCATTCTCATGAGATAATTATCCTCTCGGCAGGAGACGTTATCGCTCTATGCTCTCGTTCCAGAGTGGAGTGATGAGCTGAGAGGCAAGAAGTGTAAAAGGAAGAACCTGCTGGGTCGGTCGGAGAGGAAAAAGAAAGTAGCTCTGGTTTCAGGTAAAACGTCTGGGTGTTGTAGTTCTTCTCTGTGTTCCTCGCTCTGATTCTAACAGTATCTTTGGATGCAGTCGGTGGCTATGAGCTGTCATTTGCTGCTCTAAAACCTCCTTCCTCCATGTCTCACAGGGCCTTTCATTGTCTACATGTTGAGAGACATCGACATCCTTGAGGACTGGACGGCCATCAAGAAGGTCAAACATGAGTAGCTCATGTCCCGTTTTGGCTCCCAAATTTCCACGCGACTACGAATCATGCGTCACGCTTACAGGTATTTTTTTTGTAACTTCGTCTCGATGTGCTTTACAGGCAAAAGCAGCACTGTCTCCACTAAAGAAGAAGGTTGAAAGTAAGTGCCTGTTTACACATTTTCATCCCTGCACTAAGACCATTTTTTTTTCTTTTTTTTTCCTGTAATCATCCTCGTTTTGTCTTTCAGAGCGGTGATAAAAGGAGCATCTTACTGACGGCCAGTGGGGGGGGGGGGAAACAACCCAAACCTGATACACGACAACATTCCCAGCTACTTCTAACCGTTTGAACTCAGTAACTAACCTACTGCTTGTTTGATATCTATTTTTATTTAAATAATGAAAGACGGAAACCATGTATTTATAGAATGATTTATAATGGTGATTAAACTTCAAATCTTTTGTGACACAAGTTTCTGCCTCTTCTTTTTTGTTGTGTTGTGATCTGTGTGTCTGCATGGGGGTTCATGTTTTTTCTAGATAAGACACAAATTATATTTCTAAACCGTCCTATTTGATGACATTTTATACTGTTTGAAAGTATTGAGATTTCAAGGGGGGGGGGGGAGCAGGCCTTGATTTCATGATCTGAATCCTGCATCGGTTCCTCTTTAGTAACTTTGACCCGTTTGTCTCAGGTGTACAGTGATGTAGTTAAGTTTACACGAAGAAAGAAAAGTGTGGACATTGAGCTAAATAGTGAGATAAAGACATTCTGCAGAATAACGTGAGACGAGTGTATTTGGATATTTATTTTACGGTTATTTGATTATTATTTATTTGGTATGAAATGTTGGAAAGAGGAGAAGCATGACAGCAAAAGAAATGAATGACAGCTGTTAATGTTGATTCACTTGTTATTTCTCTGAGCTTTCTGATCCTTAACTATTGTAATTTTCAGCAAAATAAATTACATTTTCTATCCTAAATAACATCCTGACCTAAACCTGTTCTGGAATCTGTTGAGACTGAGACAAACTCTCTAATACCCATTTTAAAATGATGCCGGCTTCAAATGACATCTTATGGACCCTATTATGACATCATTGCCCCCCCCCCCCAATCCTCACGCCTTCACAGCTGCTTGCTGAGTTTACGCGCCTGCCTCTCTCTGGATTCAAAGGCGTATTTGGTGTCCATCAGCTCGTCCAGCTGCCGGCGGATTCGGGCCATGTCCAGCTGGGAGGCCTCGCACTGCTCCCTGAGGGCGGCTGACTCCACCCTCAGCTGGGTGGCGGCCATGGAGAGCTGCTCGCTGCGTTCGCGGCACTGCAGCTGCATCCTCTTGGCATCGTTCAGCAGGGACTCCACGCTCGCTGCCACTGAGTCCCACTGATCCTCAGACATGTTCTGGGCAGAGATGGAGGGATGGACGGAGGTCAGGGGTCAAAACTGTGGAGCTGGACATTGCACAGTGATTTGCTTCAAGGACATTAATGGTGTCAGATGCTTGAAAACGGACTCTGTTCCCTGTAGTTTTTTGTCTAATTTGGCAATAAATTAAAGCGATGCTGCCAAAAACATCAGATAATGTGAATCAATAGCTTGCAGACCAGCACAGATCAACATGTTTAAACCAGAACATTTGATCTGTGGCGAGTGAAGTAGCTTAAAGAGGCTTATCATGGCTTAGCTCAGTCTGCAGTCCACTGCTCGTCCCTGCATTTCTCTTTTATCCCTATCCCACCATCATTTTTCTTTACTCTTATATTTTCCCTCACACGTTTGCATCTTTTCGACGCTCATATCATCTCATCTGTATCCTAATATTAAAGCCAGTGACGTTGTCTTACCATAGGCCTTAGAGTCAAATTTATCACGAGCCTTGTGGTCGTCTTCTGAGACTCTGGTTGAAGACCGTTCTCGATGTTCTCCAGTGTTCTCTCTCTCTCTCTCTCTCTCTTTGGCTGTTCTTTACAGACTTCCTGTTTATAATATCAGTATATATACAAACAGACATTAACTCCAGATATGAATTTAAGTGTAAATGGTTGAAGTGGCTGTTGGAAATCGACTTACAGAACCTTTGAGTTTTTCCTTCAAAACACGAATATGCCTTCTTGATATTCTTCTATTTCTCTCCGCTGCCCTTCCGATCCGTCTCCCTCTTTCTCGTCCCGTCCCTCCTTACTTTCTCTCTCTACATCAGCAGGGTCAGGTAATCCTCAGAGATTAGTCAGGTAAGGAGAGGGAAGTTGTTGTAATCTGTTTTTTTTAATCATGCTTTGGTCCACTTCAGAACAGCTACAGTATGTCTTAATTGACCAACAGTGCACCATAGCAGTATTTTATGTGTGTTTGTGTATTCTTGAGTAATTTGTGGTCTTGCTGCTCCAGACAGATCCTACTAAGTTAGTTCAAACATGTTGGAGATCACATTCAGGCAGTGAGGTTTCATTAGAGTTTGGGTAAGAGTAGGTGTGTTGCGTGTTGGGTTTTTTTGGAAGCAAAGTCTTGTTTCGTCTTAAATTACTGCAGCGTATTACTCAGATGGGGTGGCACTCAGGTGATGACATGCAGAATAAAGACAATATTTGTAGCTGCGCTCGATAAAATTGAAAGCATCACAGTTTTATTGCAAAGCAGGAGTTCGTAGAGCACCTGGATATCAACAAGTTTTATAGGTTTCTGGTCTGATTCAATCCATTTGTAGCCAAAATATCATAAATATGATGCATTCAACGAAATAAAACTTTTCGCAAATACCAATAGAATCGTATAACAGTGAAGTGACAATTTGAATGTACAACATATAACATTAGAATATTACAACTGCATCTCTGGTGCAAGTGAGTCTTTAATTGTTACCAACCAGCAGAGGGAGACAGTTCAACATACAGTATGTACGTTTCCATCTTCAGTAGAAGAAAACGCTTCAGAGCCTTTGTGTTTCAACTCTTTGGTTTATTAAGAAGCAATGCATGTGTCAAGAAGCATCACCACAAACCCAGTGGTATCTTGACAGACAGCCTTCGCAGGTGAACAGACAGAGAATCAGTGAAGTGTTAGATATGAATATTGACTGGACTTCAGATGCAAAGCTCATGGTGGGAGGTAAAATTTAAATTTAAATTTGATTTAAACAGTGGTTGTGTTGACAAACATTTTCAATAATTCATCATAAACAAAGACAACTACAGAAATATAACTGATGGGTACAGCATATAATAAACTCACATAACAATATTTCAAAATGTGAAAATGCACTTTTACATAGGAAACATGTAACATGCCGGTCACAAAATTTGAGCGTTTGAGCATGAATACATAAAAAAGAACCAGGCCACACTCGGAGAGCGCAGACCTCCTCCAAGGCAGCTCAGTTTTCCCACTATGTCAGCTAAAAGCAATGGTCCCATAATACAGTAGTCTGATCCTCATAATATGACCCCATGACCATGAAAACCTACCCCTAGGATCTGGAATCATATTGGAATCATTACTAGTTTGACACCAAACTGAATCAGATACAATTTGGTTTTAGTTCGAATCTGTATCATATTTATTATTTGTTATCTATGTTAACATCTATGTTATCTTTGTTATTCTGGATCACCAGATCCAGAATTAGACTTGGATCCAGATCAGACTCTGATGTGTGGTAAATTACACGATGACATCCCCTTATGGGGGATGTCATCGTGTAATTTTTGTTCAAGCATTTGCAGACATTATCCACTAAGTTAGAAGCAAAAATATTGTAGTTGTCCTGCAATGGTAAAGAATCATGGGGAAAAAATCTGGATCCAGACGATGATCCCGATCACCACCATACGGAAAAACTCTCAAAAGATGTCATCAATGACTGTTCGTGACTTTTAGAGCAATCCTGCTTACAGACAAACAAATAAACATTTGGAATGGCTTTGGTGAGAGAGTCAATGTGGGAAAAGGGTAAATAAAGAATCTTTGGATTCTCAGATGTGACCTGAGGCTCTCCAGTGTTGGCAATTTTAATGAGGTGTTTAAGACAATGTACTGCTAATTCATTGTGCTTTTGATTCCATGTTTATTGAGGGGCATCTATGTATCACTTTACCTTAAAGCAACACAGTTAATGACAAATTACTGTGACTGCTTTCATATAAAACCTCAAAAAATATGTTCAGACTCAGTGAAACACAAATAATTGTACACTAAATGTTTTTACCCTTTTCCCACATCTACTCCATCATCATCATGTTGAGTTCAATTATGTGTTTTTGTGGCGCCCATCCTCACTGGGGCCTCGCGGGACGGTTGAAGAATGGCTCAGTCTCTTCAGCCGTCGCGCCCGGATCACCGAAAAGCCCCCCGGCCGGCCCACCGTACCCCCCTACGATCGCCTTCGACCTGGAGCTCTGACACCTCTGAAAGACCACCAGAGCCCCGATGACGAGCCAGAAGAAGAAGTTGACCCATACTGCCGTCTGAGGGGGGAGTCGGGGGAGGAGACAACACATGACACACGATGAATCTGAAGTCAACTGGCGATGTTAACTAGCACAAGTTGCGCCTTCTGTGAACATGAAGTAAAGACTCATGAGAGGCGTTTATTACATCTACTGACCTCTGCATTGTAGAGACCACTGTAGAACTTCCCTCCACTGAGTGGACTGACCCATTGCCTCTTCTGGGCCTCCTCACATCTTGACAGACAGAGAGAGATTTTATTTTAGAGAGCTGATCGATTCATCCATACAAACAGGAGTTCACAGCAGCAAACAGGAGATGTTTTAGATGCATTCAAAGCAGTAAACAAATGCACTTTGATTTCAAGTTATACAGAGCATAATCCATCTGTTTAGTTTAGTTTAGTTTGGTTTAGTTTAATTTAATTGTTTAGTTTAATATAAGTGTTTAGTTTAGTTGTTTAGTTTAGTTTAGTTGTTTAGTTTAGTTGTTTATTAAGTTTATTTATATCAGGGACCATGTACTGTACAAATGCGATGCTTTGCACCAGATTTAGCTGCTAGCTAATTTCCATCTGCAGTTGGAAGTCAGCGCAGATTTTCCAGCTTATTCCATTCTTTAACTGCTCTATGAGGAAAAAGCAGATTGTACATTTTGGGACGCTACAATCTCCACTTGAAGAAGACCTTGAGGCCCTGCTAATCTTCTCTGAGCGGAGCCGAACCAAGCTCTTCACAGGTGGAGAGGAGGCAAAACGGATTATCTTGCGCACCAAGTGCACGTCTGAATATAAAATGAAATTTTCAAAACTTAGCATTTTGTGATGAGTCTATGAGCAAAGCAGCAGCAGCAGCAGCAGCAGCGGATGAACCGTGACAAGCCAGAGTTTAAAGGTTAACATCAATAATAGCGCATAGTGGAACAAATGTAGGACATTTTAATAGAGATGACATTCATGGCTTGTGTGTCAGATGTCTATGCATGCCCGTGGCTGCATTGTGTGTGTGTGTGTGTGTGTGTGTGTGTGTGTGTGTGCACCCGTTCCACCTGGTAACGTTGGGAACGTTAGTCACGACCGAGTTGCACAGCGCGTCACGTCCGATCTTCAACATGCACCCGGTGATGAGCAGGAAGAACAGGAAGGCGCTGCACACAGCCAGCATCAGGTTCATCGATAGACGCTCCCTGTGGAGAGCAGAATAAACAGAGAGGGCGTGAGAACAGTAAGCTTTGTCTGATGCAATGGAAAAGAGAGTTCAAAGAATTAAGTATGACCTAAACCTCTGGACAAATAAGTCAAGTATGTCATGTAATGTATAAGATACTATGACATGACCTGTGTCCTCGTTTTGATCTTCTTCTTTTTTTTTTCTTCTACTGCATGTTATTATGTTTTGCCTCTTCTCTGCAGCCTGTACTGTTAAAGCAGCTTCAGGACTCTTATTCAGTCTGTTATATTGGCAGTAAAAAAAATTTTTTAAAAGCCTGCCAACATCAATTTTATAACTCTGTGGTTTATTGTAACTTGATGTTGTTTAATTTGGCCAACAACACTGCAGGTCTGCAGTAGACACAGACAATGCACTGGCCATTAAGGTCTAACAAGCAATATTGTATTTTTATTGTTGATAGTTAGGTTTGCTGTTCTGTTGCTAGAATTGTGCCTTTTTTTTTTTTCAAATGTTCACAATCTACAAAGCTTTTGTGCATCTGCATTTTTTTCAGTTTTTACTTGTGTCTGTATGTCGGTTGGTTTCTCTGCAGGATTATCTATTGGACACATTCACATGGAACTTGGTGGACGGATGGTGCACTGGCCAGGAAATAACCAATTAACTTTTGGTGTGTATCTAGCAAATTTTCTTCCATTTTCTTCAAAATAGCAAGATGGGGATTTTGTTTTTCTTCAAAATTTTCCCAAAAACTGCCAAACTAATTTCCACAAAGATGCCAGTTTTAGTCAAATTCTATTAAAAGCCCATTAAAACAAATAGACAGCACAACGATGGATGGATTTCCCAAAGAACGAGCGACAAAACAGACAGAAAGACAAAGGAAGTCACAAAAACATCGACTCTAACACGGCCCTGAAAAGCAAACAAACACATCAGCCCTTACCTTGTGATTCCCCCGTCAGTGCAGAAAGTGTACGTCCAGTACAGAGACAGTGAGAAACACACCACTGCTACCATGACTGATATGGCCGACACAAAATAACACAGAGACGAGGAGCTGGATGACTGGACTTCAATAAAGCTTCCCGATGCATTGTAGTTGACAAGTCCATATAGCATACACCGACCTCCAAAATTACCCTGAGAGGGAAGAGAGGCAGAGATTTGGAATTTTGTTTTGTATTCGGAAGAGTTCAGAAATCAGAGATTTCGAGAATAAAGTCAAAATATCACAAGGATAAAGTCATAATGTCACAAGAACTCAATCACAATAGCAACAGCACACTAATGCAACCATTGATAGTCGACCATTATAAGCCATCTTCTCCACAGACGGGGTGATTTCCTCCAAGTCTATCTGGTTCTTTCTTCGGAGCAGATCCAGTGTCTTACACAATCTTTTCAAAGGCCTGATAATTATAATAAATTATCATTTTCTTTATTTGTGAAACCTACACTAAAAGCACAGCTTGACAAGATGCTCCACGTTCCTCATTGTGATGCTACCAACACTCGCCTAACATTTCCCGACTGATATGTAGCCTAAAATGACATCTTTACTAGTATTCTTGCAATACTAGTAAGACTTTTTTCTCTCATATTACCAGTGAATTTCATAATATTATGACTTTTTCTTAACTACGACTTTTTTTTCCTCATATTGTGATTTTATTCTCATAATATTTTGACTTTATTCCATGGCCCTGATACTATTGTGCAGTTTTGATACACTGTTTCAATAACTCAATGTTACATTGTCATAAGTATAACTATAAGGCACATCATGGTCTTGCCATAGGATTTGTAAATTTGCCTCCTGGAACGATATCATCTTCCCGACAAAACTCAAAATCTCCTTCCCAGGACCCACCTTACCACAAAATGTAATTGAAACCTGTTTAAAACGTTTTGAGTTATCCTGTTCACAAACACACACAAACAAACAAAACAAATGGCACCAATCACAAAACCTCCTCCATCTCAGCTGATGGAGGTCATAAACACTGACACACATTAACTGAAGCATCTGACTTCTATAGAGAAGCACAGGGCATAATCGACCACGAGGACCATCAGGTCACATGATGAGAAAATCCTTATTGGACGCATGACTGTGTTTTACTCGCGCGCACACACGATCGCCTTTACGCACGCGCGTATTTTCACACGCGCGCCCATTTACTGGCTTGTTGAGAAAAAAGAAAAGGTTGCATTACAGGGAAGATAAGCTTGAAAATAAATTTTATTTTTCACAGTATCTTAAGCTGTGAGTTCAGCTAATTAAATGAAATGGAAAAGGAATGTGCAATTAGTGAAGCTACAAGTGGTTCCCTTACTGTGGGAAACAATATAGGCCACTTGTGTTTAGTTTTCAGGTGAATACAAATGAAATGGTCAGAGACGGGAAACAACGCAGGTAGAAGGAAATCAGGAAAAGCTGGAAGCGCGTGTCTTACTTGGCAAGCTCACGCTCTGTTTTGTTTGAAATCACTGATGCGTCACATCCAGACAGATATCCTGACGTAGGGCTAGGATCAATTATTTGTTGTGTCAGAAGGTTTTAAATAAGCTTTGACAATATTGCCTTTAAAATAATAATAATGATTTTAAACACTTTCTAAATACACAAATACAGTGTCCGAAGTGATTTTTTCCCTTCCACTTTCTCTTTGGTGAACTTGAACTTACAGGCACGCGCAGAAAAGTGAGTCTACCCGGAAGAGGATGGAAATTGATTGGGCTGATTTATTAATTTCTGAGTTAAGTCACCTGGACTATGGTGATGGATGCGGCGGTGACTATCCCACAGACGAAACAGCCGGCGTACAGACCCAACTCCAGCAGTAGCAGCAGTCCCGTTAGCGCCATCGTCAAGCGAGCCGGCTCCTGTCTGGGAAGAAACCAGTGAAGGCCGCCATAATAAGATACAACGCTTCCGGTAAATTATTTCAAAATAAAATCCAGGTTAGACGCACAGTTGATTGAATTACGGGAAAATGAGAATTATTAACATATATTGAAGTTTCCGCAGTAGAAACGATGCATAATAGCTACAACTGAAAAAAAATGAATTAAAATTAAATGTTTATTGTGTATTCTGTACACTTGATTTATTTTAAGTGTTTGTTTAAACATCACCGACTGAAAGTCAAGTCCATATTATAGCAGTTTCCCACTGTGTAACTGAATATAATGAAGTTGGAGGAGTAAGCAAACAAAAATTAGAAAGAAAGAAAGACAGAAAGAAAAAGATGGAAAGAAAGAAACTTAAACCTCGTCTAATGTTGCACAAATATCATTTAAAATTCTAAAACCTCATTTCTGCAAAATTCTGCAAAGAAAGCTGGAAGAAATAATTCACAACTTACCTGTGTCTTCTTTCACAGTGGAACAAACTTCGCACTTGATTTTTGAAGATTATAGTCTCTGATTTCCAGTGTTTTTTTAATTTATTTATTCTGGATATCTTTGCTTTTCTTTGCTCACCTCCCTCTCATAGTTTGGTTGGGACAATTCTGCAGAAAAGATTCTGCCCTGCTTGGCATCAATAGGCTAGCCTACTGCTTCTCTTGTGCTCCTCCAAAAATGCGCGACCACGTTTAATGCGTAAAAATCGTTTATTTGACACACTGAAGAGTTGATGAACTTCAACACTGGTTGTCATTCAGACCAATTTTCTTCGGGTCAGAGGTGCTTTCAACTGAACACAGAAGAACAAACTAAAAGCCGTGAGAAGCAGCAAGAATGGATGGTGAATGAAAAATGAATCCGCCTCGTACACTAAATAAAAGCCTAATAATAATAAAAAACCGCTGACTTTAAGTAGCTTAATCTTATCAATTTTAGAGGAACTTCAGATGAACATAATGTATTTATTCAAGTGTTTATAATTCCAATATTATAAATAAAAGAAATGCATTACAAATTAGTTTTTCTTTCCCCTGTAATTTATTGTAATTTGCATTGTTAATTCAATTTGCATTGACTCAACATGATATAAAAACATGTTAAGCGTATTTCTTACAGGACATCACGTGTGTGTTATATATATATACACATACATACACACACACCTTCAGGTTCTCTGCCTTCTTCCCACCGTCCAGCTTTAAGCTGGTCCCGAGTAGCATTTGTTTTGTCACTGTGGTGAGAATCCAAACATCACGACACGAGCCTGATATCACTTTAATTCATTGATAAGCTTAAACATCAAAATTCAACAAAGTCTGAATGGGGGCACAGAATTTACAATATAAAACAGAGACCAATAAAAGCTATCAGGAAAACATAAGAGATCCAAATACAAAATGTAATATGAATACAGGAAACATGCACAAGTAGTTTACATATGTGTGCTTGATGTTATAGTGTTGTGATCAAGCCAGAGGAAGATTTTCCAACATTTTCATGAACAGAAACCAAAGTTCCTTCTGGATAACAAGAGTGATGATAAACAGTAGATAGAGTGAAGGTTTCCTCAATAATACATACTAATTGTGCAAATGGCCTATTTAGTAATGGAATACGAATAGAAGTGAATATTGAATTCAACAGTAAGAGTACACCATGAACAACAAAACAATTCCACTATTTCAAACTCAATATATTGTCCCTCTTAGTAGAAGGTTAATTAGATTTTGATTACTTTGTGCAAACATGTACAAAGCGCCATAATAATTTAATATCGAACAAAGAGATGAATATTACAAGCAAAAGAAATCCACCGACTGCAACCAAAGCTGTGACAGTTCTCCAAAACGAGAGCAACTTCAGCGCTTTCACATCCTACAATTAAGCAAACGGCTCCAATAGATTATGTGACGTTAATTACATTTGGTCCTTGTGGTTTTTCTTCTTGAAGATCTTTCAAACCTGATCTCTCTGGCGGATACAAAAAGCCACGCCACGCGAATGCAAACGTGACAGCGCCGCGTCGAGGAAAGCATCCTCACAGCCGCCGTAAAATATCTGCACCTAAAGTGTAGGAGCTTGTGGGGGCACACGAAACGGACAAGGTGCCTCCAGAGAAGGCCATGCACAAGGCAGCAGTAATCGGGTGGCTTGACTAGAGTCTAATATAAAACTGAACAACGCGGAGGTCCAGCAGCGTTGAAATGTTTGGGGTGTGATAGTTTGTGCAGGACTGCTAATGATTAAACAGCTGCTTTTTCTTTAAAAAAAAAATGGAACTTGAGAAACTTGCTATGCGATCAGGTTGCGTCATCTTTGTCTGAAAGTATTTGCAACATGTATTTGCGCAGAGCCCATGCTTGATAAACAAAGGGGCAGCCAGGGAATGATCACACATCTGAAACAGAAGCCATCTCATGGCGGCAGACCGTACATATTTCAGTCTCAATTTTGGATCCCTGGCTGCGGCGACTCTTATTTTCACGGTGGCGTTTTTTTTCTTCTTCTTCCAAATCTGTGCAGCAGTGCTGTGATTTCACAAAGTCAACTGACTGGTGAGGAATGTTTGGAGAAGGAATTCCAGCTCTGCCCGTTTTATTTCAAAGGCATGGTCACGATCCTCGATAAGTGCAGTCACAAGACTCTAATCACAGCACTGAGTGTGTCTACTCTTAACACGGCTGTGGCTGTATTGAAGCACGCATGTGCCTTTTCTGTGCACTGCATCAATGAGAATCTTTTTTTCATTTTCTTAAATTATCGATTCCTCTCCAAAATGAATGAATTATGTATAATTTGAATGGTAAAAATTAAACGGGTTTCCTCAGAATGTGGAATTGTACAGTGAACGACTGCTTGAACAAAACGCTGTACTCTCAGTAAATGGTATTTGTTCATTTGGATACGTGCTCTGTGTCAAAGTGTCCCGATCATCAGCCGACGGGACAACCAGGCAGTCTGAACGCATCTGGTACAGGACAGTCAAGCTTACAGATAATTTTGTATATCCCTTTCTTCCAGCAGGGGTCGCTGTCTCTTCCTGCCCAAATGGCCGAGTAAAACTCCCTCAGAGCCACCTCTGATATCTCGATGAACCTTTCTGGGACCTGCAGACAGAAATCTGACGTCAAAAGGATGCCGTGCTTCAAGGTCTGCAGAATCAGGCCCTTAAAAATTCTGGACACACTTGGAAATTAGCAAATTATGCTGTAACAAAAAGATCAAGTCAATCAAGTCAAGTCTTTGTCATACAGCCCTGTCTTTTATTATTAGTGCGTGGAGTTTGGTGACTTTACTACATGATGTTGTTCTTTTTCTATTTGACATGTCATACTGAAGCAAAGCGCGGGTGTGACTCTAACATTAATGATGACTTTGTTCCATTGGGAGTCTGTGAGAAAGCATGAATAACACCCAGTCCTTGAGCTGCTGAAAGAACATGCGCATAATTAAGATGATCAGTTCCACCTGTGCTAATCCTCAAATATGACATGTCAAAACACGTGCAGGTGGAAAGTCTTATTTTCCACCATAGCTGCCATAGTTCTGTTCTAGAAACATCTCTTTTAGACATTTTTTTCCCCTCCTTATAAATGACAAATTCAAGTTACTTCTCAGTTGTACAAAGTTAAATATAAATAACGGGATATAGCGAAGAAAAATAAGATTTTTTTTTTTTTTAAAAGATAGGCGAAAAAATGCCATTGCACTTTTTCTCTGCTTCATTCGCATCGATGAACTTGTTACTTTGCAGATGGAGACTTGAAAGATAATCCTAAAAAAATACATTGCAGTGAATTAAACCAGTCGGCAGTATATTTGTACAAAAGGCTATTAGCAGTGGCGGGACAATAGTGTATTTAATGGGACAATTGATCATTTAGTTATTTTTAACTTCTCATCTCCTCCACCTCAATTTATGGTTTATTGAGGTAGTTAAAAAAGAACTCCAACTAAATTCAGTTCTCTGGAACGACATGATCTCACAATCAAATATCAGTATGAACCACACATCAGGATTAATGAGTGAAGGAGAATCTCTGAGCTGTGGACTTTGGATGCATCCATGTGATTAGCACGGCCGGTTAGCTCAGTTGGTTAGAGCGTGGTGCTAATAACGCCAAGGTCGCGGGTTCGATCCCCGTACGGGCCACACAGCCTTTTGACACTGAGATCACCAATAATGGCAGATCTCTGAGTAATGACTAACATCTTCCAATGTTTTAAGGATACTATTTAAAAATAAAAGTTGGCCTCAGCTGCGTGATTGAACTGCAGGCCGAATGTGAGCAGCAGTGGACTGGTGAGTTGTGCAGTGAATGCAGAGAGGGAGCGGCATTAGTGTGAACAAACAGCTTTTACAATGAATGGCTTGCTCATACAGAATTGAATCGTGGGTAACAATACTGGTGCTAAATAAATGGATATGAACTGAATGGGCCATCATCGAGCACTAATGCATACCTTTAAGAACAGAAATGCTTTCCTGCTCCTGCTTTTGCACCTGTTCACATCCTGCCATTAAATCAACACAATGTAAAAGGAGAATAAAACCTGTGTGTTCTGTATGTGTGTGCAAAGAAATCCTCACAGTGGTTATTTAAACATGGCAATATGTCAACAAAACGAATGATAAACAAAAAAACTGCTGAGCACTTGTTTTCATCATGTTGGTCGTACAGTTTTTTTTTTACCAAGGAAGGTTGTCAAAAGAACAGAATTTAAAATTCTGATACAGCACAAGAAAGAAAAACAAGACTCAACAACTCTTTTGATACCATGGCAAAAAAATCTTCTTTTCTTTTTTTTAAAATTAACAACCTGCACAAAGTCCTGTACAGAAAAATTAACTGAATATATAAAAAAATATTTGTAATAATGTTAATATCTGTGCTACCTTGTGTTGAAAATCTGATTGTAGATCTTGCACTGGTACTTTTAATACTACCAAAGAGGGATATTGTAATGCTCTAAACATGTGGTATTGCAGTGGACCAACATCAAGCACAAGGTATAACGTTATTATACCAAATGGTGAGAATGGGCGATCAAGGATGTAGAGGTACACGTAAACTAGATACAAAACATATAAAAAGGATATCATAAAGGGTAGGGTGTTCTGTAGGTGCTGGTGAGCTTACGCAAACACGCTGCCATTAAAGAAAACGTGGAGCTAATCAGAGTCAAGGTCTCCTAAAAAAGAAAAGCCCTCCTGCTTTCACTACACGGACATCTTTATCGTACAAGTGACGGACTTTTTGTGAAGTTGCACGATTAGCTAGCAGAGAGCTAAAGCTAAGGTGGAAAACACACGCTGCACACTGACACACTCTCCTTACCTGGTAGATGTTACTTTTATTATAGTGCATGTTCAGTATGCGGTAGAGCTCTGTATCACGGCCCACCCGCAGCTGACTCTCTCTGCCAGGACGAGGTGCACCTTCCCTGAGCGACACAAACAGGCGCATTTAAATTGAACCGCTGTAAAAATCAACGCTGGCATTTTTTCCCCCCTATTGTTTGTATTTAATTCGTTTTTATTTTTGACAATTCATTTCCTGAATCTGGTCTATCTTATTATGTCCAATAAGAATAAAAAAAGAAAAGAAAAAAGCTTCCTGTTTCTTTTCTGACAGTTGTGAGGTTACACTGTGGTAAATGCCGACTGAAATAATAATAAACATTACATATATATTTGTGCTGTAAAACAAACCCAGTACCTGTGTGGTATTAAAGTGTCTTAAATAGTAGCGGTGTTTTTTTGTTTTTTTTTTACATGCTGCTTTCTGCTTTCTATCCCAGTCAAACAGTGGAAGTTAAGCATCAAATGAGTTTAATATGAACCAGTGCCAACACAAACCGACCGGGTGAGCGCCTCACGGACAGCCTGTCGTGCAAAGCGTTCCATCTGTATGTAGAAGAACTCTCTGAAGTTACTGAACCATTTAATCATCTGGGAGGTCACACAGCGGTTAAACTAGACAGTGGACAGGAAACAGCAGGACAGGAAGTGAGCAGGTCAGCACAGCAAGAGAGGGCTGCTTACTTCACTTACCATTAAAAGCTACATACAAATACTTCAAACAGAGCATCAGCCAGTAGCTTAAATAAGTAGAGAAACAGTTTTGGTTATTAAAAATGTTAATTATCACAATTAGAGAAAATGTCTGAACCTTATTGCCTTATATTGGCTAATTACAGATATATTGGTATCCACTGATATTTAAACAGAAAATAGGGTCACATTTATGTATATTTCACCTTTCATTCCTCAGTGGTCAGTGTTTGTTTTTTTTGCTATGCATGTATGTATGTCTGAAATTTTCAACAGCTGTCATTCCACAAAGGCTTCTGTTTAACTTAAAAATATCCTCGCAAATTTTGAATTATGGATTTCCATGAAACTTGTTGGAAGAGTGTCAAGAAAATGGAACTACTGGAAAAAAGGTGGATCCCTTTTTTAAAAATTTTATTGGTACTTCAAGAGAACCCTGAGGGCAGCCATTGTGACAGTGCACAGGTCTTGTTGGAATTTAGATTAGGGCTTAATCTTATAAAAAGGGACTGTAAACAGCATCACTGACGTTATAGCAGGAAAACAGCCTCCACTTCCATCTATTGCTTATTGAGAGTGTCAGAACTTTTCATAAGGACTAAAGTAATAACCAACTATATTGATATTGTCTATTATATGTCTCCCACAGAATCGTCACCTTTTCAACACCCTACATGGGCCGGTTAGCTCAGTTGGTTAGAGCGTGGTGCTAATAACGCCAAGGTCGCGGGTTCGATCCCCGTACGGGCCACACAGGCTTTTGACACATTCGATCACAACGGCATTCTCTCAGGAATGACTAATTAACTCGTGTTGGTTCTGGATGAATCATTGAAGAAACCCTGCAATAGATCCTGTGTGTGGCCATTTGAGGGAAAACTATGCGTTAGCATTGTGCCTGCTAATAACCACAGATGTCAATGAGAACAACATGACAGAAAACAGATAACTGCAGTGTTCATACACTGTTATTACTGATTCACAACATGTGAATTACACTTAGTTAATTGATACTTTGCAGATTTTTAACCTATAGCACATATAAAAACAAATAATTGCAGTAAATCAAACGGCTCAACATTGTTTGCTTAACAGGAAAATATTCATCCTAAATTTGTTTTTTCTACCTCTTTAGTCTCAAAGGAGCAAAATTTAAGTTATCTTTTCCATAAAACAATCTTATTTCGATATCAACGGAACTTATATTGACGTGGGAATATTAGCTGAAATGTCATCATTTTAGTCATGGAAAAACAGCATGGCTACAGCCATAGACCTCCTCCCATCCCTAGAACAGTGAACCAAGTATTAGAATAAATTACGACACACACCTTGACGTCGGGGAAGTAAGTCTTGAGTGTGTTGGAGCTGGGATAGCGAGAGTAGAAAAACATGAGCTTTGCTTTCTTCAGATGGCAGGGAGACAGGCCCTCCTGGGTGTATACATGAGGCCAGTTAAGGAGATACATACATCCACACATTCATAAACAAACACATATCCCTCCCTCATTCCTCCCCCTTTGCTGAGAAAAAAGGATATTCCCCCAGCTGTCAGGTAGAACTCTCCTCCGTCCATCCCTCCTCTCATACCGCCATCTCCCCTCATCCCTCTCTCCTTCTCTCTGCCCCCGTGAGCGTGGCGCGCAAGGGAGGGGTCCAGGTGACCGAGCAAGGGGAGTGGCGGGAAATTGGGGTGAGACGAGAACTCCAAGAAAGGGTCGGAGTTCAAATAGTCCTTGCGGGACGGCGGGAGGTGGGGCAAGTGAGGGTGATGCAGAGAGCGCGAGAAGAGCTGTTGCATGGAGTAGTGGAGAAGGGGGAGAGGGAGGGCGAGAGGGGGAGGAGGAGGAGGAGGGGGAGGAGGAGGCGCGGGGAAAGAAGAGGAGGAAGAAGAGGAGGAGGTGGAGGACGGGTGGAAGGAGGAAGAGGGGTCCTTGGGTTGTGAGGCTGGAGGCAGGAGGGGAGGATGAGAAAGGGACGGAGGGCGAGGGAGGGAAGGGTGATGAAGGGAGAGGTTTGGATGGGCAGAGAGAGGTGGGCCGAGGAGTGGGTGGGCTTTGTGCATATCAGGTGACCTTTGAACAGCCAATGACATGGCCAGATCTGGTGCTTCAGAGCGATGAGGCTGTCCAGGAGGCAGAGAG
Source organism: Chaunax sp. Z400 (assembly GCA_037577475.1). Classification (NCBI taxonomy): domain Eukaryota; kingdom Metazoa; phylum Chordata; class Actinopteri; order Lophiiformes; family Chaunacidae; genus Chaunax; species Chaunax sp. Z400. The sequence continues at coordinate 12,586,957 of CM075183.1, forward strand.
CTTCCATTGGTCATTCTTTGGAGGTGCTTTTCTCTTTCTCCATCGTGTGCCCCCATCTTTTCCTCTTTCCCTTTCGTTTTATCCTCCCCTCTTCCTCTCGTTAGCAGTCCCATCCACACTCCCTTCTCCCTGTCGGCATTGTTTTCCATGTCAGACGGAAGGAAAGAAATGGTGGCAGGAGGAGAGGAAGGGGTGAAATCCGCCACCTCGGTGTAAAGGCGTAGAACTCGATCGATGACTCGAGCCACAGCGCTGCCCAACTCCAGCTTCAGCGCCTGGGCAAACTTCTGCCCTCCCTCATCGCCTTCGTCTTCTACCCCGAGGTAGTCTCCCCTCACCACCCCTCCACAATCGAGCCACAACCCCTCTCCCTCCATCATGTCCTCCAAGTGCAGTCTTCCCCCTCTTCCTCTCTCCGTCCTGCCTTCTCTGTATTTTTGCCTCTCTTTTCTGTGTTTGTGGAAGCTGTCAAAGGGGGAGACAGAAAGAAGGGAGAAGGTCTCCTTTTGCATGTCTCCACCGTCGATTTCGTCTTCATCATACATCCCTCTTGCGATGTCCTCCTCATCCATCATCCCCACATCGTCCTCTCCTCCATCTCCATCTCCTCCTCCTCCTCTGTTGTCGTGCTTTCTTTTCTTCTCCTCCACCATGTGCTTTTCCCCAAAAGCCCTCCACACTTTCTCCTGCAGGGCCTGCAGTCTCTCTCTTGCCTCTTCCAGCTGTTCTTTCAACTCCTCCCTCTCTCTCCTCCTCCCCTCCTTCCCTCCCTCGCGCCTCCTGCCTCCCTCCTCTGCCTCTCCGTCTCTTGCGCGGCTCTCCAGCTTCATCCTCTTCCCTTTATAGACGTCTGGACTCCACTTGGCCATAAGGCCGACATCACTGTGCCTCTTTTTAACAGCCAACAAGCCGTCTTCTCCCTCCATCACTCCTTCTCCGATCCCTTGCTCCACCTGTCCATCCCTGTCTCTGTCTTCCTCCAAATGTCTACCTTCCAGGTGTCTGTGTGTGCTAAGGTGTGTGGTGAGTTGCCCTCCGATCCTTCTAGCAGCTCCACCTGACTGGAGGAGGTGGTGGATGAGGGGGAAGCCAGGGGGTCTAAAGGCAGCAGGGCGACCCGCACTGGGCTGAGGATGAACTCCAGGGAGATCTGCAGAGCTGTGAGTGGGAGCAAAGGCGTGTATCTGGGGAGGAGAGTCATCAAAAATATCTGTGGGGGAATCCATCTCTGGAGAAAAATAAAGAGGATAGAAAAATACAGAAATACTGTTAGAACCAGAGAGAAAGTGCGACTATTTTTTTTTTACCAATACAATAATTTAGCTAGATTCAAGAGTCTGACATGTAAGTACACTTAAAAAACACGTATATTTTCTTATTGACACCTATATCCATACTTATATATATTCTATCTTGCCATGCAGATATGTTTTAGTTTTATTTGACATCCATGTCTGCGAGGTTTCTGCCTCCAAACACGATGGGGGTGTGAAGAAAATCATTTCTCATACTCAAAGCTGTAATTTCACTTTCAGCGTTGACAGCAATAGAAATGAAATTCCGTTCACCTCCACCGTATTGGGAGTAAAGGTTAAAAAAAAAAATCTTATAGACAAGGATATCTTCAAATCTGGGGTGGGGGGGGAAAAAAACCAACAACTTCTGGATAAAATAAAGAAAATGTGAAGAAAAATGTCTTTTTTGTTTGTTTGTTTGTTTGTTGGTATTAACAGATAAGTTGGGCAATTTTACCCATCAGTTAGAGTTAATGCAAAATAGTGTATCTGTTTGGCACTTGTGACTGCACCCACTTGACAAATTAATATGATGTGACTACAGCACATGGCTTACCTAGACAGCAAAGGTCACCGTTCTATCACAGCATGCAAATATCCTTTAATGGTAGTTTTAATAACAATGAGCTGCAACGTCCTTGCATAGACCTGCAAAAGAGAGCATGCAAGAAAGTAAATTTAGCTGGGAACAGATCAGATGAATTCCCCAAAATGGCCTTTATTCAAAAGGGTTGACGTTCTCCTTCATGTCCGACATAGGAGGAAAAAGCACAACGCAGAACTGACCAAAACTCCGGTCAACAGACTGGGGGACCAGGCTACGTGCTGGTGGTGCAGTAGGCTAACACCTGGCTCGTGATCTCAGTCACATATCAAACTAGCTTTCCTGTCTCTCTCGGCTGTGTGCCGTCGAAGAAAGCACAAAGTTCACGACTGAATGCATGCAACAGCGTGGAAGGAGATGACTGTGTTATAGGCAGGAGATCTTAGTGTGGTGCGCAAAAAGTAAAGCATTCCTAAAATGTTCTATTGCTGGAAAATTTCTACTTAAAATATCGACCGCATATTGTCTGCATGGCCTCCCTGGAAACGGCTGTGAAACAGAGAATAGTGAATGCTTGGCTGATAAATAACAACACATCTCACTATTTCATCAAGATCAAAAACACACATCCCCCATGCTTTTTTTTTTCCAGTTTGTAACCTCCTCTCCCTTCTGACAACCCTTTCCCCCCTTTTCCTTCCTCCCTATTTCTCTCTCATCCTCTCTTCCTCTCCTCTCTCTGTTATCAGTTCGGGCAGCTTGTTAAGCACTGTTTGATCAGAGTGTTTACCGTCAAACACACACACACACAGGCGAAAGAGGCTTGAGAGACGGCTAACAATGGTCAATGGTCCTTAGGGAGTGAAATGGAGTGAGTAGCATGTATGTTTGTGTGTATGTGGCAGGCGTGTGCATGTATGCGAGGGTGTGTGTGAACAGTCGTCCTACTTAGCTTTGATAACACCCCTAATCCACTTCAGATGGATACACTACCACTCGCTGAAAAGAAAGATGGAGGGATGATAAATAGACAGATGTAAGCATAGACCGAAAGAGGTGCAGCAGATAGATAGATAGATAGATAAGACAGACGGATAGATATCAGCTGATTGATAGATTGTTTGATTGATTGACGGGTCCCTCTGTGCAACATGAAGAGAATAATCCACTATAAATAGCTAAATATCAATTATTCAAATGCCCTTGCCTCCCTGCCATAATACAGCCCAGATGGCAAGCCAGCCAATGCGCTTATATCAGGGACAGATTAGCTTTTCAAAGCCATCTGAAAGCTGCATAAAATATGAACACTGAGCAATGAAAATGAAAGCTGTTAACCAGCAAATTAGACTTAAGAACGGCACTCTTGTCACTGAGATATAAATGACAATTAGAGAGGGAATCTATATCCGCCAAAAGTATATTTGTAAATTATAATCTGTATGTGTTAATAGGATGTGCTAATATAGAGGGGGGTAAAAAAATAAATTAAAAAAAACATGTAGGTCAACAGGTTACAGCTCTGTTTATCAAATATTTGAGATCTATTAAAAATATATTTTTGTGGCCGTGTGACAGTAAATATAAATATCAGATTTGGAGCGTGCTGTCAGTAATAGAAGTCGTGTGTTGCGATGTCTGAAATAGCATTTCGCATAAATGTCATCATGTGGAAATAACGCCACTGCGAATAGCCCAATTTAAACAATGTCTGAAGCGCGGCAACATCTGTCGACGCTGCCATGCGGGAGGAATCCGCTTTGACGCACGCGGCCAGTTCTGTGTGGAGTGAGCGCGCGCCCGCGGTATGTCCTGTGACTAATGGGCAGCGGTGGGCTAATGTCGCAGTATGAAAGATCAAATAAACACACGGAGGGGAGCGGAGGATTTGACACCGACCTTGGCGTTTTGTACCTTTCAAACATTATGACAAGTTAGAAGTTTGAAAATCAACTCACGCTCAGTCAGAGAGGAGCTCCAGCGGCTGCACGAAGCTTTCCACACCAGTTGACAGGACCTGTGCGCGCCGTCTCGGTCTCGGTCTCTTTTCAAGCTGGCACCGGACAGGCCTCGGACATCGGTGCCAACCAGCAGCGGGTCTCCGGCTAGTTCTTTATCTGTCCTTTGTTCCGTAACTCTCTCAGCTGTGCTCTCGCCTCCTCTTTACAGTAGCTGTAACACTATTCAGGGTTGTTTTTTTTCTTCTCCCCCCACTTCCTCATCAATCTATCTATCTCTGACTGGCATCATCCTCGCGCGCTGCTCCCTGTGTGAAGTGGCGCGCGGTGGGCGGGCGGGCTCGAGAGCTGGTCACTTGACGGGTCCGGTCCCTCCCATGTTGGCATGACCCCCAGTACATACACAACACACATTAATGCATTAGATGCAGGTTTAAAGAGTCAGAAGTAACTCCAATTAACTCATTAATTAACTTTTCAGATCATTTGTGGTTACAGCAGTTTGAATACATTATTGCAATGTTTCTCGCATCTTCCAGACAATAATTTACTTTACGTACTAGAACCCACAGCACATTTTTAGATTTTTATTTACCATTTTTACATGTAATCATGATGATGTTAATATTATTATTATTATTATTATTATTATTATTATTATAAGTTACTGGGGATGGAGATGATAAAGACTACCTTTTTTTGGTTTATCGCAGATCTGGTGTTTTATTGAACACATATGTTATTTTACAGAGTCTCTAAAATTAAGCTTCTTCTATTTTTCTGTGGGCTTTGATCTCTAACTGTAAAAACATCATCTTTTGTTTTAGTATAAATAAAAAATAGATGTCCTCCTGTTTTTATCTGTCCTAGCTGATCAATACCCAAGTTGTTTTCTGGTTTCAATGCTTCTTTTGAATAAAAAAAAAATGCTGTGAGATTTTGTCTGAGACATTAAAAAAAAGTGCTCCCCACATTGTCTCTATAGCAACTTGTCCCTGCTATTGCTCATTTATAAGGTGTAATGAAGTATCTCATGCTTAAGGTAGCAACAGTTTGTTGCAGATGGCTGCTTGTTCACCACACAGACAATGTCTGTAATGCTGATGCCACATTCAGACTTAGCATATTTCTCATCTTAGGTTATTCACCATTGAAAATCAGTTTGTAAATCATTAATAGTTTTATCTAAACTGGATTTTTCTCGGAAAAGAAGCCCAGTCCTTGCAGCTATGTTGCAATTTGCATCTTTTTAGACTCTTACTCATTATAAACAAAATATATCCAGAACTATAATGTCACTCAGTAGAGCACATACCTCTGCTAAGGCCCAACAAACTTTAATTTAATCAAGCCTTATCCAAAATCAAACCAAACCTGTAACCATAATTTACAGGGAAGACTACCCTCAATTAAAACATATTTAAATGTGGTGGATCTAGATTTTGTTTTTGGCTCCGCACCAAATTGGACACACACCAACCCCCTTAATATGCCTGATTTCTTTTTTTCATTAAGGTACATGCATTATTCCCTGAGAAATTAAAGAAAATGTTGAAAAATGACCTATATTGTAATGCTTTAAAAAAGTGGGGAAAAAATACTGCATCCACCCTTTTATCCAGATCCACACCAAAAATTAATGGGGTCTATTGTGGTTCAAGACCCATCCTCCCTCCACGTTTCATGGAAATCTGCTCATTAGTATTTGCGTAATGCTGCTGATAAACCAACAAACAGTTGAATAATAATCGCCGCAGTAGATTTCAAATTGAACATTTTGTGAAATGATGTATGTGTGTGCACTAAGTGATATGTCATCATCAGCTTTTGATGACTTTGATACAACTTAAATCACACCCAGCGTAGTCTGTAGTATCTAACGATGTCATCAAACTGAAATCTAACCAAAACTGCCTTGATGACTGCCATATAAAGGTAAACAGCAAATCCATGGCAGAGTAGATCACATTTTGAAGAAACATAATACCATTTGTCATGGCTCTTCAGATGCACCGTAACATTTTTATGGAGGTTGCATCTAAACCACCTGCAATGATTTACCTTGGCTTTGTTGCTTTAATTATGCAGAAACATTTGGTTGACAGGAAAACACTGAAGTACATGTTTGACCTTGAGCAGCACTTTGTTACCTGTTGCTGGGAATGTTGCCTATATCTGAATCCACCTCACAGGGTCTCACCTTGAGACAGGGCCAGCTTCTATTCCTCAGTCTGTTCTGATCCTCTAGCTATCTCTTTTTGTGGATAAATTGTATTTCCATCCATCCAGTGCATCACCTGAGTAACCCCCTCCTTCCAAATTCACTCCCTCTCTCTGCCTCACCTCATCTCTCCTCTTTTTCGGCGTCTGATTAAAAATGGTTAGGCATGACAGAAAGGTCGCAGTTGTTATGGAAACGAGGCTGGTAACAAAAGCTGGACATGTGGGTACAGAGGGAGAGACGTGGGGGGGGGGGGGGGGGGGGGGACGTGAGAGGAAAAAGAGGGAGATGTGTCTGAATAAACACAAAAATGCAGAGAGGAGGAGAGGGCAGGAAAGAGAGAAAGTGAGAGAGGTTTGAATAAATAAAAACATACGTAGAGGGAGGATGGCGAGAGACCGCAAGGTCATGAAATGATGGCTCCATCTGCAATAATAAATAACAAAAGATAATTCTGGGTTTTTATCATTCTAGGAAGGCGGTTGAGCCACAAAGACGTGTGCGTTTATGAGTGTGTGTCTGTTTGGACAGAGTTGGAGAATGCAATTGATAGATAGGCTAATACATGGATCTGCTGCACAGGCTACAGAATACTAAAAAGCACAAATTGTTCGCAGAAAAGCGTACCAAAAAGCCTAAAATTGTGTGTGAGTGCGGGAACGTTATCCCTCTGAGGACTCATATTATGTTAACCACTTAGACCGACATCAAACACTCTCTCGCTCTTACACACAGACTCACGCGCACACTTGAGTGCAGGCATGAAGGTGCCAGCCATATAAATAGGATGTCCCAGAGCGAGAGATATAAAGAGAAAGGGACTGACTGTGAGAGAGACAAAGAGGGAAAAGAGATTATAAATTCAAAGTGGTGAGAAAAAAGGATGAGGGGAAAGAGTAGAGAGGAAAACTGAGAGCGCAAAAACAGGAGGGTGTGAGGACAGATAGATATGAAAGGATCAATGGATGGCATAAAGTGTATGTTCATTGATTTACTTACAGGGAGGAAGTGATGGGGAGAGGAAGAGGGGATGAGGGGGTGGGGGAAGAGAGGACAGAAAAAGCATAGAGAGAGAGGACAGCCATAAAGAGGAAACAACAAGCAAGTCAGACTATTAAGGTATAAACACCTAATGAAAAAAAAGTTGATCATCCTATAGAGCTTAAGAGCTTTTTGTCTTCCACAGAACTGAGGATACCTGAGTTCTCTTAGTAACCAGGAAGAAGTCCAGTTGCCCTCTATCTAAGCCCTGAGGATTACCATGACCTGGATGAGTGAGAATATACTTATAACTTGATGGAGACCAAAACAGAGGAGCTTAAAGGAGAAGGAAGTTTGATTTATCAGTCTGGATGAAGGCAATGCTCCTGCTCTGTCTGCTGGTTAGGTGAATATACTTAAAACTAAAACATTAACCATAAAAAAAGTCTAAAAGGCATCAGTGATGCAATCTATCTGGTTTTGTTCATGTACCCTCACCAGTGAGAGTTGGAGGAGGTCATGTGATCACCCATGTTTGTTTGTCTGCAAGATATCTTGAAAAGTTGTCAACGGATTTTGATTGAATTTGAAGTCGGGTTGTAATCTTGGGCCAAGGAGGAGTTGAGAGAACAGAGCCAGGAATTGATGAATAATCTGGATGACTTTTCACGTTCTTCAACATTGCAAGAGGGCCATTTTTATTTATTTATTTTTTTTACATTTTGCCAATATCATGAAAAACAAGCATTAAATAATCAAGAATTAATTTCAATGAAGAAAGACAATTGCTAATTGCATATCTGAAAGTTTAGTTTTCAATATTAAAAAAAAGAAATGAATAAAGAGAATGCTTAAAATTTCCAAATTATCAAAAGGCATGTTCCCAGTACATGGGAGATGTGTACATAACATTTCATTAAAAAATATTCAACAGTTTTTGAAACCCTCATATGAGACAAATCCCACTGATAAAATCCAACTTGTAACCATGGAAACAGAAAAAATGAAAACAATAAAAATCCCTAATTTGCTAAAGGCACCACTTCAGTACTTGGTTGTTGTCTGTAGAAAGTTTTGTTAAAAAATATTCAACGGTTTTTGGGATATGTTGCGGAAACCAAACGTGACAGAGAGATGGAACCCATTCCTATAGCCCCCTCCTCACTTCATTATAATAATACCAGCGATAATAATAATAATAATAATAATAATAATAATAGGCCAATTCAAATAAAAACACCCAGGCAATGGACAACTCAAGATGAGTTCAAGTGAAACATGCACATCACATGTAAAGAACAACAGTAACAGAGAGAGACAGATCGGAGAAGAGCGTGAGGGTGAGACAGATAGAAAGAGAATGGGTGTTTGTGTGGGTGAGAGAGAGAAGTGCACTCAAATAGCTCAGGGCAAGGTGAGGGAGAGAAACGAATGGACAGAGAGGGATAACAAGCTCATAGAGAGGAAGCGGGGGGGGGGGGTTGTGTGAGAGAAAAAAAACGAAGAGACGGAGGGCGGAAGAGGAGAGGGACAGAGGAAGTTGAGGGAACAGAAACACAAACAGGGGAGAGAGAGAGAGAGGGCGGACGGCCGAAGGTGTCAGAGTGTGCTGTTTGGCTTAATGATGACCCACTGGGCATGTAGGTCATAACGGTTTGTGTCTCTAAGCCACGTATGCCCGTGTGCGTCCATTAGCGTGAGTGTGAGTAAATAGGAACTCACTAGGCACACACATGTAAAGTGGGTCTCTGCGTTGCGTTTGAGAGCGCGTTTGGTCAGAGGTTGGAGAAGCAGTTTTTGTAGCCAGCAGGACTCCAAAGAAACACGCGCTCTCGTGTTGCACCCACACAAGCTGCAAATCCAGGTTCTGGCAAACACACACCAACAGCTGCTCTTGATGTCATACATGCACATGTAATGCACCATGTATGGCACTACATTATGCACACACACACACACACAAAGACACACACACACACACACACAGGAGGCTATTATGCTCTCAGGCTGAAGTGTTTTGATGGTATAATTGCAGTGACCAGTGAAAGAGACAGAGGGAGGGATGGATGGAAAGAGGGATGGGGATGGAGGGAGAGAAAAAGAGGAGAGTGCTGACACTCTCAGCATGTTAATTTTTTGCGAGGCTCTACCCCCTCGTTTTCATCCATTGCTCCCTTCCTCCCTCCATCCACCTCTTTGTCTCTCCATCCTCCTCTCTATCCCACTCCCCTCTGCGTTGCACAGGTGCAGCACTAGAATGGGGGAGCGATGGGCAGAGAGGTGGAGAGGTGGAGAGATGAGAGGAAAAGAGGGGTGTGGAACAGGATGGAGCAATGTTGTCTCTCGCTTTCTCTGCCGTTCTCTTCAAGCGCCACACAATATTCAAAACAAAGGACGAAAAGAGGAAGAGATACGGGGGAGATGGAAACAGAGGAAGAGGGAGGGTCAGTTTTTCCATCCCTTCAACAATGGAGGGATGATCTCTGCTTATCCTCTAATCGCATCCCTCCTTTTTTCCTCTCCTCCATCCTCTCCGTTATCTCTCGCGACCCCTCTTTTTCTCATCTGGCAAGAGAAAGGGTAGCCTTTTCCTCTGGCCGGCCTCCCTTTTTTTTGTCACCTCTCCATCTGTCTGTCCTCCCTCCATCCCTCCATCCTCTCCGGAGAGAGAGGGGCTTGGGCTTGTGTGACAGGGCGCATTTTCCTCTTCTCCCTCCAGATTCCTCCTTTTTCCTCTCATTCCACCCTTTCCCTCTTTTGTTCACTTAACCTCAAGGATGAGGAGATCAATCTTGATTCCTTTAGATGTTATTGGCACGCATTGAAAATTGATTCTGTTCTCTCCCTAGATCAATATTTAAGATTCCAGTCATAAGAAGCTGCATGAAATGGGAGTAGATCAGGCTTAATGTATCATGTAAATATATTAAATATGTTATTGATCAAAAATACAATTTATTACTGTTCTTTTAACAAATTCAGCGATGAGTGTGGGAGGAAATATCCTATAATATCCAGAAATACAGACTGGTAGGCAATAAATAAAATGCACATTAAGATAGCAGAATCATCCATATTATAATAGTTTAGTACACACTGTGATAAACTGCTGCTTTGCGGTCAGTAAATATGAGAATGGGATGATTATAGGAGGTGGACACACAGGGACTGAGGAGTTTCTGCACCTGAGGATGTGTCACTGATGTTATCTTATAGCTAACAGCGCCACTCAGAGTTACTGCCTGGCTACTGCAAAAGCCTTCAATACTGGGAATCAGCAAGAACTTCTGGAAACTGTTGAGCCACCATTGAGGATTTGACTCACATCATCATGGTAGACTGAATAGATTTAGCTTCGATCAGTTGGGGGGTTTTTTTCAGCTGAGAAGGACACCAAACACCTTGAATTGTAAGTTTCAAGCATTGACAGACATGTTAACATAAATCCAGTGCATTTGTAGATGTTGAGTAAAGCGGTTCTACTTTAATTAATGATGATACACTAAAGTATCCTGGCCTTGAAAGCATCTGATCGTAGAATCTAACAGCTGTGTTTCCACTCCGTCTGAACTTTGAGCCAAAAAAAACCAAACAGAAATCTTGTCGACTTCAATTAAAATCATATTTTATTAACAAAAGCATTGTTTGTGCAAAATGCAAATGACTGATATACATATTGATTACTGGAGGAAAAAAAAAGATTTATTCATCCATAATGTTCACATCTTTCATTTATAATAATTTTGTGAATCAAACATTTTTCACTAAACAAAGGCAGTCAAAGGAACAAGCAACAGTCTGCATTGTGGTGTGTACAACAGGAGTGTGTGTGTGTGTGTGTGTGTGTTCTGGGGTAATAGTGTTGCACCTTGATCTCACTATACCGTATATGTATCATAACTGTATCTGTGTGAGGCTCACGAGTATCTATAGAGACCAAGTGTCTCTTTATCCATGTGTGAGATAAGCAATGATGTCACAACCCTGAGCTTCTTTGAGCCGTCTTTATGTGTATGAACACAGTGTTTTACTGCAAAACGTGTGCTTACACCTAAGGGTCCTGTGTGTGAGTGTGTGTAGGTGTGTGAGCGTGTCCGGGCGAGGCGTGCCTGTCGACCAGCATCTCAGCGTGCTTCAGGTACTGCGCCGTTCGTCTCATCACAGACTCCCGGCGTGTCGGATCTGGGTCTCCTGGACAGACAGACGGGAAGACAATGATGATGATGAGTATGGTGGGATTCGCACCTTCAGAGGCAGGTGTGAGAAATGGGGAACTCGACAGCAAAAAGCCTGGCAGTAAATCCACAGTTAGCTTGACTCTGCAGAAAGTGCGTCAGAGCTGAAACGGTTCTTTGGCAGGAGGGAGACTGGAATCCTTACTTTGGGTGGGTCAAAGTAAACCCAGTCGACTCATTATAGGGTCGCATTTTTTTTAGCATAGTAGCAGATGACATACTGATTGTGTTAGTCGGTGAACTTGATTCACATTTGTGCATGACTGGCTTTGTGCAGAGGTTTTCAGAAATGATGCAAGCATCAAAAGCTTCTTCTTCCACATTAGATGATTCGTCATTTCCTGTATGTTACAACAAAATAAAGTATAAATATATCTTGTAATTAAACAACTTATCTTACCCTCCGGATACGAAAAGGATTTTAGTGGTGAATTAGGCTGAATGTAAGAGTAACAACATTTTCTCTGACTGTTTCCAGACGGCAGACTTTTCAGAAAGGCAGGTTGGTTTATTCGTTCTGATGAATCTTGGCCTTACAAACTGTCCTGTCTTTCAGAGGAAGAAAAACCACAATGATGGCAGCGGTGGGATTCGAACCCACGCCTCCGAAGAGACTGGAGCCTAAATCCAGCGCCTTAGACCACTCGGCCACACTACCTGATAGTACAAGTAAGGGACAATACAATAACGGAAAAATAATTCTCTTTTACGAACAGAGCCACATCTCTGACATACACCAATCATTTAGTCCTGACATCTGCAGAAGTCCAGCTGCCCTCTATCTAAGCCCTGAGGATTACCATTAATGTATATGATACAAAACATTCATTTCATGTAATTAAAATAAAAGCCTATCAAAAGCGTCATTGTTCAATATAAGATGTAGTTTCTAGTCTGTAGGTCAAATATTTTTTTGTTGTTGCTTTCATCTTGTGACTCTAACATAACGAGAAGAGTAAGAAGCAGGACTGGGAGAAAGCCTTGTGTAATGGAGGTTAGGAAATCTCTAAGTGGCGGGATTCTAAAGCCCAAAGAGATCGGAGCCTTAGGCTGCTTGGTAGCATGACCTCATTACAACAAATGGTATTTCTGTTCTGTGATCCTCGACAGTTCTTTTGAAATATTCCTCATTTGTCTCTTCATCAGGCCTGAATAGCTGGAAAAGAGATCAGCTCTGAAATGACTAAACTTTTACATGAAGCGTCTTCAGTTTGTAACCTTTGCACTTCCACATGTACCATAAACTGCACGACTCAGTCTTGACATAAATTAATGGCTACTTCTTCTACTTGAACTGAAAAGTTCATCTGGCAGCGGTGGGATTCGAACCCACGCCCCCGAAGAGACTGGAGCCTTAATCCAGCGCCTTAGACCGCTCGGCCACGCTACCTATATATAGGACCCGAGCTGAAACGATAGAAGAGCAGACTGACCCAGTGAGTCGCACACGTGTGACACAACAGAGGCATTTATGGCAGAGCAGCACAGTTAACCTTTGCTACAGCAGGACAGCCTGTACTGGAACAGCAGTGTTGATTTTACCATGAGGTCAGACGCTGACATGTCAAACATGCTCTGCTGTGCCGTGTCCATTTGGCCAGCATGTGCACCAAAGCTGAATTTAATACCCCCCCCACCCCCCTTTCATCAACCCCTCATTACAGTCTCTCACCCTGCACTCCAGTGATCAGTACATCCACCGCCCTCCTGTATCCACAAATGGCACGGCTAAAATCTCCCTCCTTCTCCCTCTCCATCGCAGCCGTGAGCTCGGCGGCAGCCTGGTTCAAGTAACTGTCCGCCCCCCCGTTCAGACAGGCTGTCGGCAGTGAGAACAGTTCTGAGTGATCGCTGGAGGAATTAGATCCATCTGAAATAGAGAAAAAGAATATTTGTGATACTCAAAAAAACAAACAACAACAATGGTTTATAAAACCATCACTTGTCTAAAACGTCACTGGTTGTTTGTTTTTTTTAGGCTAAATGGGAAACATTCTCTGCTTCCACCTGCTTAGAAATCAAGTTTTGTTGATGTTCTTGGTCTTGTTCTATAATTATATATTGTAATATATTGTAATATACACTTCACTCAATATTTTGTAGCTTTAAAACAACAAATAACATGCATTTTAAAGCACAGTTCAAGAGCCTTTTTCTCCAGTTTAAGACGCAGCTCCTTAGAAAACACACTACTACTGAAAAACATCTCTGGCAGCGGTGGGATTCGAACCCACACCCCCAAAAAGATTGGAGCCTTTAATCCGGCGCCTTAGACCGCTCGGCCACGCTACCTTAAATACTTACAAACATTTGGTAGAGTCAGCGAACAATTTGAGGAAAAAAACGTTTTAGCCTTGTATCAATAAGACACACAATTATTTTTCTCACTATTTTTAAATGGTTATTATTTACCAATCATCGTCATCTCATAACTGCATTTTGTTGTCACTGTACTGTACTTGTACTATGATCAATGACAATAAAGTTGAATCTGATCTGATCAATCATTAACCAAGCACTGTGAAAGGATATCAGTTTAATTCATATGTTATAGCTTTATACGTTTGTGTTATCTTTGAACGCATAAAGCCACTCGGTCTATATTGAACTAGTTTCACAAACTGCGATCAGGGTTCAAGTGAATACAAGTGAACGAGTACGAATCAAAAAGCCTCATTTAATTTCACATTTGGAGATCGCATTGGTTTCAGCCACGCAGGTGCTGTGGCAGGCAGAGCGGTCGGTGAACACATGGTCAATATGGAATTAATAAAAAGTAAAAAAAAAAAAAAATAATTCTGCTGAAGATGTAAACTTTCACCTTGTTTATAGCAGGGATCAAACACAGCCAGGTCGTTATCGGACAGTGGGGGTGGACCTTCCTGCTTTGGGGATGGGATTCTCTGTTCTGCCACTGAGTCAAAAAGTGAATCAAGTTCTTCCTGGGACTCTTGTGATTGGTAGTTTCTGGCTGGGGATCGGTTGCTAGATGTGACTGGAGTTGGAAACATGGACCAAGAGGTTAAAAACATGATAACAAGAAGAGAAAAGAAATGTGAAATCTGGCTGTTTTTCTCCCACTCACTCTTACCTTTGTCGCTCAGCTCTGTGTCGCTCTTCTCCTCTTGCTCTTCTCCTCTCATCTCACTGTAAGCCTCGGCCGCCACCTCCGGTTCGCCCACCTCTAAGGCCAAGTTGTTGCCCAGGTCTTGCGGTAACGTGGGAGCCTCCCTTCCCTCCTCCTCCTCGGCCGTTTCACAGTCCGACGCCCTCCTCTTGGGAAGAGGGATGAGAGGGGGAGGCAGAGGCCCGGCAGTAGACAAAGGCGTGGGATCCAGAGGCCTTGTGACCTCACCGCCCTGAGAGGATGGAGGGAGAAAGGTAGGATGGAAGGGGTATTGTGGGGTAGAAGGAGGCAAAATGAAAGGGATTCCAGTAACAATGAGACACTTGAACTGGAATATGTTTTTTCTGTGTGCTGACGGCTATTTCATGCCTTTTTAAATTTCTATATGCGTGCATGTGAGTTTCCTTACTCTGAAGAAGTCTTTGAGCTGTGGGCTATTGTACAGCGCAGGTATGCTTGTAGTAAAGAGAAGCATGGCCTCTGTAGCCGTCCTCCTCTCTTCAATCACAGCCTCGTCAAACCTTCCTGAAACCCAGAAAAACAGCACAAAAAAAAACACAATAATGACAATTAGGATGATGATGCTATGGTGAGGGCTGCATTTGTTTGTGAGGAAACTTTTAAATGTGCTTTATTCAGAACAAGAGTCAAATTTTCAGGCTGTGATTTGCAGTATTGCAGTATTTGGAACCACTGTTACCCTTTGCCAAAGCGTTTTTTTTGGTGCGATCAATCGAGGCAGCATAAAAGTCGTTGCATTTGATGACTGCCCATTGGTACATGCCTAAAATGTTTCTGCCTTTGCAGAAGTGAAGCTGTAACCCCTGTTAAATAATGTAATAGGATGAGAGGAAATGACACAAGAAGTCATTACAAAATGCAAAAACAAGCATTTTGTAAGCATCCTCACTACAATTTTACTGCAAGACACTCTGGCTAAATGCATCAAAACGCTCAAATCCACAGCCTGAAAAAATGAAATTTGAGTGAAACTATTTACCCATCCTCTGCAGCACAACATAAAACTCAGTTAGTCAGTGGTTTCAGCACTTTGTGACTCATCTAGAATTGGTTCTATCTACAGTGTGTCACAATCTCTGCCTGTTATACCAAAGACTTGTGCACGGGGAAATGGTGGAAACTCCTCCTGTCTCCTGAACAGGTTCTTGTGCGTGTAGGCCAACTCCCCGTGGAGCTTCCTCAGCTCTGAGAACCTCTTCCACACAACCACCTCCTTCACATCTTCCGGATGACGCTTGGACACAAACTACGACCCACGAAGAAGAAAGGAAAAGATTGTTCCATTAAGCACACGGCCCAGTGCATTTATCTCTTCATTCGGTGCAAGCACGTTTGTGCAAATTCAAAGTTCAAGTTCTGTATTTTGTAACGTGCATAAGAAGCGCACTGATGCAGTGGATGGAAATGATATTTATAGTTCATCTAGTTCATCCATCTAACATGATCATATGATATGTATTACATGGAGATCTCTCAAGTAAATGAGGAAAATAGAAATTCAAAGAATTTCAAAGAAATTCCTGTCATCATAAATGAGAGTAGAAAGAGGTGATGCAGGCTTAGTGTGGTCATGGGGTGCTGGAGCTCATGCATTGAATCACAAGTTCCGTTTGTCTGATTTGAGTGTTCACTTTGCACGACTGCCTCCCATAAAAAAGGCCTACTGTGTGTGTATTCATCTGTCTGAGCTAGCGGCAGTGCCTTTGTGCTGTTTGAGTAATGATTTCATTGTGTTTTAAAACAAATGAAAAACAAAGTTGCTCAACGTTACTTTCGATGTAAAGTAAACAGACCAATGAGTACAACGGTACAGCGTACAGAACGATTTACGTGCTACAAGAAATAATAGAATATTCAGACAAAATATAAGTAAATTAGCCAACAGGCAGTTTCTTAGTGAAAAAACATACAGTGGGTGTAAGAGGGAAAGTGGAAGCCTACCCTTGCTGTCACTTTGTACTCGGTGTGTCCTTTCTCGTGTGTGCGCGGGTCGGACACGGTAAAGAAACGATAATATTCATCCTTGGGTTTTCGTGACATGTCCTCTGTCGGTAACAACAAAAGAATCTGCGTGGCTCAATGAGATTCCGCGGCACAGCGCGGAGCTGTCAGAGGTGTAGTGGCTTTGTTTGGATTCTCCTGTCCCTCCTCTCCGTTAACTTCCTGGTTGGTGACGTAGACAAATGCGTGTTACGTACGTACGTATGTGCGCAACTTTCGAAGTCAATTTGTTTAATTTTCTCATTTTTAAAAAAAGTATTTCTGTCATTGCTCCTAATATCATTATCACTTGTGGCGGCAGTAATATATTTTTACGTTTTTATTTAATTTATTTTCTTAATTTGTAATTATATTTAGGAACGCTTTTGCTAGAGCTCCAAATTACACACAACCTGACTTAAATGAAAAAATTCCAGTTTCATTTAACAAATGAAGTAGTGTGGTGATTTGACATTACAATTAATTATCTATTCTATTTTTAAACACACTCTGTCATCCCATTCTCAATTCCTCCTTCCCATTTTAGCTTATTTTCTTTCCTCTACTGCAGTACTTCACCAACAATGATACCTTCGAAGACTTTAGGATGATTAGGAACAAGCCCTACCTATTGAATTAGTAAAATGTGTCTAATGTTTCACCGCTCTTGTTTTTGCATGAGTTTTTAAAATCGATGTAGGAGCCATTGGAATACTCCGGGGGGCGCTAAATGTTCATTTAATTTGCACTGTGACGCACGAAAGGGACTACAAATGTAAAATTATTTTTTAAATAATTTTGCTTGATGTATACCTTTCTGTTATTACCAGCGTTAATCAGTACTTTATATTGCTTTCAAACAAACTCACATGACCATCTGTTTTCAAATTGTTAAATAAGAAAAGCACATGAAAGTGGGAACCTTACCCTCTGTTTCAACCTTACCCTCTGACAATACAACAAAGAAAGCAACTCGGACAGTTCTGCATTACTGAGGAAGTTCAAGCTGTGCGTTCATATTGTATGAACGACCCTTCCCCACCTTTCCCCGAACTGTGTTTCGCAGATTTTTTTTATGTCAGAGCCCTTATACAACATTAATTTAACTTTATTACATTTACATTTTCAGACTAACAATTCGACGTTTTACATATTGTAGTCAGAAAATCAAGGCCTCCATCAAGAGATAGACTGGGTGTGAGCTTATGTCTAACACACTTTGGCACACAGGTCGATGTCTCCTGGTAATTGCCTGTTAAACTGAAGGGAAAATGCTTAATCGACACAAATGAGGTAAATATTTAATTTATAAATACTATAATATAAATAACCTGTTCGGTTGGTTGGGTTCTGCTGCTGAAAGGAGCTAAGTGACTGTTAAATGGCTGACAGTTTGCGTGCAGGCTAAAGTGACAACACTCCCACATGCATAGGTGCGTTAAGTAGCGTTACAGAATGCAGCACAACTTGTTTGAACATTTTACAATGTTTATACTTTTAAAATGATTCAAGGCCCAAAATAGCAGAGGATGGTTTCGATCCATCGACCTCTGGGTTATGGGCCCAGCACGCTTCCGCTGCGCCACTCTGCTCCTCCTTTAGCCGTACAAGTCCTGATGATTCAATCTAAACTGTTTGAAATTCTTCTCACATAAAGGGGCGTTCTTACATAATGCGCCCATTGTTTCCTGTAGACAGAAAGGGGTAGTGGTGAGGCTCAGAGGAGGGAACAAAGTGGACAGTGTGTGCGAATGAGAGATCAGTACAATGTAGTAAAGGCTACAAAAATAAGGCAAATATAGTGAAATTAAATTTTTTTTAAAAGTTGGATGGATGTCCGTAATTTGTACCACATGGTGTCATCTGTTCAATACCTTTTCCTCTTTTGTGTATTTTGTTGTACCTCTGTGGTCAGTGCACTCAGTGTGATGCACTAATTCATGTTTGCATTGTCCATATTAGCTCTCCATTCATGCTCGGAATGAGGTAGAGGGAGACTTTCCACGTTGAACAGTCTCCTCATTGTCTGCATGAGAAAACTAGGCCACACAATCTCATCTGACGACAAAGAAGGGAACAAAAGGGCGGGGGGGGGGGGGAGAGAGAGAGAGAGACGAGTATCATACAGAAATGGAAGAGGAGAGAGAGATGTGAAGAGGAAAATGTATTAAAATGTACAACCAGCAAGACATGGTGTGTGTGTATGTTAATAAACCTCTATACCCACTGGTTAATGTGTACCTACAATATTCCTGTGATATCAGTGGAGCTTAATAATCAGTATAGCCTTACACAATTAGAGCAATAAAAGTACAGAACATTATATATGTCCCACTGCGATATGATTGTAGATTACAGGGCGAAACAGGTTCAATAGCCGAACAAGTAATTATGAGAACACCTGAACATTATGTCTTTTGTGTTCATTCAATAAAAGCAGTGTTTTCCCCAAGTACACCAGTGGTTCAAGTCTGAGCTCTCTGCATTCTGCAGTGAACCTGAAACAATGGGATGAAAGCATGAGACTCTGCCAAACTGGTCTAAACTGGTCCAGGTCTGCTTCCCTGTCCCTTTTTGTTGTTTTTTTTTCTTCAAACTCACGCTGTCCTACAAAATAAACTCTCTTGGAGGGATCAGACGAGGATTTATCGTGAGGCCCTATGTGTTGTTTGTCCATCCAGCCCTGCCTAGAGGGAACTGTAGAAATCCCTAACAGAAAGCTTTTAGGCATTTTAGAATGAAAAACAAGTTGTTTATTATCTCCTGTAATTTTTTTTACACACGAAACCCCCGCATAATAACAGTGCTGTATTTACATCTCAGCTGCCAATCTATAGGCCTAGAGGTGTGGCATTAAAATTGTGTTTGAATCAACTTCTGTGTTCTGTGGAATAATGTTGAATACGCCTCAAGAATTTGGTCAAAGAGTCAGCTGTGAAGCACAAGATTACTATGCTTAAAATGACAGCACTTCCTCAAGCTGTTGTGCATGCTCACATGCCACGTGTTGCTTTTTAAGCTGCTGTGTCTTTCTGCGTCCCTGAACCTCTAACGTATCCTACACAAATCCTTCCAAAAAAAAAATACAAAAAAAAATTCCAAAAATCACAAATTTTTTCAAAGCCTGTCCTCCTCCTGCTGCTTCAGCGAAAACAGGCAAAACTATGCAGCGACTTCTCCCTCCTTCCTGCTGCCTCTCTGTCCTTCCTATGTGTGTGCAGCCTCATGCATGGATTTAGTGTTTCTGTACCCCCCCCCCCTCCTCTACCACCAAACATGGACAAAGCTCACTGGCTTTACGGCTGTTCGAATCACACCAAGTGTGAAACGCTGGAGCCTCATCTTGTAGTTCTGGTGGTGAGCCGTGTGACGACAACAAGACTCCTGTGGGAAGATACTGGACAAGGTAACAGAATCAGTGTTTTCATTAATGCTGACTTCCACATTTTGCCACACCTTCGGCTCATAAACATGTTTACACATCCCAGACTTCTTCGGTTTCTTTCAGGCTGCCCTTTCCCCTCTTTTTCTTCTGGCTCCCCCTCCTTTCTCAGCCACTCCTCCTTACTCACGTTTCCCCGAACATAGCCTCTCATCTGTATTTTCCTCTTTTCCTATCCCCCTTCCCCCAAAATTTCCCACTATCCAACATCAGTGTCTCTCCCAAAAAAAAACAAAATGGAGACTGTCTCTGAACTATTTTTCCCTCATGGTGTTTCTGTTACACCCTGGATCAGCAGCACACATGATCCAGCAGCGAGCAGCTCTGTTAAAACCAAACAGTCACGAGATCAACAGGCCGAGATAAAAACAGACACAGATGGTGTGTGTTTGAGTTTGTCTAAAGGAGAGAGGCAGAGGGCACGCTCTTATTTTGGTCTTGGCGACACCTAAACAGTCAGCAGATTCTTAATTTTTAATGCGTTGCCCGTCTCATCGTGTCACCTGGCACCGTAATTGAGGTGATTGAATTTATTAGTGTGTTAGAGTGTCACAGATCTGTAAATAGTTACCCCAAATGTAGGCCAGCATTTAGGAAAAGAGTGTTGCAAATGTGTTCATATTGAACTGTCTGCTGTATGTATGACAAGTTAAACCTAAGAATAAACCTGCATTCTTTCAGTAGCATTATTCCTGGTAAAACAATAGTGGATCAGAATATACCCTTTATCTGTCCATAGGGATAGCTGCCCATAGGCCACAATTTGGAAACCTCCAAAATAAAAGCCTGACAAAGTGCTCTGAATAGGAAAACGAAAAGACAGAAAATGCTTTTTATGTCATACAAGACAAACAGAAAATGTTACAGAAAATATTCTGCTCCACCATATAACCCTCCAGGGCATCATGACATAGACTGAGCCAAAACATACACACGCAAAAGCAAACACACACATGCTAAAGTAAAGCCACATCCCAGCAAAGTGGTGGAGCAAGGTAGGAAGAAAACCGGAGGCATAGGGTTGAAAAAAGACTAATATTTGTTATTAGGGTGGGGTGGGAAGTAACAAAGACAAGGTAAAAACAGCATCGTCAGCATCATCATTAATCAGCCACGGTCCAACAGAGCCCATTAATTCAATCAAGTCTTATCCAAAATCAAACCCATAGCCCTGTAGCCCTGACCCTAATTTAAGGTCTCTGGATTTGTAGCAGCCAAACATTTAAATCTGGTGGGTCTGTATTTTTGTTTGGACACCAATTTACACACATTCACAGATAGTAACCCCATTGAATATATGCCTGATTTTTTCATCAAAATTCATGCATTATTTCCTGAAGATTTAACGGGGTCTATTCTGGCAAAAGACCCAGAATCCGTAGTTTCGCCTAATCCTGCTGACAAAACAACAAACCAACCAGGTGGAAGCATAGCCTCCTTGGCGGTGATTAAAAAGTGCAAAAATATAATATAAAAATGTCTAAACGTTCGTATTATTTACGCTCAGTGATATCAAGTATGTCCTATGAGCTATGAGCTTTATTAAGTCTCATTCTGCATGCTGTCCCTTCCTGAGATCAACAGCAACAACAACATCCTCATCCTCCTTACTCTTCATGTCCTGTAACCAGTATGAATATGGCCTGAAACATACCACAGCGCTGTATGTGCACGTCATAGAGACTTTGTTGGCGCCTCTCTTAGAAGCCTGCTACTCAACGAAGGTCAACAACAGCTGGGGAAGGCTTCAGAGCACAGGCATGGACAGGAGGACATTGTTTTTAGATTAGAGGCGACAAATGTTCTCTATTAATACGCCCATTAAAAATGACTTTATATCACTGATCATCAGGATTGATTTGGTCATCCTTCTTTCTTTTTAGCCTAATCTTGCATATAGAAATAAAACAGCGGTGACATCAACAACAACAGCAACAACGTGACATTTTAAAATAGAGATCAACAAGTTATTTTTAGAGCCACACAGGAAGGAGGCAGATCACCTGACCACCATCAAGTACTCTAATCCAGTCATATTCTTGCTAATGCAAATCATCCAGTGCATGTATTTTTATGACATCGGCACTATTTCTCAGTAGAAGTCATCTTAAATGCGACTTTTGCTTTGCACTATAGCTAACAGTATAGTGTGAGCATGATCATATCACACCGAAAACATTACTCATTAATGTTTGCCACTTTGAGGGGAAATGAGGAACCTGCATACAATCAGTCCATCTATCAGTTCATCAGCAGGGCTTATCTGATTATATTGTCTTCAGATACAACCACACTGAATCTGCTATTGCTGCCACTTGTAACACAATATATTCAGCCCAATCTGTTCTGCTGTGCCAAAAGGATTTTGCAGCATGTAGCTTTCCATTTTTAAACTCCTGAGGCAAACTGTCTCCCACCTCCATCTCCTTTAGCCCCTATTTATGCTCCGAGACAGCGACGACAATTCTACCCAGATGAAAACACAAGAGTCGACAGGAATAAGTTAACTTTGAAGCTCTGCATTCCTGTGAATGGCTTAAACGAGACAGACACAGTAAGCTTCAGACACCCCCCGCAGAGTCCAACTGAGTGTATTTGTATGAATGCAAGCTCTTTCAGTTTAGCAGTCAGTCAGAAATAAATATCACAATCGTGCTAATGGAAATGACTACTACCACTACTAAAGCCTACCACTACTTTCTCAGAGTAATCCACAAAAAACATGTGGTCTGACACCCATACATGTCTACTTGTCTATGTACAGTATATGCAACATGCAGGGCTGATATGAGGATATTGTTCATGTTAAAACCTGCAGGATTATTCACACCGCATGACTGATTTAAGTGATTAATGAGTCCTGACCTGTGGGAAGAGTCTGTTCTTGTGTCTTGTTATCGGTCCGTCTCCTTTTCTTTAAAAAAAAAAAATGTACCTGGAGCATATCTTTCAAACTTTACATACTAGCTTTAACAAACTTAGCACATAAATTAATCATATAATTAGATGTACCTTTTTCATATTTTGATTGTTCTACCGATCTTTTTTATTTTTTATTTTAGTTTTCCATGGAAAGGTGATTTAAAGGTGACTCTGAAGGTTGGTCATCTTCTCCATAGCATATATCCAAAACTATATACACTACTGTAGGCTCACTAAAGGCATGGAGGATGTGTTATGTGTTGGTGCATGTGTTGTAACATGTTTCATGGTGTATGCCATCTTCAGATGACTCTTGTTTACAGTCTCTGCTTCTATGTGGGACCTGTCCCGAGCCTATAAACAGGAGCACGTACGGGACAAAAAAAGGTCTTACTTCATAAATAGACACATTTTGGCAGACTTAACCTGGACCTGTGGCGTTATGACCCTTAGTTAGGAGCAGAGAGGGAGAGAGAGTGAGAGAGAGAGAGAGTTGGCTCCTCCCCCAGTAGGCGGAGAAACCATTGTTACTACAAATACAGCGCGAGCTTCTTCTTAACAAGATTAGTGCAAACCTAAGGATAACCGACTGAGCAAGACAAAGAAAGGCGGACTATACATTGTTTTTTACAGGTAATGATTAATTTATTTGGTCCATTTAGTATCCACTGAACAAATTCAGCACAGTTGAACTAAATTAGAGCGTCGTGAATGGACAGTAAAGTACAGTATATTGAGGTGTTCTAACTTACCTCGTGCGCCAGATGACGTACGTGATGGGCTTGATTTCATCATTTCTATTGGCGACATTTTGCACGGAATGCTATTAATTTGGTCATTTCTTTACTTGACATGTACAATGAATGACTTTGTCAGATATTGGGAGACCTTTTGTGCAACAAATGTTCAAATGTTAACGAACCAGCACTACTTTTGATAGACTTCTGTCTGGGATTGATAAATATATCATCGTCTAAGCGTTATATAGTGGGCTCAAAAGCGACACATTTCAGATTTTAATTAAATGATAAGTCATAAGTCATTTAATAAAATAATTACATCGTTCATACGGAAAAGCGCATAATTAAGCGGTTGGATGTGTTATTTGTCAGAAACTTGTCTGGAAAGCTAATTTTCGAATCCTACTACGATGAAGGCATGACCCACCCCACTATGTCTCTGATTGGCTAGGCTATTAAGCCATAAATGATAATGATTGGTTAAGGCGAAGGTAAGATATTGGGATAAGCCAATCAGAGGCAGAGTAGGGCGGGTCGTGGCAACGCCTTAGTAGGATTCAGCAATTTGCATATTGGAAAGCTGAGCCAGTTTACATAGGCTGTAAGATATTTAAGTTTATAACTGCGACAAACGTTAGCAACACATTTAAATTCTGCTTCAGCTTTTAGCTTTAGCTTTTAGCTACTTTTGGCTTTAGGTATTTTGTCTCTCCTTTTACCTGAAGGTAACTTACTGCATGACTCAGGTGTCAAACTCAAGCTACCAGAAAGGTGAAGGCGACTTTTCATTTAATCTTCTCACGTTTTTTTTTCTCTCCAGTCAAACAGGTTTTTTTGTCATCAGGGCCTACTCTTACTCTCTCTCTCTCTCTCTCTCTCTCTCTCTCTCTCTCTCTCTCTCTCTCTCTTTCCTCCCTGTTAATCTCCCCCTTTGCTCCTCCGTCTCTACAGAAATCAGATTAAACCATGAATAAGGACGCGGAGATCGACATGAAGGAAGTGGAGCTCAATGAGCTGGACCCTGAAAAGCAACCCATGACCGGCGATGGCCAGGCTCCTGGTGGAGAGAAAAATGGCAGCGTTAGCGTCAAGCTGAAGGACCCCGAGGAAGATGTTTCATTCACTGGCCTGTCCAAAGAGGAGCTGATGAAGGTGGCGGGCACTCCAGGGTAAGACCTACTGGCCAAGAATCGCTATAAACACTCTTTACAAAATAAATGTCTTTTCTTAACATCTTTTTCTCCTCCTATGTGTAGATGGGTGCGAACCCGCTGGGCGCTTCTCATCCTGTTTTGGCTGGGCTGGTTAGGCATGCTGGCTGGAGCCATAGTGATCATCGTCCAGGCCCCTCGCTGCAAACCCATCCCTGAGATGAACTGGTGGAACGAAGGGCCCCTGTACCAGATCTCTGACGTCGAAGCTTTCTCTGATGGAATGAAAGGTAAACTCCCTTTTAGTAAATATGTATTTTCCACTATTCTTTTTAACCATTTAATGTTCAGGATGATTCCATTTCTTCCTGATGTGTGTGTGTGTGTTCACCCTTGTTCCCAGAATAGGGGAGGGACAAGGTCATGGCGGTTCTTGGTTTCTCAGTTGGCCAGATAACAGACTGCTGAATAGGCTTACGGCATGTGACTCAAGGTCTAAAGAACAGAAAAAGCCTACGAGTCATGCCTTTCATATCTCTTCTACTCAGATTTGAGGTTAAAGCTAAGCAACCCAATACAAAAAAAAAATGTTTTCTTTCTTTCAAATATGATGAAAAATAGTTTCTTTCGAGCTTTTATTCCCATCAAGTGCTCCTGAACGAGTGACAGCTCACAGCCTTTATAGTCTAATTCTAACCATATACTGCTGTTTTTTTGAAGAGTACAGAGAAGGACACGTCTTTGTCCCGTCTTGAAAGTGAATCACAAAGTTGATTTCAGGTTTCTAACAGGTCTTTGGCAGAATTCCAAACTCAGCGACGTTTTTTTTGTACAGTATAAAGGAGCTCATTGTGTTTAAACTTCACATAGCCAGCAGAGGGCGTGGAGGGAGTTCATTCACATGCTCCTGCCTTGAGTCAACACCTCGCTTCAAGAGCAGCATTTTCTCCGAAACCATCAAAAAGTCTCTTTAGCATTCTGCCCTCTCCTCCAAACCTTTTGGCCCTGCGACCTTTCCCACATTTACTCTCTCTTGTCTCTCCACAATGTGACAATTGAACTGAAAAACATTCCATTTGATCTGTCTCTAGGTGTTGAGAACAAGTTGGATAACATAAACCAGTTGAAGGTAAAAGGCCTGGTTCTTGGCCCGCTTCACACTGTCCAGGCCGACCAGCCCAGCACCCTGAATCTTGCGGAGATCACCCCGGCCCAAGGAACGCAGGAAGACTTTGTTGGTGTGGTGGAAAAGGCCCACAAGAAGGGTAGGTTGTCGACTAGGAACTGTTATCTGGACTTTCAAAACTGAAATCAACTCAAATGTATTGTTTATTCTAAAGAGATGAGTATTCAATGTTTGTTTTTGTTTTCATTTCTGACTGTTGTGGTTTACTTCTCCTTTTAGGCATTTCTGTGGTGCTTGACCTGACTCCAAACTACCTGGGATCTGCTCCCTGGTTCAACACTGGTGCCGATGATGTGATAGAGAAAGTCACGGTAGGACACAGATCCAATGTTCTGTAATATGTTTGTTTGTGTTTTTTTTACTAACTTCTGATTCTGAGACACTTTAAGTTTAAGTTTTGCACCGTAAGAAAGAATCCATGTCACCCCACTGTTCTTGCTACTGTAGCTAAAGTGACTCATGTTGTCCTGCAGGCTGCAGCGGAGTACTGGCTGAATTTGGGAGTTGATGGCATCAAGATATCTGACCTCAGCATTGCCTCCGGCTCTGCTGATTGGTCACAGCTGCAGACTGCTGTCCAGGGCAACCGAACAAAAGACGACAAGAAGAGGTAACAACGGCTGTTTTTTTCTCGTTTTTTTGTTCTGCATAAGTAGATAATCTGAGCAGGAACAAAGACTGTTTAATTGACATGGCATTTAGATGAATGTAACATTTATTTATAGATGTCGGGGAGAGTAATTTTGGAAGCATCAGTGAATTCCTCTGACAGGTTTATGTTTGAGGAGAGAAGGTGGGGATTAAAAGCAGCAGCAGTCAGTTTCTGCTGGGAACTCCGGTTGGGGATTAGGGAGAAACATTCATGAACCGGTGGCGTCCTCTTGTGGAGCCTTTCAAGAATATATTCGAACAAAACTGCCTTTTTAGAATCTGCTTTCAGAATTACATTTTAGATTTAATCACATTAAATTACATTTTAAACAAGGTTATGTCACAGATTTACATATTCTACTTTCAAATGGCTGAAACCAGAGTAAGTCAACCCCACACCCACCCCCACCCCCCCAACGGCTCCTTTGCATAATGTAATCATCCTCCATTGTTTTTCTCTCAGGGCGCTGATGGGTGTCGTTGAAAGTGCTCTGGCTGCAGAGGTGTTTGAGCTCGTCAACACCACGGGGGTTGATCTCGTCCTGTCTGATCTTCTCAGCAGCAAAAATGGAGGTAGGCGCACCATAAGCATTTATCGAGGAGTTATCATTTTTATTTTTGATTGAGCTTTGATTTTTATTGTTTAGAATACAATATCATACTGTTCGAAACAGAACACATCCATTATTATTTTAATTTTTTCGTCTCATTATTCTGCGTATTTTCATACCCAATATTTATCTTAATTATAGTTCAATTCTTCCTCCACACTAATGTTGCCTCTGCTGTAATTTTTGCAGCGTTTTGAACCAAATACCGCATCTTTGTAATCCCAGCTGTGTCTTCTTTACGTTCTTAGCGTCTAAATCAGGAACTAAATAATTGCACGGAAACAAACGTCCGTTCTTGTGTGAAAACCTACTAGTTGGTGCAAAATGCTAATTTTATCCAAAAATGAATGTGCAGGTGTGGAGCGCATTAAGGCCATGGACACCCTCAACTCTCAGCAGAGAAGTCTGGGCTGGGGTCTCGGTGCCGCCCAACAGGACCAGCTGTCTAAACAGGCAATGACTCCAGCCCTGATCCGTCTCTACCAGCTCCTGCTGTTCACCATGCCTGGAACCCCGGTGTTTACCTACGGAGACGAGATCGGCCTTCAGGCGGGACAAGTAAGTTCTAGAACGGAGCAGATGTTGAAATGTTCACAGCTGTTGCAGTATGTAATCTTTTTTTGTTTTGTTTTTTTGTTTGTTTCCTCATCAGGGTTTAGAAGCTCCTAAGATGGTTTGGGACATAGAGAAGGAACCTGCGGAAGGTGCTGGTGTCAATGACACTGCTGAGGTAAGAGTGTGTTCACGGTGAATGGCGGTGACGTAAAAAATTAAACCGTATTCCGCGTTTTTAAACTAAACGAATTCTCACATTTACAGGCTGAGCGGAAGGAGCGTGTCAGTATAAGGAAGTGGTTCATATCCCTCAGCGACTTGCGAGGCAAAGAGCGATCCCTCCTCCACGGTAACTACTACCCTCTCTACTCCTCCGCCTCATCCCTCTCTTTCCTGCGGTGGTGGGACCAGAGTGAGAGATTCATAACGGCGGTCAACTGGGGAGCAGCGCCTGAGACGATTACGTTCACACTGGCCCCTACAGGCAAGACACGAATCCAGTTAAATTTGAACGTTTCCACATCAATAACATTTTTGTTTGTCTTAACAGACTGATATTTGTTCCTGCAGATGGAGTAGAGTTGCCAGAGACGGCACAGGTGAAGCTGTCCACTGACAAAGACCTGAAAGAAGAAAGTTCAGTCAAATTGGACAAACTGGAATTAGGACCGGGACAAGCTGTCCTGCTGCACTTCCCCTATAAAGCCTGAAGATGGCGCCAAACTATAGAACAGTGACCTTCAGTACAGATTCGGTTTAAAAAGATGCTAAAGTCAGGCCTAACCCTGAAAAAATAAGAAGGCAAATGATACAGAACACGTATTTTTACTACAAGAAATAGGACTTTCACTTCCTGGTCTGATTTTATTTAATTTTTTTTTGTGTTTGGAAAAGATACAAGTCTTCATCAATTGAGCATTTTGCTCTTTTTTTTCATCTTTTATTGTTGAACATCTGTACAGTGTTCAAAAAATGTGAAAGACATTCCAGCCTTGTTCTTTCGGCATTCCTTTATGGAAGTTCTTGTGACTTTCTTTTTTTAATGTATGATTTAAGAAATTGTGTTTTTAAAGAGTTTAACAAGTCTTACAACTAAACGTGTTTCTTGCTGGGGGGGGCCTAAATAAAATCGCAAACGGCATCGAGTCTGTCAAGTGAACTGAATTGGAAATGAATAAACAGAAAGTTCTGTACCGTCTCCTGCGTTCTCCTCATGTTTTAGTGTGTGTGTGTGTGTGTGTGAGACAATGTTCTCACAAGAGTGCTTTGTGTTAAAAGTGTGTTCTTTCATATCAGATCAGGCGTTCACTATTTTCAGTGCGTACAGGTGCGCGTAAGTGTGTCACAGGTGTTAACAGAGGAAGCACATCTATATTTAATCACCATCCTTGGATGAGTGTTACCAGCTAGTTATACTTCTGCACGTGTTTTCACTGAAACGGGTCGTACACCGACTGCCCTGAAGGAACTGCTGTCCTAACCCTCCCGTTGGGTAACGTTTTCAAAATTGGAAGAGGAAATTTGCTCATTCAGTAAAACTAAGCAACAGTTTTTGTCTCAGATAAGTTGCAGTATGCCTGTGAAACATGCCTCTGATTTAGAAATACACACGAACGCAGTTTCCAGTCCGAGTCTCTGAAGTATTTTACTAAAGTTATTGTGAATGACATGAACCTCAGATGAATCAGCACGGACAGAATCAGGTAGATAAGTCGAGCGATGCTAATACTTCCTCTGTGTACTGACTGTATTTACTGCTGTTGCTTATAAGAATTTCAGAGAAATTGCATGCATGTGATTGAAAACCCGCCACTGTATATTTGAAATGATCTCTATCATGATTTAGATGATACAGTATGAGATCTCTGGCATCGTATCTCAGTCACTGGTTTTGATATTACACAATACTTTCATTCAGCCATGGAAGTACATTTACTCGAGTACTGTATCAAGGTATTACCTTTGTGTTTAACTTGATTTTTTAAATTTTTATTCCTTGCTTATTACTACTACACCACTCCACTGCATTTCAGAGAGAACTATACTAACGTACTTTATCTGGCCGATAACGTTCTAAATTACGATTTTAAATATAGAACATCGGATTTTTAAGATGCAGTTTTTGAATTTAACAACTCAGCCGTATATAAAGTACATTGAAATA
Organism: Chaunax sp. Z400; assembly: GCA_037577475.1. NCBI lineage: Eukaryota > Metazoa > Chordata > Actinopteri > Lophiiformes > Chaunacidae > Chaunax > Chaunax sp. Z400. The sequence continues at coordinate 12,616,741 of CM075183.1, forward strand.
TTCCTTACACACACACGCAGCAATATAATGATACTACAGCACTCTAAAAGGGACCATTTTTGCATATTAGATACTTTTAATTGCAACGCTATGTTTATGTATTCATTCTATCAAGTTTTGAGTGAGAATGTTGATGTTTTTTTATGTTTTCCCTCGGTTTTGAAAATGTTCTACTTTAAGTTTATGCTGTAAAGAAATATGTCTGACTGGTTTCATTGTGATCTTGTGCGTTAAGTCCTTTCAGAAAAGCTCATTCTCATTATAAAAGCATATTTAGAACAATCCCTCCATTAAAAATGTCAAACAGCTCAGCAGAGTTTCAGGGTCTGTACAATACGGGGCCGCTGTGTTGCTGCGGTGTCACAGGGGAGGTTTGAACTAGATGATAACGGGAATCAGAACCCATCTCTGTGAACCCCACGCCGCTGTGAAACCCAACCTCCGCCATGCGCACTCATGACTGACTCTCAGTCTGACACACACCAACACCTTTTACATCATGGTGACATGAAGATACATGACCTTTCGTCGGCTTTCAAGGAGCCCTGCAGACACAAAATGATGTTTTACACTAAAGTACAGTGAGGGATGTACTGATGATGATACTGATATTGAGGTCAACATTTTACGCGGCACCAATCTTTTGTAAATAAAGTTTTAAAGTTTATTAGAATATCATTAATCTTAAAAGTTTAATAGCTTTGGGGTGACAATGTCTGGCCGTCTGCTTCATACAGTTTTACACGTTCACATAATAATTCAACATAATGATCTGTTGCGTAATTTGTAGTTCCTCTGTAACATTTTGAAATCCTGCACCTTGTTCAGGGCTAACACAGGTTCAGGAGATACTCTCTTCAGCTTCCAGCCCTCTCCTCTGACTTCTATCTACGCTTACCGTCAGTGCTTCAGAATGTAGCTGTGTTATCTCAGTCTTAAAAAGGAATGGATGAACGTCCTTGTTCTTCTTTTGGGCCCTAAAGAATTAGGTATGCTCTAAGGAATAATTGTCAGGATTCAACTTTCGTTGATTTTCTGTCAGAGGTCTGCATCAGTTCTCCTTTTCCCCCCTCGTGGCTCTCAGAGGATCCACCCGAAGTAGCCCCTGCGTAGGGCTGTGTATTCTTTTCTTGGAATTTATTAACGATAGAAACTTTTCAATTATCTGTTTGTTTCTGTTCATGTACTAAATGTTGATTTCTTGTGTGGTGACTTAATTAAGCACAAAACTGACATCATTAATGTCAGAGATTAAAGATTAGACAAAAGACGTCCTTCAAGTAATTGTTTGACATTTTAGGAAATATGCATATTTACCTCTTTCTGGCCAGAACAGGATGAGCTTTGAAAACTAACACTACACACACGGCTAATAACTTTCTGAGAGTCCTTTTTTATATATTATATTTATTTATTTTGAGTTGAATGAGATGAAGTGATATGTGTTTTAATCATCCTATCTTCAAGCAAATCATTTTATTTACCAAAACACTTGGTTTTATGTTGCTTCCCCTTTCCCCCCCCCCCCAACAAGCTGGGTTGTAATAAACGTTGTCTTGTTTGTTAAATACATATAACATTTCAATCAGGAGAGACAAGCGGATGAAGTTAAGAATTGCAGCAGATAAGATGTGATAGTAACGGTCTATCAGAAAGTCTTGGCAATAAACTCTTAAGAGAGATTCTGAGAAAAATCCCCCCAATGGATTCCAGTCTGGTGGTGGTGGTGGTGGCTGATGTAATGATAAAGGAATATTTTTTCATTCTGGGAAATACACTTTTTTTCTTTCTGAGAGGTAGATGAGAGGCATGGCACGACGACATGACATCTTTACTTGAGCATAATGACTAAAAATGTGGAAACAGTCTGTCCAAAGCTAACAAAATTAGCCTACCAGCATGTCTGCAGCTCCCTGATAATCAACATGTTTTTTAGATGCATGCAAAAATTTAAAAGAGAGGGTTTGTGTGCCAGTGACTTCCTAAATCACAAATTGCTGTTTCTTGCATTTTGTTTATATGTAGAGGTTAAACAGCGCCCTAATTAGAGAGCCTCTGAACAGACATCGAAAAGCTGTTTGTCCCTACTTGCAGTATTTGTATTAGCATACAACCATAAAAGTGGTATGGTCTACATTTCTTGCTCAGAAAAAGAATGACAAACTTTGCCTTAAACTTTGCCCACAACTGGAACTGGAATCAACAGGAACAGTTGGGAATTCCTTATTTTTGAAAGAATGGAAACACAAAAAGAAATGCAAATATCTGCTCAGAAATTGAATTTATGGTGCATTTGTTCATCCATAAGTGATCATTTGATTATAACAATGTACTGTATACAAGTGGGTCTGTGTGTGATCACTCTTTGTGTGTGTGTCCATTTAAAAACCAGCAGACCAAAAGACAACAAACACTGGAGAAACTGATTCTGACCCCTTTGTAAGATGTTAGATGCTTTAATCTGGTTTATTTTAATAGATTCTAATTTATTATTAAATCCGACATATCTATTTTGGCTACTTTTAAATCAAGTACAATTGTAATTGTACTTAAAACAAGTTGATTTCTCTCGATTAAAAGTATTTTCAAAAAATTATGTGCAATTTAATCTCCACAGACTGTCCTGTCTGCACATGTGCAGTTTGCATGTTCTCCCCATGTGCTCCAGCTTCCTATGGCTTCCTCCTACACTGCACAAACATGCAACATTTGTGACTCTAATTTAAGATGATCTTATAAATATATCTGCAAATTACCATAAAAAAAATGTATTCAATGTGAAAAATATATTGGATCTAGATTTTATTCTTTTGAGCAACTACTTGACAAAAATAAAAAAAAATGAGTAATTAAAAAACAACAACCATTTTTTTCAGTTTAAGAAAAAATAAAAGATGAGAAGAAAATGAAAAAAAATACATACTCAAACTGAAAGCGTGTGCGTGCATTTAAATGTGTGAATGTGTGTGTGTGTGTTGAAGCCACACACTGGGGTGTTTTTCTCTTGTTTCCAGCATCATTATGACACAGCTTGACACACACACACAAAAACACACACACACAAAAACACACACACACAAAAACACACACACACACAAAAGGTGGACGAGCAGATGAAAGATCAACCGAAAGAGCGACAGCCATCATCTTTGGTGAAACATCTCTCTCTCTCTCTCTCTCTCTTGTTTGTTATCTCTCTCTCTCTCCTCCCCCTTTCTCACACACGTCTACCCACCATCAGACCATACACACGTGCATTGTACCGCCACTGACACATCTCTCATTGTAATGACAACAGGTAAGCATTCATTTCTATTTATTCTCATTGCATTTGAGTTTTTCAAGCACTTTTTATGAGAGGAGAAAGTTTAGCCTAATCCAACATTAGCATTATTAGCATTAACACTCAGCTGTCCTGTGTGAGTCTTGTCAGACGGCATCGGTTATCTTAGAGAGACATTTTTTTTTTTTTATTAACGCAGGCAGCAAAATGTTCGACAGAAGCCAAACGTTTTTAGGGATGTCATTTTTGGAGTGTCATGCATCCCGAAGTTGATCAATCCGGTTAATATTCAGGGATCTGTCCTGTTCAGGTCACAGAAGGAGATACATTTTGCTTGCAGATGGTTCAGCTGTGCATCAAACACAAGGAAGAAGCTGAAGTGCCTTTTTTGCACTAATATCAAATCACTCTAATGAAAACTTTATTTGATCTGAGAATGTTTTCCCGTCGAACATCTAGTATATCTGAATGATAAGATGCACAGATGCATACGACACGACTGAAAGACGGTGTTTTTCTCTGAGGTTCAACATAATTTGTGATATTTCGGTATTGTTATCTGCCACATGTTGGTGTTTACTCCAAACATGTTCTTTCACTGAGAGCCTTAAAACCACAAGCTTGACTTTGATCATTGTGAGCACTTTATAAACCCCAGTTAAACATGTTTTTAAGCCTATTGTTTTGTGGGGATGTTTTAACAAAAGGCCTAAATGTAAATTACGGGGAAATATGAGTGTGAACCTACACTTAATTCAATATTTTCACCCTACTAATAAATCTAGTGTAACATCTCTGTTCCACCTTAATGTCGACGAACTCCACGGTCATTTTGGGGGATGTATCGTATTCATTCAAGTCTTTGCTTTTGTGACCTCCTTTTACATCTGCAGACAGAACAGGGCCAACAGTCGCTTCTGTGTTTAACGCGATGAAGTCGAACTTCAGTGTCTGTGCCAACAGAAGGCACCGAATCGAAAACATCTGCACTCAACGTTTTCGCTGCTCAACATGGAGATGGCAATAGGCTGCGGTGTATTTCAATTTTATCCAGAGATCCAGAGAGATGTAGATCAGGGAGGGTTCAAAGGGTTATGCGGACATTAATTGTAATTATGTTACTGGGTCTCCAGATAATGCCTATGAGTATTCAACACAGTCCACTAAAACATGATTTAAATGAATGAATTTGGCGAATTCACCCTCTTAAGTACAGCCTCAGGCAGAACATGGCCTTTGGCAGCAGGAACAGATTTAAGTCTTTTCAGCTTAGAGTCAGGTCCAGCATTCAGGATGTTTTCAGCTGTTTTTTTTGTTGTTTTTTCAATATTATTTCCTTTCAGCCTTTATCACAGGCTGATAACGAGCAACCCCAACTGAGATCGTTCAGCCTCAGGGGACATAAAACCTCCTTCTTTGGGCCACGTTTCTGGGGAAATGATGTAAATGCTAATATAAATAGTTGTGCTAGTGCGAAATTTGGCAGCATCCCGAAAGAAAGGACAAAGTAGGAAAGAAAGATTCCGTCTGACACTCAATTAAAAAAATTCTCAAACAAAAAACTGTCTCATCAGAAATGATTATTTTCCAGCACTTTATGGTAAATATCATTGCTCTGCTTGGGGGATGAGAAGTTTATAAGTTTCACTTTGAGCCTAAGATGACCTTTCGGTCTTAAAACTTCAAAATTCTTCAAATCAAATCAATCATCAATAGATAACAATGTTGCAAATCACTGTGCAGTCCTGAAAATTTGAGTTATGAATGTGGGAAGTTTTCTATTTACAAGTGAAGCAGTGATATTCACCAAAATTTTGCAAATGCAATTTTTTTTCTCATTATTTTTTGTCATGATGTAGCAGCCCCAGAATTCTTACTTTTCCCTTTGTTTCATTCAGGATGCTCTCAAATTGCTAAACACCCAAATTTCATAGTTGCTTGAATATTTCTTCTCTTGCAGTTCCTTAATATTTGCATTGACATCATTTCCCCAAAAACATGGCCCAAAATGGGCGTTTTATGTCTTCTGAGACTCAGATTTGATGATGCTCATTATTAACTTGCAACGGCGCAACAAAAAGGCTAACAGAAAAATAATAGTGAAACAAGGCAGCAGAAAAACGCCTGACTCCCGGCTTTTATGTGGATTAACATTAACGTCTTGACACCTCCATCTTCCTCCATTCTCCTTTGAAAGAGTAGTAGTAGTAGCATAAGGCCGTGAGTGTGTAGGAATCTGCCACCTGTTGTGGAATGAACACGTCTGAATATTGAATGTGTTTTATTTCATCTTTTCTGTGTAGCTTTGATTTAATGTTTTACAAACCTTCCATGGCTTGCAGCAGAGAGACATAAGGAGGTTATGATGCTCCTTCACCACACTTCATGCAGACACTCAGCTTTATAGAACATAAAGTCATGACATCATCAATTCTTCCCTTGCCTGTTACATCTTTGTAATGTCATTGTTCCTTCAACTTTATGGTGCAGTTGTTGTATGGGGGGAAAAAAAGTGTGTGTGCCCCAAAATCACTTTATTCCCAACAGAGAATCACCATTCCAATAACCATCCGTCTTCTTATTAATCAGATGCAGAAGTGATGAATTAGGTGTTTAAAAGTAAAGAGGGTACGTTTTTGTGAAATTTACAATCATATGTTTTTATATTTATTTTAGATGCATTTGCAGAGATTTCGTTTCACATAGACGTTCAAGTTATTTTCTCTTGACCTGAGTCAAAAATCCTATTTGCATCCAGCGTGGTTTAAAGTTTTGAGAAATAAGACATGAAAAAAATCAACTCCATAATAAGTCATATAGTGAAGGCCGATGAAATAATGTCATATATGTCATGTAATAATATGTTTACACTGTTAACAAACAAAACAAATCCTTCAAAATATTTAGAAATTCCTTGGAGGGATGTTTGCAAAACACAAAATATCCTAAAATATCCTAAATTTGTTGGTGCCATGAGGTCATTCAAAACCTTTTCAGGAAATTCCCTTTTTTAAATTGTGTTTTATTTTATTTAAGTAGTATTTTCCGCACTCATACATAGTTTTAACTGCAACAGTTGAAGAGCACATCTGCAGGTTTTGTGTTGTTGTCATTTAACATGAAATAAAACAAAATCATATCGATCCTCATCAGTAAGCTGGTTATAATTATGGGATGGCCACACTGTGTGGGGTAATTACTAACAATGACAGTATAGATATAGTATCCTGGACCGTAAGATGTGACGTGTGCTCTTAATTAAAAATATAATTAAATAACAGTTTTTCATCATTAACGCTGGTGTTCTTTATCAAGAGAATAAAATGATTGTAAATGCAATCTGCATGAATTTATTCATATTCACACACTAGAATTTTAATACATTTAACACTTCATTAGTGGCAAATTCAGCGTTTATTGTAATATTGTGAGAATATTTTCCCAGATGAGCAAATACACAAAACTGTATGTATTGTACATACTTGCAATACTGCACCTCAAAATCCATTTTTAGTTTTACAGAAAAGGTGAAATCACATAAACGTGGCTGATTCATCTCTGAAATCTGACCTGCCGGTGACCCCCATGACATTTTGTTTGAATGATTTAATGTATTTAGAATTCAGTCATTTGATACTATAAATTAAAATCCCGGCTGTGTGTATTTTCTGCTTCCATGGCTACAATAATGTATAGCAGCATGTTATTAGTGTCACGTTGCACCAGTAGTGTCACAGGTGTAGCAGCTGTGTGTGTGATCAGACTCAGTCAGAACACATTCATAGACTGGTTGGATGACTTACGGGTCACAGGAGACTACAGGTATCATCACTGGTCACAACGGGCTTCCATTGGAATGCTTACCCAACTTTTAGCACATTTTAGCGTGTTTTTAAAAAATATATAAAGGTCCATCATAGCCACACCTCACGACATGGATTGAAACAAAAAGAAATAACATCAGTTTTTGTATTAAATCATTTTATGGACTTTTTATTCTAAATGTTTTGGTGGCTCCTCCAGTGGAACAGATTGAAATGGTTTATACTGTACATGAAAGCAGCCCGTAACAGTATGCAGAAGTGCGTTCATCACTTGTGAGAGCAACGGAGGGAGCGGCGAACGCATTAAAAGATGCGGATCTAAAAGGATCTTCTTAGATACGATGCATCAAACTCTTAGATCTGTCCTGCATCTCTCTCTCTCTCTCTGCACATCATGCAAACTTACCTGCTGCTTCGACAACAAAGCTCATTCTAAATTCCAAGCTGTCAACTATAACTGAACTAAAAAGAAATTAAGAGTTTCACTGCGCAAATGTAGATTCTATGTGAACGCACAATTTAGATTAAGAAAAACTTTTGTATACTATTTATCTTTTATTCTAAAGAATGCTTCTATATTATGACTTTGTGCTTTTTCAATGAAGGCATACCCTCTTTTGAGTAAATCTCTTGCATTATTTGAATCACAGCCACTTTTTAGCTTCAGGTATTTGCATAACTCTCACAAAGGCATTGAAATTTACATTCATACTGTCTACACTACACATATTTACAGCATCAGCACGGACCGTTGTTGCATATCAACAAGGTTTTAGAGGGGGAATAAGCTTGGCATAAGGGTTTAAGTGCAGGAAGTCTACAAGGCAACACAAATGTCATTTGGCAGTTGACTTTCTCCCTCATCCATTCAGCTCCTCTACCTCTGCCAGGCATCGCTTCTCCTCTCAGTGGCAGAGACGGAGGTCGGAGAGGGAAAACCTTGAGAGAAAAAGTCCAGAAGTGCGAGTCTGTTTCCCCCCCTCCTCCGCTCCTGAAGGTTTTATGGTGAATCTGAGAGAAAACGAGAGAAGCGTCTCCCCCGTACACACTCATCCTCCATCCTCTCTCATCCTTTCATTCTCACAATTTTTTCGTTTTTGTACGTTTTTATCAAGGCTATGATTTTGCATACAGACAGGAGACAGAAAACCGCATCAGAATCATTGCCGTAGAGGCGGAATGTGCTGAATTTTAGGTACAGACACCAAAATGTCAACACTTTTAATTCAATTGTAAACTTTTGAGGACTGAACTTCATTTCAATGCAGAACAAAGTTGCGCAAGAATACATCTGAAGGATTTTATTGAAGCATTGTCTTTCATTTAATGATTCTGTATCAGTTTTTTAAATATATTTAACGATCAAGTGTCTCGAAAGGAACGAATCGAGGACTTTTTACTGTCGTTGCCACAAGATGCACAAGACATGAAGGGAAAGGAAATTACGTTTTCACTGCAGCTCCCTTTGTAAGTGTAAAAGAAAACATTAGAAGGGCTCTTATATACAAAAATACAGTAAAATAAGAACATGCAACAACATATAAGAAGAAGGGTATGAAAAAAAGTGGCATGATGAGGTAGTGCAAAGTGGGTCGATATCATATCATTTTATTATTAGTATTATTATTATTACTATTATTATAGACCCTAAACAAAGTAATGCAATGCCAAAATTGAGGTTACCGCATCAGACAGATTCGGCATAATCATTTATTATGCATGTTAAGACTGAGGTTTCCGGCTAGGCATCTGTCAAGCAGTCATACTGTACAAGTGACCTCAGCATTAACATGATCATCACCTACACACATTAACGCTTTGACACACATATAGGTGCACCCACTTTTACAGCTTTTCTCACTCAGATTTCGTCCACTCATCCACAAGTTATTGGACTGGATCATGAACAAAAAGCTCTACTTTTAGCTTTTAATACTGACACATTATTTGTGCGTGATTTGCGAGCACTGCTGGCACACACGGCGGGCGAATAGCACTTAAATGCATCCTGCAGTGTCCTACGGTGTCTTGTTTGGCTGTGCGTGTGTCACAAGTTTGTTTTCGATCAGTGAAATGTGGTGAGAAGAAAATGATTGGCGTCGCATATCTGGTCAAGATGGCGTCAGTGTGCGTGGCCTGTTTGTGCTGTTCCTGTCTAATGTCAGACTGGTTCGAGGTTCATATCTGATGAAATGGATCCCATGACTGCATGGGCAGCAACTTGCTATAGCAGGTTTAGTATCTGCTCAAAAAGAGCATTATAGTTGAGTTGAGCGTTAAAAATCATTTTTAATACAATATGCCCTGTTTTACAGACAAGGAGAGTCATGAGGTACAAGTGATGTACTGTATGTACATGTATTTGTGATATTACTACATTTATCTTTTAAGTATTATCAGTTACTCTATAAGTGATATACACCTTATACTGAATATACAGTAGAATATACACATATACTGTTATTCATATATCACTTATTGTACTTTTTACGGCTTTCCACGTACTTTTTACAATAATGATTTGACTTAATTCTTGTGCATTCAGATCATGAAGATACTTCTATGCTGCAATTGATTATATTTGTTTTTTTATCAACTAATAATAATGCTAGATGAAGGAGATCAATAGCAAAATAAATGCACTGCCAATATGTTAATATGTTCTATTATCTTTTTAATTGAAGAGAGCAAACCAGCCGATATATATTTGGATGCAGGATGCTGATGAAGAAAATTAGTCTTCACCGCTATTTAAAAAACACTAATTTTATTGAAAACATCTTGATCATTCTCCACCTGGTCTGCATTGAACAGGCTTGTGTGTGGGAGGGGCTGCAGGGTGTAAGAGGGTTCCCTGAACCTCATTGTTTGCCCCGCCGTCTTCCTTCCTGTTTCATCCTCTCTCGCTTCCTGTCAGCTGACTCAGCCGGAGAATCTTGATCTGGCAAAGAGCTACGCTACCGCCTCTGCACACACACACTCCCACGCATACACATAGACACACAGACAATTACTGTATGCAGCCATGCAAAGATGTGTGAACACCTCACACATACTGAAAGACATACATGACATTTTTCACACTCCTCGTGCAGCTAAGCTACGCTAAGTAGCACTTCATGCATACATCCTATGACATAATATATGTATTTATGTAGATAAAGGTGTAAAAGGTGCATTTATTTTAACTGCTGATGTAAAAGTTTTTAAGATTTAATACATTTTGGACACATCTCACAGTGTTTCTGTGGTGAAACCTCAGCATGCGTTAGTTCAAATACCCCCAAAAGCAGAGTTCAGACACAGAAAAGTTTCCACTGAAGAAAGCAGAATGATGAAAAGCAACAAAACAACAGAAGAAGAAAGGCAGGACAAGAAAGAGACAGCAAAGACAAAAGCTGGGTGCGTGGTGAGACGCGAAGGGGTGAGGACAGAGAGAGAGGCATGGAGAGGGGGCAGAGAGATAAAGATAGCTGAAAGGAGGGAGATCCGTCAGCGTTTGTTTCCTCAGGATGTGGTTACCACGACGACAGAAACGGTGAGAAGTAGCATCACTACCCGCTGGTCCCCTCTGACACCTGCAAGTGTGTGTGTGTGTGTGTGTGTGTGTGTGTGAAAGAGAGAGAGTGAGAGAGAGAGAGGAAGGAGTATGTGACAGGTTGAAAATCTGAGGGGGGAAACAATTAGAGACAAACATTCACGACATCAGTCAGTGAAAGAGAAAAAAAAAGAGAGAATAATGACGAAAATCAGAAGACATAGGAGCCGACAACATAAACAACAGAGGACGAATATATGTGAAAAGGAAATTAAGCGCCAAGGAATGGTAACACAAACCTCAGAACGTATACAGTGTATTTGTCTCTTCATCTCATCTTCCTTCGTTCTTTCTCTCTCTGACTCAGTGTCCTGTTTAGAGCAGAGTGTGGTTTCAAGAAATACAGAAAAGAAATGCCAGCGGCGGCTTAAAGATACGCTGAAACACAAAGACAATGCCTTGTACTTGAATTTCCACAACAATCTGCCTCACATTTGAGACTTTTTTATTTATGTTTATTATTGTCAATCACAGCAAAATCTAAAAATTCCATCCATGACTTGTGAACTTGCTTAACGTAGATTGGCGTTTACTAGAAAAATTGGCTTCTCGGTAGCTTCTTCTTCCTGTCTTGTGTAGTCACTTTGGCTCTCGTGCATTTTTAGGCAGACGACACTGCAGATATTTTTAATCACAAATGATAATCTGTCGCCTGTTTTTGGACGCAAACAAACCCATATGTCTAATATAGGTAGACTGTGTTAGCATGAATGCTAATCTGAGCTGTTTTAGAAAGGCGCCTGCATCAATAATCAGAATATTACCTCAATACCTACAACCACCTGTAACTATTTACGAATAGAGCTTGAAACCAGCCTCCTTTTCCTTACAACATTCCCACAGTCATTAGAAAGGGCCGTCATAGAGTAATGATTTATAGAACTCAGTCACGCAAACTTCATTTTGACAGCAGCCGTTAGCAGAAATTGTGCAACCACGGCATTAACGTAGGTACCCATGTTCCAATTGCGGTAAAGATAAGGATGAAAGTGTTGTCAGAAACTAGCTACAATTTGCACAGCATTTTTGTGTAACATACGTACAGTACTTTGGCTTCGTTCGTGACGGAAAATGAGGAAAATACAAACGCTGACTCGGCCAAAATGATTTGAAAGCGTGGTCAGGTTGAATTTGTTTTTTCTCAGAGACTCGTGTTGAAATTCAGTTCCCAGATTTTCCTGACTTGATGTCATAATCATGGTGTACGCCGTTGTGACTGGTGACAGTAATATTAAAAACGCTATTTAATTTGATTTTAACGAGTCATTTACTATTTAATGAGATGTGTTTGAATCCTTAATATATTAATTAATTTGTCAGTGTTACAGTTTTTGCAAAGACGTCTGTAAAAACTGATATTAGCCCACTAGTCTACCAAGTTTACCACCGTCTTGAACACAGCATTTGTCCTGTTGAGTAGGTGCTGTTGCTAATGCTATGACATGATTTTATTTTTGTTCTTACATACTTGCACTATGTTTCTGTCTTTCTCCTGTAGGCACTCTAGATACGCCCAGCGAACCAACATGGAGGACTGTTCATCCACCCAACCCTTCTCCAACCACCACCATCACCACCGACCATCATTTCAGCTCCCCTTACCCCAAAGTCCGGATCTGGGATACCCTTCCTCTCAGCCTGCCCTGGATCCACTGGAGCAATACGGAAACAGAGGGGGAAAATTCTCAGCCTCCTTCCCGACTTCAAGCACATCTCCTGGAGGCAGGAGGCCAAGCAATGGGGAGGACAGAGGTTTGCTAAACACGAGTGGAAGCAGCCTGGATGGAGATGCTAACATGGGAGGCCATCATGATAGAGAAAGCGCGATAGGCAGCCACTTTGATGACACTTGGTGTGGCAGTATCAAAAAGGAGGACGTTTGGGAGCATCAAGAGAGTTGTGAGAGAGCAGGAGACAATTTCTGCTACAATAATGCAAATGATGTTTGTCACGGTGTGAGTTGTCGCAATGAGGAAGGAGTCAGTCATCAACTTAAAGCAAACATGAATAACTATCCACATGTTAGCTATGGAGCTGGAAGTGAAACGTTTTACAGTAAGGAGGCTAACGTTAGCCACCTAACCAAACAAACTACTTCCTTCAACAGAAGTGTGACAGGGAGCTTTAGTGACAGCAGTGGAGATTATTGTCGGACCGATTCAAGAGTGAGTGACAATTATTTAGGAAGAGAAGAAGATTATGGGTCCAGCTGTGGATCAGGTGAGGATCAGCTTCAGTCAGCAGAGGCCGAGGGACCCTGGATCAATGTCTCCCCATCCATACAGACCAGGTGGAGAGCAACAGACTCCCACACTTATGATGGGTCCCAAAGAGCACCCATCGACGTCAGCCGTGGGACGTCCACTCAGAAGCTGGACTCCTTCTCTGAAGCCTTCCTCTCCCAGCGCAAGAGAAAATTCCCCCTCATTCCCTGTGGGGACTCCTCTGGACAGATGTGGGAATTTGGAGTAGGGAGGGGAGAAAATCCTGGATTTGACTCCTACATACCTCCCTCCTGCTCTTCTTCACCCACTCACCACCCTCTTGTGTCTTTTCCCTCTCCTCCCACATCATCTCACTTCATGTCTTCAGTCCTCAGTCCTCCCCCCACACCTCGGCCTCCTCCCATCCTCTCACCCTCCAAAATGGACTCTCCCGGTGCGTTCGGGGGCACCGGACATTCGGTATCTCAAGGTGGAGACTCACTTGATGTCCTCCAGTTTTTTGCTTCCCACCTCCAGGCTCTCCCATCCATCCATTCGTCTGGGATGATATGGAAGTTTCCACTGCTGGCACACAGCTTTCCACAGCCGTCAGGTGACCCCGACAACATCGAGGGCAACCTGAGATCTTGTCATGGTGTTGACTTTGGGAGCATTGCAGGTAAGATAGGAAGAAGAGGAAGGTAAAATTGCCATTGAGTACTCAAACATAAAATACTGTAAGTTAAGTGAACTTTTTCAGACCTTGTGGGTTTTGGAAAGTGAGCTGTGAAATTTCCCATTTCTAGTATGCAAGCTACTTTTTCTCTTTTCTCATTATTATTTGATAAGCTCAGAAGCATACGATTCCAATGGGTTGGACAATTTGGAACCAGTTCTCAATTAGAACCGGTTCTCGATTCCCATCCTGATAGTGACCACCAGCATGCAGCACATCCAATCATGCATGGGTTTTCGCAAGAATTGACTGATTATTGATTCTGTCAGTGTCTGATGTAACTCTCTCATGTCTGCCATGATAAAAATGCTGATCACTACATCATGACAATACCATAACTCCTCCCCTTCTCTTTTTTCCAGCCCCACGAAACCTCCTGAAGTCTCCAGAATCGTCATTCCTCACCTCAGTCCACCCACCCAGCACCCTCTGTCCCTCAAATACTCCATCCCCCCATGCCTCTCGTCCAGCTCACCATTATGAGGCAGCAGTAACGACAGCCCCTTACATGGTGACCCAGAGGGTAAAGAATGGATCAGGCAGTCTTAGCCAATCGCAGCTGCAGGTACAGTCTGAAACTGTTTCCTTTTGCTATGTGTGAGAAGTGTAACGTCAGTTCTGCTCCTCATGCATCCAGGAATAAAGATCCATCTCAGGTCACAATCGTAGATACTCGGGTTTGCCAGGTTTACATTTTAAGAGAAGAAAACCTCCATTTCATATGCATCCTCTTAATATGATTTTATCCAATACTTTTGTTTATTACTAGTGTTTCGCTGCTCAACAAATGTTATCTTAAATGCGAAACTTAGACATGCTCAGAGGAATCTATAATTTTATTCAAGGGAATACTGCATTTCATTTGGTCACCCGTTGCTTTAACCTCCAGGAGAGAGACTCAGAGACTCAGAGAGTGAGGAGGGAAGTCAACGAACGTAACTAAATGTAACACGAATAAAACTTTAGAACCTGCAAGCACAGACATTTTAATTGTACTCAGACTGAAGCATTAATTGAAAAATAAAAAACAAATACAAAGAACAGCTATATTTTTCTTTCTGGCTTTTGTCCAAAAATGATAATGCAAACTTTATTAATAAGTTTTTCTAATGTTCTTCCAGCAACAACCCTCCCAGATCTTCACCGGAACTCCATTTCCCAGTATCCTTCACTGCTGCAGGAATCAAAAGAGGGGTCGCTACACTCCTCGACCCCTGCTCAATCCTGCACGCAGGGGTATGGGTCTCTACTCCTCTCTCTCATCTCTCCATCACAGGGAGGAGGAAACATGTGGGGAAGAACATGAGGGTTTTGTGTTTCCGTGAGTAAAATGCTGAGGAAAAATTAGCTCTCTCGTCGTTGTTCTTAGTAGTAGTGTTAGTGTTAATATTTAATTTATCCCTTTACTTTCCCACCTCCTTCTATCCTTCTCCAGGTATGTTAACATGGGTCATGATTTCCAAGCAGAGCTTCCTCAGTGCTTTGCGGGTGGTGATGAGTCAGGGTCGTGGTCATCAGAGGAGGAATCTCCCCGGGAACAGCTGCTCTGGAAACCATTGGACGAGCTGGAGGAGAGCGCCAACTTACAAGACGAAGGTCTTGCTGTTCTACAGCTCAGAGTCATAATTGCATAATTCATTCAGATGAATCAAATATTTTAATGTACTTATAATGAACTGTATGATGGAGGAATTGTGATGATTGTGTATGATGCTCACTGCTGATGGTTTGTGTTTACGTGCATGCACAGTGGAGAAGCTGCTCTCCATGTGTAGTTCCAGCTGTCTACCAGGAGGGGGCAGTAACATAGAGCTGGCTCTGCACTGTCTGCACCATTGTCAGGGGAGTACATTGGTAATACCATCTGTATTTATTTTCCCTGATTTCTTTAACCATGCACTCATTATCCTCCATCGTTCCTCCATTCGTCTAGACGTAGGTCCATGCATTATTTACTTATTATTATTGTTCATCCGTTTCTTTCTTTCTTTTTCTCCTCTCTCTGCAGGCAACACTGGACATGCTGTTGTTCACTCAGCCCTTGCCAACAGGAGGCTACCATTACTCTGGTAAACCTTTGGACATTTGATTTCACTTTAAACTGTTTAGTTTCCTACGATTGGTGGAGGATCGTTCCCGACTATCTCTTAATTATA
Source organism: Chaunax sp. Z400 (assembly GCA_037577475.1). Lineage (NCBI taxonomy): Eukaryota > Metazoa > Chordata > Actinopteri > Lophiiformes > Chaunacidae > Chaunax > Chaunax sp. Z400. Next base: position 12,632,542 of record CM075183.1, read on the forward strand.
GATAACCCTTTGTGTTGATTGTGGACATTTAGCCAGAGTTGGCAAGATTTTCAAGTGGATTCAGTTCAAATCGCAAGAGAAATACGACAAGAAGTCAAACGACCTAAAATATGTTCCAGTAAAGGAAATTGCATGCTAAAGCGTGAGTCAGCAAAAGAGCAACCATTCCCACTGTATGTACAATAGTAGTCTTTGTAGAAGGCCAAACCTCCTGACACTTTAATCGCCCACTCCTCCCCCTCTCTGCCTCTTTGCTGCATTTAAATCCTCAAAGAACCACAAAGTAAACATTCCTCTGCAGAACTGTCCACGTTGATCGGCCTCCTGACGACAACATTCGGATGTGTAATATCCCTGGCCCCACTCCAGCCACGAGTGCATGATTCATGCAATTTGCACAGTCACTGTGGCTTCAGACTCCTGAGCTGCAGGACTGTGGGAGTTGCATTATTTTGCATTGCTGTAAGTCATGCGATGCAGAGTGAGCTCTGCCTGTTTGTTTGCATCGCTTCTCACGCCCTCTTCCCCCTCACCCTCCTCTCTCTCTCACTCCACAGGTAGCGATTTTTGGACAGACAGTGAAAAGGTTCTTTTCAATGCAGCTCTGGGAACATACGGGAAAGAGCTCTCACTCATACAGAAAATGGTATAACCGTTATTGATGCATTGTCTGTTATTTATGCTGCATTGTTTTAATGGTTACCACGTCTGAAAATGTGTATATATGGATGAGAATAACTAAACACATGAATTGCTAGCTATTTTTGCAGCTATTTATATTTTGGTGGATTTTGTTTTAACCCACTTGAAACATACAGTAGCGTTCAATCATATAGCCAGGGCTGATTGCTAAAACTAGTTTTATTCTAATCATGTAGATGCAAAGAAACCAGATCCAAAGCTTCAGTTTTAACATCTCCTTCAGCTCATTAACCCCCTTCACAGTCACCTGAAGGTAGCATGCCTTGTATTTACACACTATTATTGAGTGACTCAAAGTGCCATTAAGTTCCAGACGCAACTGCTTACCTTAATTCCATTTTTACTGTAAGATTACTTCCAAAGCACATTTTGTGCAGTAAAAACAACTCCATGGCCGAAAAACTCACTGAACCGTGTGCATGTTGCAGGTGAGGACTAAGACCACGAGCCAGTGTGTTGAATTTTTCTACCTGAGCAAGAAGCTCCAGGACAAGCAGAAGAAGCAGAAGGAGAAGAACAGAGATGGAGAGATGGAGCTGCAGAAAAGTGTAAGAAATGTGTGAAAGAAGGGTTCACTTCCTGTTATTGTCCTGTTATGATTTGTCTATTCATGGATGGATCCCTCACAGGGGGAAATTCTTTCTCTGCATTTGACCCCTCCCTGAGGAGCAGTGGGCTGCCACTACATTGCGGCGCCCGGGGAGCAAATTGGGGTTCAGTATCTTGCTCAAGGATACTTCAACTTGTAGACTAGCAGGGTCTGGGGATCGAACCACCGACCTTTTATTCCGTGAAGGACCACTTTACCTCCTGAGCCACAGCTGCCCCAAAAACTCGTCCCTGGGTGGGCTTGAACCACCAACCTTTCGGTTAACAGCCGAACGCGCTAACCGATTGCGCCACAGAGACTTGTACATGTTCCTGTCAGAAGTTCCCTCAGAAGTTCCCTTATCTGTTCCCTGACAGATAAGACTAAAAAAAATAGAAACAAATGAAGAAATGAAGGCAGGAGGCAGGACAACCAGCAGAATGCATTCCTCTGCCAAGGCCCAACAGTCCCTGTTAATTAAATTAAACCCTAAACCACATTCCAATTACTAACCTAAACTAATAAAGTTATCCATAGCATAACTGACTGACCATAGCCGCTGCGTCTGTAACTGTGACATAATAATTTAGAAGTAAATTCATTGGTTCCCTCTTTAGCACATGCCCCACTCTTCCACTAAGTTTCAGGAAAATCCATCATGTAGTTTTTGTGTAATCCTGCTAACAAAAACAAAAAACAAAAAGCAATAAACCAACAAACAATAATGAAAATATAACCTCCTTGGTAAAAAATACTAAGAGTATACTTGACTTTAGGAAGAATGTGGAGTATTTGTGTGGTCTTCTGTCATGAGTTAAATAGTTATAGCCCTGGATAAGTCCATCAAAGCCTAGCAGCTCATCATTTGTCTGTTTTCATAGATAATACCCGCCGGTGGAACAATGAACAGACAGTTCGGGCTGGAGGTGGCAGTTCCTGTGCCCTCATTGGCCAGCTTCTTCCCCTGCAAGCTGTGTGGCAAGTAAGTGAATTGGACCAGTCATACAAGCAGAGGCTTCACCACAACTGTTTGTATTTAGGGCGAGCCAACAGATGGTTTATATTTCCAAGCTTTCATGTGAACCTTGTTTCTCTCTTTCCTTTGTCTTTGCTCTAGAATGTTCTACAAAATCAAGTCCCGGAACGCTCACATGAAGATCCATCGGCAGACTCAGGAGGACTGGACCGACAGGCACCACCAGCTCCTCACCCAGCGACTAGGCGGTAATCTGCTCCCGCCTCAGGCCCCAGCTCGCACCTTCTCCTCCTCTGGCCTCCCTGGAACGGCGATCAATAACAGCACCGCAGTCCTCAACTCTGTGAACAATAACAACACCTTCGCTCCCAGCAATTCCAATGTCCTAGATCCGAACAGCTTGGTGACATACGGCAACATCGCAATGTCAAACTCTCATCTAATCACTACTATTGATGGAGACGACTCAAATCGAAGAGAGGCCACCACTGTGCTGCCTTTCAACCAGTTATGGGGCTCGTTTGGACGAGGCCCCGACCCCGCTACCTTTTCCTGCAACACAGAACAGAAGGATGAAGTAAGAGCTAGGATGGTGGGCGGAAACGAGCCAATCCACTGGCAGTAGTGTTCAACTCCCCCAAAATAGTATCTGAGGTCTGACATTCGTCACTCGTGTGTCTGCAATTCAAACTAAAATTTAATCCAAACTTCAGAAGCGTATTGCATTCACCAAATTAAAATTTTTTTTAGACAACTTATCTAATATCTCGTAATTACGAGATAAGTTGTCAAATTTTTTTTTATTTGGCGAATGCATTACGCTTCCGTATTTTTTAGACACATTTTCAGAAGACGTGAAATTTTTTTTGTACGTTTTTGTTGTAAATTATGTAATTAAATGTATTAAAATGTTTTTTTTTCCACACATATATGAATACGGTTTGTAACCTTGTCTCTGCAGTTGCCACAGGTATTTATTAGTTCCAGCTGCGATCGATGGAAACATGGACATGAACACTCTGCCCTTTTCTGATGTGGTGCTTTAACAGTTGAAGTTGATTTCTACTCTCACCTTTTTTTCAGTATATTTGTGACAATGAACGTGATACACCAGGAAAAAAAAAAGAACAGAAAAGCATGTTTGTCTAATGACAATGAGAAAGGAGTCAATCACTTACTAAAAATGATATGCATGCTAATATAGGTAGAAAAAAAGGTTATATTCAGCAGTAGACATGTGAGCAGTATTGACTATCTAGCCTTTGGAATAAAGACAAGTTATTTGAAGGGCAAGCCAGATGGTTCTAATTTACCAAAAAGTCCAAAACTCCATGCATGAGCACACACAGTCAGATATCCACACTCATCTTGTCTAAAGGGTTTAATATGACACCATACAACAACACAATAATGGGCTAATATTGACCTTGTTAGACCATCTCCTCTGTCACGGCTGTCTGCGTACTTCTATGCCAGGAATTGACCTGTTGATGGTTAACTACAGTGATTGTGTGTTTGTCATGGAAGAAGCCTGGAAAAGAGGCACCATGAGTGAATGTGTGAGGATAGGTACCCTAAGTTAAAATAAATCTAAAATGAAGCAGATAAACACATGCAAGGACAATCATTAAAAAAAAAGAACCAAGTGAGAAAAATGTAAAAAATCCGAACATGAGCAGCATCCACTTCATCATAATTAAGCAAGTGCAGCTAGTTTTTGCAGAGATTACATCTCATCTTCACCTCTTCTGATTAGGGCAGCTATATACTGATCTCTCAGGTGCATTCCTCAAGGCGGCGACTTTTCTTTAGTTCCATATCTTCACAAGTGTTACAGCCACTGATAACAGTGTTTATATGGGTGTGTGTACCATATATATAATGGGCCATATGTCCTTCTGCATTTTCTTGTCAAGGAAAACTCTGTGAAAGGAAGGCCCTCATATTTATGAGTGGCGGAAAATGTGTTTGACTTTGACTTCATATATGTTTGACTTCTCTGTATATGAATGTACTTGCTGTCACCTCCACTGACAAAAGTCCACCATAACCAGTACAGGTTGTCTACCAGTTTCTTTCAGATCCATATAGATGGTGAGCTGTTTGGAGTTAATAAATGTGCTCAAGCAATTAGATCTGTCTGCTTTTCCACCATATCCTGCTATATAAATAGTTTTAATCTCCTGGAGCTATAATAAGCAGTATGATGGTTGTGTGTTAGTCTAATTAGAAAAATGCATTTTTGCACAAGCATGGAGAAATCAGAGGATTACTGGCAACCAGCAATCCTGGGTTCTGGCTATTTTCAGAGAGCACAAGCACACATAAAGGGGGAGAGGGTGATTAGACCAATGGGGTGAGGGAGGGACAGAGTGGGGAGAGAATAAACAAAGAAGTTACAGAGCAGTGGCCATTCACCTATTTGTGGTGAGCAGCTCTTTGCCAGCTGACTGAGCCTCATAACACAACCCATCCCCACTTTCTCTCATTTGCTGCTTTTATTTTCTTTCTTTTTTTTTTATTTTACAAGGCGGGAGTGGCGCCAGTAAACAAAAGCAGCTTTTTCAAGATGTACTCAGGTGATATGTTGACAATGGATGTTTGAGAAATAACAATGAAAACCCAAGGATAAAGTCATTAATAAGAATAAAGGACAGCGACAAAAAGACGGCATGTAAAGATATACACACGTTTAAAATATTGAAATAGTTCTGTAGAGTAATTAATGAGTGACTCTGATTCAAATCAAATACATTCTTGAAACACTTAATCTTTTCTGCTAATAGTTAGTTATTCCTAGGACTAGATGATTCAATCTCTTGGTAGTTACACTATCCTGATGGCATCTTGGCTTGTGGGAGACTTTGTGGGAGACTTGTGGGTGACGGTGGGGCCGGTTATGTAGGGGGGGCGGCCGATTGATGAGGGCCTGGTTGTAGTTGGTTACTTCCTCTGGATGCGTTGAGGTCTTCAGGAGGTGCCCAACTTTCACTGAGTTTTTCGGCCTTTATCCTCAATGCTCTCTGGTTGGCAGGGCCGGCAGCGGTGGCCAGGTCACTGCCCCTCTTATCTGAGTCTGCAGGCTGTAATGGCCGCAGGCTGTAATGGCCGCTGTTTTTATCACGGTTTTATATTCTTATATAAAAGTCAGTTCACTGACTGGAAACACGGTTATCTCACTGTGAGGTAATGCTACAGTTTATGAAGACTGTTCAGAGTGCAATCCAGCTTTAATTTAGGGACAACTAAAAAAAATTCTTTACTTGAGGAAAAGAAAAAAAGCAATTAAAAGTGACTTGAAATGACGCCTGACATAATGACTGACTGTTTTTAATAGGAAAGGACTAGTTAGTGTTTGGTTGGAACATACTGGGCTTCTGCAGAAACACGGCAGTGCAACATGGCCGACACCACGAGGAGGACCTGCTCCCTTTTGTAGACATAAGAGGCTCATTCAAACACACCAAGCCTTAGTTTTAGATGATAAGACATCATTGTCAACATTATATTCCATTTCTGCCCCTGAATCCACACAGAATCTTTAAAAGTCAACATTTTTCCTGGAGAAAAAAAAGAAGTGCTAAATTGAGGGATCTTGCTTTGCCCTTCTCAGACAAATGAGGGCGTATGAGAACAGAGAGCTATATCTTTCTTGGGATATAATAGATAGAGGCCGACTGCTGTCACTGACACAGTCGGAGGTTGGGCCTTGTTATGTAATAGTTGTCACAGTCATTACGCTATTGTGGAAAAACTGGCACTTTAAGGTTTTACACACTATCCCTCTGCTGCTGACACTTGATGTCATCTGGTGGGCAAAACTGTTCAAGGCCTAATATTATAGGGTGGTAAAATCTGCTTCAGCTTACATACTAGGTAAGACACAAACATGTGATCATTATAGAATACTTTAAGCTACTTTAAGCTTGTTTTAATTGCAGAAAACCTCCTATTTAGCCAGCAACACTGAATCAGCACGTTAGAAATCAATGTCATTGGACCACGATGAGGTGAAAGGTCACATGGATGATAAATATTGACCCCCAGCAAATGCACACTCTGACATGTGTGCACCATTTACATACACAAAATGATGACAGTACAAATAGTGAGAGTCTGTTAGGAGAAGCAGCCCCATAAAAATTCTTTTAGCTCAACCCAACGTGGCCTGAGCTCCAAGAGCACTGGTGATGCAATACTTTGGCATGCTTGTGGTTGGCCCACTTGGCATGTCAGAGATGACTCCTCCTCCTCCTCCCTTCTAAAGGAGGTTTGTGAGAAACTATGAGAGTATGGTGTTAATTAGAGTGGGTAAGAGACTGCCTAATGATAGAGGTTCAGAGAGAGAGAGAGAGAGAGAGGAAGGTATAAAAAAAAAGATGAACTGAAGAGGAGTCCAAATCCAAGTGCATTTTACATTAGGTTTCTGTGTATTGTTTCTTATTGATGAACAAACTCATCTGAATACATTATTGATTCTAATTTGTACTCCTGCTATAAAGTTTGTTGATTTTTGACTGCATCCCCCCAGGAATGTCATTGACAGAGACCGTTATCAGGAACCGATAAGAGAACACACAAGGGTTGAGTAACAATCATGAGCAAATGTGCGTATGATAATGTCGCTGTGTGTTACTGATCTTCTGTCCTTGCATCACAACATGCAAATGTGAAATTGAATAATCCAACAAATTAAAGTGAATTTTCATTGAAAAATAAGAAGAATACTTTCAAGGATTTGGGGTGCATTTTTTCCTTTAAATTAAAGTCAAATTTTAAGTATTTATAGCTTTGGCTTATAGTTATAATATGTATATAATATAGGCCTCTGTAATGTTTTAATGCAATGTCCTCCAGTGTGTATTGCATGGTTCTTGAGATATAATCATAGTCATCTATTATCCACTTTTCAAAGCAGGACTACAAAGAACCATTTTAAGAGCCTGTAATCTCATCCTGTCCCTTTTTTTCTCCTCCCTTTTCTTTAATCACTTTTCAATTCAAAACTCTTGCTGAGGAGAAGGAGAGCGTTTTAATTTGCCATAAATGTTTAGGCTCAAAATCATATTAGGTGTCCTGATAATGATGCAGGTTACACACAAGTAGGATGAGAACAAATATCGTTTTACATGACATATATGTCAGATAAGTAGGCCTAAAATGTTTATATATTTTAAATATTTATCTTGTTAACCAGTACATAATTACAGTTTAAGCAAGCAACAAGTATTAAACACAATTAAATAATTAGACTGGTGGCTAACATCTTATCATTTCTGAAAAAATTATAGGCCTAATCAAATCAGTAAGTGCTCTAAAACTTTCTAATTGGCATCGGCCTGTCTAACTTTTTGCTTGGGGCCAATGGAAGCCGTCCACACAAAGCTGACACATCGTTTAAGTCCAACATTAGCATTAATTTGTCTCTTAAGCTGCCAAATTTGCCAGGTAATAGAAAAACTATTGTCAGTTTTGTCAGTAAACTATTGTGACCTATCTCTGTCAGACATCTGACAGAGATAGGTCACACAGTGCTTTGAAAGAGTGAAAATTTGTTTAAATAAAAGACTATAAAAATAAGGGAAACAATTTGACAAACAATTTGTCAGCAGTTAGTCTCTAACCTTGTGTTCATGCTGACCAGGTAGCATATGTCTAGTTTTATGCATAAAATATGAAAACGTCAAGCAAGTTCATTTTCCATTTAATAACATAGTGATTCAGGCATTCATTTCTTGCATTGTTTGCTGTGGTACCAGTAGTGTTGTTGACAGTCCATCAGCATTTTAGGCTGAGGGCAAGAGGGCAAAAACAGGATTTGATTATGTGTTTTGCAGCCTCATATCTCCCTGTTGTCACTGCTGCAATCTTCCAAATGCTCAGTGGGGGAAAAAACCACATGAATTCTGATGTGACTGTTCTCACGGCGGCCACATTAGCAGGAATAAGATATGTTTCTGGTTCAGGACCACATATGACATTAGTCTAAATCAGGATTGAAAAGATCCGATTCAATGTGTGCTGTTCAGAAGAGACTGTCCTGAAGAAACCCATCTGAGTCACATAAGGAGAACAAAAAAGATGCTGCGAAAAAGGCCACTTTAATAATAATAATGATAATAATAATAATAATAATAATAATAATAATAAACTTAATTTATACAACACTTTTCAAAACAAAGTGCAAAGTGCTTCACAGAGGGAAATTTCAAAGACAAAATAATCAATTAAAGATTAAAAGCGTAAATAATCAAACAAATAAAAATAAGACCAGAACATAGTAGTCGCCTAACCTTGATAGCATCAAATAATACTTTTCTCAACAATATAGGCCTATTTTGTTGCTTTTTGAAGTTGGCTTCTTCTTTTTATTTAGGGGCGTTGTCAGTCTCGCGCTCTTTAAATGGAGCCGCTCGCTGCGGGCTGTTCTGCCCTCTTCTGTGATTGGCTGAAAGCAAACGGGGCGTGCTTGGTTGCATGTCAAAGAGGGGGATGAGAGAGAGAGAGAGAGAGAGAGAGAGGGGGAGATTAACAGAGAGTAAGAGGCAGGCGCAGTAGCAGTCTCCTATATCCGCCAGACGGAGACAAGTGGTGCCAGCTGCTAGCTGAGTTAGCTACAGTAGACATTTAGCAACTAGCTACAGAGTTCTAGCGCCTTCCCTCCATATGAGGGACTGATAAAGTGTGAGTTTGTGTGTGACAGCGCGTGTGTGTCTACGCTCTGAGCGCGCGCTCTACCGTCCCGGAGTCACCACGTCTGTTCCTGTGTGTGCGCGTGCGAGTGTGTTTATACATATAAACCCCCATATCTTCATCTTCCGAGAGGTTAGCAAGCAAAGAACCATAAACACACTCTGATAGTCGACTGTTTACACTCGGTGTCCGGTTACTTCAGCGGATTCACATCATTTACTGACACCGACAGGGCACCAGCATGTGAGTACTGATGGGGAACGTGTGTAAGACTATGAATGAGGCACGTTTGGCTGTCATTGAGTGTTTTAACTAATCCATGTTCCTCCTGGGTGTCACAATGAGCCCATGTGGAGCCTTACTTGCATGCGCCTGGGTGTCAACGTGGTTAAGTTCAGTGGGTTCAACTATCATAGCTACACAGTTGCTACAGGAATACAAGTAGGACTTGTCTGCCCACCTGAATCAAATTATTTTAATTAAAAACAGTACACAAGTACTGTATCTGCTGCACTCACAAAATCCAGTAATGGATAATCTGACTCTCTTCAGATGAATTTGAACTCCTCATAGCAGTAGTTGTCCAAATGGGATTAAAGTGCTCTATGAGAGTTTAACAAAATTAGGAGTTTTGTCAATGGAGTTTTGTATTAGTGTGAGTTGGCACCGTGACAAAACATGCAGCAATGGCTGCTTTTTTTAACCAACTGTTCCCACCTGCAGAATGAATCATGAAGTGCAATGGGACTACTTCACTGGACGCATTTATAATGGGATCATGGCATTTTGAAGGAGGCACTGCAGTAGGGAGTACACATTCCCTTTTGCCATTGTTAGAAGGCAATGAATGTTACATGTTGAAACCTGTTGATAGCATCAGGGTCCCACAATGTTTTTTTTAAGCTGATACAGAAAACCAATAATTACCTGCTTCTCACTAGCAATACAAATATGATTTTGTACTAAATAACCTGTAGTTCATGCACAACTGAGGGTAAAAGAGGCAAATAAAGATGGATGATTAGATAATCCATAGCTCTAAGAGTTGTGTTGAAACGTTCCCTCCCCTCTGAATCCTGGCAGAACGTGTTTTGCAAATTGCAATCATGGTGTCCTTGTCTGAAACTGTACAAGACATCCACACCGATGACAACATGTTCCCTAGTCTACACTGTGTGGCTCTATGCGGGTGCAGCAGTTTGATGTCATGTGTGCAACAACAGCATGCGGCCCTTGGTCATCTTCTTCCTCTCTGTGTTTATTAGCAGACTAACAATCTTTAGAGGCACATACCGCTGCCTATTGTTTTCTATTGAGTCTGTAGATTCCGTGCTAGATAAGTCAATGAAAGCAACTTGGCTTTGTATTATCAGCTGTAATTTTATTATCCAACAGCCAGTAATTGAAATTATCAGGCTGATATATATATTTATTGGCCCAATATACGATCTCATGCAACCCTAGATTGCATAATGTGCTTGTAAGCTTAATGTAAAAGAAACAAACAAACCTCTGTCTGTGTGTGTAATGCTCTGCTTTCCCCCCACTGATTCTTTGCTGCAGAAACTTGGCCTCTTCTGCTCTTTTCTCACCTTTGAACCCGTGCATGTGTGTCTGTTGCGTCTGAACTGTGCTGTTTGTTTTTCCTCAACCCTGCTTTCAATACTGGTACATGCAGGACAGCTGTCCCGTTCCAGAGCTCTGGGAGGCTCAGCGGGAGCTGTGCAGTAATCAAGCAGTTACCTTCACAAGCCATGAGCAGAACTTGATGTTGTTGGTTGTCACAGTAATGCCAAGATAATAAATTTAGTATTTTTGAAGGCAACCTGGACACTTTGTAGTTTCTTGATAATGAGTCAAAGGTTTCAGTGCCCCATTTTTCATTAGAGATTTCTTCTCTGGAGACTGAAAATTGAACAACCGAAGGCCTTGAGTTTCGCTGCTGACGTCTGGAGTAGCAACAGGACTGACAGTTGAGTTGATCTGATTGCAACAAAGCATCAAAATAAAAAGAGGAGTAGCATTTTTAATGGTCAGAATGTAATAATTTTAGTCGCTTTGTTTTATCACATACCCTGCAGACATTTGGACTTTGAACTTTATGAGTTGACAGTACTTTTGGTGTTACTATCATCATATAGTAGTAGGATCCGGAGAGCCCAGGGTTGGTCAGAGTATGTTATATTTCCACATGCAAGGCTTAAATGATACATTTTTGCGTGAACATCTTGTAAGATCTTGTTTCCTAACATGCTGAAGGATAGGATATAAATGAAATCAAGTGTTCTAGTTGAGGAGGAGTTGAGAGACGGAGAACTTCAGTACTTTGCATCACAAGTGGTACAGCCAAATGTATTGTGTCTTATGTCTGCACTTCAGAAATGCATGTGTCTATCTGACTGCATCTGTGTTTCTAGTTTGGGATGTTGCACATTTGGATTGCTTTTTTTCCCCCACCCTTTACTTTAACCTGTGTATTTTAGCGTGCACTGGTGCAGACCTGTCATTCATTTCAGTCCGCTTACTGGGATCCTGACCTCTCGTTGGAGTTCTAATTCAACAAAGAGTTTGGAAAGTGCATTATTTATACACCAGACCATCACCTGTTGATGCCACCAGGGCACCAATCGGCAAGAAGCTGTGATCAGTGGTGGAGTTGCTGTGAGTCTGTCTGACCAGGAGGCGTGTAGTAAACAATGGGAGTGAGAATGAAAGGTCTCCCCGCCGCTCTGTTTCCACACCTTCTGAAAGGGATGGCATTAAGATTATTTCTGTGTGTCTTTGTGTCGTCAGTGTTCCACCTGTGCTTGTGAGCGTTAATAAAACAACCAATTAAATTTTCCATTACCCCAGGACTATTACATTTCACCCTGAAGTGTGAACATCGCGTCAACAAAAACTGGCTCAATCCTGTTTCTTCCCCCCTCCCATCAGATCAGCTGAGTCTGTTAACTCTGACATAAAGCATTTAAAATCCACCTTTTCATATTGTTTTCAATGAGTTGATGAGTTTTCTATCAATTGCTATGAGGGGTTACTATTTACGTTTTGCTTTATATGAGGCTATGCACTGTGTATGCATGTATTTCTATCCCCCACCACAAACAAAGTGAGGAGGGGCATAAAGGAATGAATGGGTTCCGTCCGTCCGTCTGTCCGTCACGTTTCGTTTTTGGGAGCGTCACTTAAAAACTTTTCAATATTTTTTCACTAAACATTATGTACACATCTCTCATGCCGTGTACAAGTTAGGTACCTTTTTTACATTTATTTATTTTTTAATTTAGAAAATGCAGCTTTTGGGATGTAGGAAAAGGGTCTGTCAATTTCACTGCTGGAAAAAAAAAGTTTAATATTAATAATGTGTATATTTTTGATATTTTTAAAGATTTTACTTTTTTTACATATTGAAATTTAAATATATTTTAAAATATATTTTTGAATATTTAAAATATTTTTTCCCCACAAATAAGTGTTTCTTTTTGTAGCTTTTTATTTGTTCGTTTCCATGGTTACAAGTTGGATTTTGGCTCATTCTGTGTGTGGGAATTATCTCAGGTGAGAATGTCCGTTGCTTAATTAAAAAACCTGTTCAATAATTGCTCATATTACTTTATGTACCCAACTCCCATGCCCTCACTTTTTAAAAAAAAATTTTATTTTGAAAATTTTACTTAGTTCAGATATGCAAATTAACATGGACAATTTAACACTCTGTCTTCAATGAAATGCACCCGTGGCGGGGGATCATGATTATTTCATGCTTGTTATTCCAGCATCTATTCTGTCAGCCTTGGTAACCGTGCTCATGCTGTTTAAGCAGGTGTTGCTGTTGAAAATTGGGCCCCTTTTAAACCTCATCCGTAGCTGATGCTTGATCTTCTTACCAGTCCGATCTCACACGTTACTGTATTTTCTAGGTATCTAAACCTTATTCCTGCATGGTTATTTTATAATCAACAATATGTACTACACACATCCATTTAACCATCAGGTCGGGGTGGGGGGTGGGGGCGCAGGACAGAGGGTGAGACTGCTGAGGTGGAAGGAGGGAGGAAGGAAGGGTGTGTGGATGAATGCACACCCATTTTCCATTTGTTGTTCGCTCGTCCTCTTATGGCTAATGAGTATTTCAGGGATTGTTTTATCTCCAGTTTTTTAAGCACAAGTCTACCTGCTGTAGAGAGATGTTGCTGCTGCAAAGTGTTTAAACTCACAGGACCAAGTTAACAATTTCATTTTCAATTTCAAATTGTCAAGGTCCTACTTAAAAGCTTTTGGTCTGAAACCTCACACTCTTGCATTTAATGCATTGTTTATCCTGACATATAATTTGTAAAATAATAATAGTAATAACAAACTTTATTTATATAGCACTTTTCAAAACAAAGTCACAAAGTGCTTCACAAAGTTAAAACAAGGGGTTCAAACAATCCATCATGCACATAAAGTTAAAAATGTAGAGATGACATATAGACCCTCCAAACAGCAAACCCCAATATTAAAATGCAAATGGAAAGATATTGGAATGAATAAACAAGGATTAAATTAAAAGTGTCAGAGGAAGCTCTGGAAAAGCAATGTGCTTCCTAACCCTTGCGATAAATAAAGCCACAATAGGGAAGGAGCTACTTTATATATATGTGTATTATATATAACACAACTCCTTAGCTACCCTGTGTTTTAGGAAGTGTGCCCATAACACACATTTAAGGCCACCAAGTAATGCCTACTCACCCTTAGCAACAGAGACGTTCTATTAAGGTGATGCCACCGACGGCACACGAAGGATTTCCCCTGTTTAAAGACCTGAATGAATGAGAAAAGGCTGATCCTCTGCTATTGCGCAAATGCTGGAAGATAACCGTGTATACGTACAACTCGTACAATTCGGTGAAAGGCCAAAAGTACTAGTTGTGTGTTAGTGTGTCACAATGTGACATTATGTGTGCGTCAAAACAGAAGAGAACTTTGGTCTGTAAGAAGTTAATGTATGAGCCATGAAATCCCCTCCGCTGAACACACACAGACCATCCTCAGTCGCCGTGAACCTTAAACTTTAGACAGAGGAGTGTCTGAGGCGTGCATACGACAGATGTTTGTCACGATTTAGCTGTTGTCAAACAGGTGGCTGAGAACACTTTGTGCTTATGCTTGTTTATGTGTGTGTGTCTGTGTGTGTGTGTGTGTGTGAGTCTGAGAGAGAGCGACTTAGAAACAGGACAACACGAGTGTATTTGGCGTAACGCATCTGCATTTCATTTCAGCTTCCCAGCGATATGGTTTAAATCAGTGTTTGTATTGTGTTGCGGTGTTGAAACTGCTATCAGGACTTCCAGCGCTGTGAAAAAAAGTTTTGGACCCGCTCCTGATTTCTAAACAGAATTAAGAGTAAAGGCATAATAATTGGACCAAGAAGGTTATTCAATACCTAAATCACCGGTGTGAGCTTAATAGCTGGCTGTGCCACCTTTAGCAGCAGCAACTGATAACTGGAGATCGGCCTCTGGAATGTTGGCCCACTCCTCTTTGCAGAACTCATTTTAGTGCCGCCTCATTGGAGGGCTTGTGAGCATGAACTGCTCTTTCTCAGGTCCCGCCACAGCATCTCAATGGGATTCCAGGGTCCAGACTTTGACTATACAGGCTACTCCAAAACTTTCATTTTATTCCTTTGGAGCCACTCAGAGGTGGACTTGCTCTTCTGCTTGGCGTCATCGCCTCGCAGCCTGACCCAGTTGTGTTTGGGCTTCGGCTCACAGACCGACGGACCTGACATCCTCCTCCAGAAACGTATGGTTGATCAATTATGTGCCTCGATTATGGCAAGTCGTTCCTGCCACCTCCGTGCTGGACTCGCAGGTGTAATGCTCTTTTTGTGGAGTGCTGTATTTGTTTTGTTTTTTGCCAGATGTGATGTCTTTCACGCGGTTCAGCTTTCTACTCATCTGTCCATAGAATGTTCTTCTGGGTCAGCAGTGGCTTTAGCCTCACCTCTTCTCCCATGGATGCCATTTTTGCCCGCGGTGTCTTTGGAATAGTGGAGCCACGGAAACTGACCTTTTACTTAGGCGAGAGAGGTCTTCAGGTCCTTGGTTGTTTTCTTTGGATCTTTGAGTCTTCGCCATGCTTGCATCTTTTGCAACTTGCATTTTGCATTTACTCTTTGACTGCCTTTGTTTCATGTTACATTTTGTTGTAAGATCCGACATAGCTTAAAAAAAAAATCGAAAACACTTTTGCACAGCACTGTAGATGGAGAAGAAGTCTTCTTGGTCTGTTTCAGTGTTTCAGCCAGGCTTTACAAAAAACAAAGCTTTAACATTCCTGTCAGCAGATGTTCATATCAGTGTCTCGAGGCAAACAAGTGACATGGCAACTAGTGTCCCATGATGCATTTTGTCCATCTGAGTCTGCACAATTAATTAGATTAATTGATTAATTGAATTTCCATTCACTTTGTGTCAACTGGACTGTGTTTTCTGTATCTCAGAGTATTCAAAGGTTCATCTGTAAAGGTTTGCACCAATGAGGGGTCTGCAAAGGCCGAGCCTCCAGATTGAATCTTTCTAGCACTGAATGTTTTTTTTTTTTTTTTTTTGGCCACGTTTCTGCCCTCTGGTTTGAATTGTATCCGTCGCATGTGAAGCAGAGGAAGCTGTGGCGCTCTGAGTGACACAACCCTTTGAAAACTATCACTTTGTGTCTCGTGGTGTTCATGTGAATCTGAAGTCAATTACTTTGCAAAACGAGACGAGGAAGAAGAGAAGCCTGTAGTGTTTATTAGTTTTAGACTCGGACATGGTCACATTTTCTGCACCACAGCAGGCGACCATTGGAAGGCCTGTTAAAAGGAGCAAGGGGAACTTTGTTGATACCTTTTGATACATAAAAACACAAGTTCTAGGCAAACCACCCAGTAAAAGACACTGAACACATGCGAACATATTTTTTTAAGATTGTTTTTTATCTCTGCAGCCTTGGGTTGAAAATCTGTTTAGAGATCCGTGTCTTTACTTGATTTCTTGCTTTGGCACAATGGATACCATCAAATGCTTGGCAGAGATTTGTGCTCTTTGAGTGCTGTCTAGTTTTAGGAATTTATGAACAGAACAGAAACGGAGTATTCATTTGATCTGTGGTCAAATTGACCGGCAAAATGAATGCCTCACAATGGGAGAAGTGAGGCCTACGCAGTAAGCCTCCCTGGGAATGAATAGGATCCGTCTTACATAATCGTTTAACTCGCCGTACCTTTAAATACACCTGAGTGTCATTCTTTATGTGGAATCGGTACAGATTTATATCGTATGCCTTGTAAATCTGGGATCATGTGAGCATTCTGAATTCACAGACCGCTGGACTAAGCTGATCCCAGTGTAAGTCTTGTAATCCAGCTGAAAGAGGTTTGTTAGAGTTGTGTTTGTTGGTTATTTGGATGACTATTGTTTATTTCAAATCAGTCAGTGAGTGGTAAACAGAGACACTGCTTGCTTGCACGCAGCTTGCTATACTGCCTCACTCACTACTTCCTTTTTTTTGTTTTCTTGTTGTTTTTTTGTCAAACTATGAGTCGAGCACCAGAATGGACTTTTTTTTCATCTGTGGGATTCCCCTCATGCTAAACTGAGCAATCTTTTTTTTTTTTTTATCAGTGTGAAGGTTCAAATTTGACCCGACATTTTCAAAATACACACCTTCAGTTTTATGTCGTAGTTTAGCGCTGAGAAATAAAACCACACACACACACACAAAATATCGATTCCCTTCTGTCTTTTATTTCCTAAGTTACATCCTGATGAAGAACAGTTTTATATTTTTTTGAGGGATTCACCAGAGGCAGAAAAGGAGACAAACCAGCCAAATGACATTGAGGCATAAAACCAAACTAACCCTAACACCCACAACTCGAGTGTCCTCACCATTTCACATTCCTTTCATTCCACATTCCATTTATCCTTGGGCCTTCCTCATTGCGTTTTGGCATTTCGAGTCGTCCTATCGCTGAACCACGTGCCGTCACGCGGTTTTGATTGTTGGCTCCGTGCAGGCAGATGAGGAAAGGAAGGCAGAGGGCATTGAGCTCCATTACAAGACAAGACACATAGCTTCGGATGCATTTTTTTCACTCCTTAAATCCAACTGTTTTTTATCATCACTGTGTAGTGTTCCAGGCCAAGAGGTGTCTTTCCTCCCTGGGCCACAGTTTGTGCTACATCTCCAGCTTTTGATAGATCAAAGAGTGTTGAGCTTAAAGCGGCACACACACACACACACACACACACACACACACACACACACACACACACACACACACACACACACACACACACACACGCATGTGACCTGTTGTGCCTGTTTCACTCCATCCTGTTCCTCTCCTTTGTTTGTTATATTCAGGCCCCAGGTGCCTCTATCTGTTTCACAGAGTGAGCCTTTCTTTTGTGTATGTACAGTATACTGTTTCAGCCTGAGCTTCAGACAGTCCCAAGGCAGTCACTGACCGCTAGAAAGCATTTCTTCACACGCTTAATTTGGGATTCATTCGACTGTTTACCAAGCTAATAGGTCACACATGTTCATATCATCACCTTCATTGAAGTAAAAATGTCTTCTATTGTTATTTCTTATAGGGGAGGCCTTACTAAACAACTTTGTCTCATTTGTTTGTGTAATTCATTCTAATTAGAAATCAGATTCTAACACTTGTCCACACTGTTATTCTCTCTCTCACCCAGTGCATGATGGGACAGGTTGACCACCGTATCTGCCGTTCATGCATGTCGTTGCAGCAGTTAGGTCGTGTAACAGTGTTGCAGGCAACACTGCAGTTATACAGGAAAAAGTTAAATGTTTGGGGATGATTTCATCGCTCGTCGTCGTTTAATTAATTTAATTATTTCTAATTTATATCATGGGATTTCCCAGGAGAGGCACTTTTGCCCTGTTTAGTCTCCATCGGCTGCACCGCTGCTGTTTGACCACAGCGTGGCAGCAAAGGGCTGTCGGTGAGGTGTTGCCTTTTAGTTGCATCGGAAGAAGAGACCTCCTCCCTCCCCTGCAGACTGTAAAGCAGTCAAGCTGCCAGTTTCTCCACAGGGAGTGAGACAGGACCCATCTTGTTGAGGAGGTAGTTGCTTTTACACCTTCAGTGTTGATGTTGTGGGTGTATTTATGTCATCGTTCCATTTAAATGTGATTGTAGGGGACTGTTTCGTTTATGTCTGATTGTACTGAATGTAAATATAACCATCAAAACTTAGTGTCAGTATTGTGGAACTGTTTGTTTTTGTTTGGGCATCTTCACCGAAGGAGTTTACTTTATTGGAAAACTAAGGGGAAGCAATCAGCTGACAATGCATTTAGGGCAACTTTTGGAGCGATCTGTATTTATTGCTTGTGTGGTTGAATCATCGTTTGTATGATTTTCTTCATTTTCGTGCCTTCACTCTTTTTTCTTTTCTTTCTTTTTTTTTTTTTAAACGTTTTGAATATTGACACTACAAACACACCAGAAACTCGTCTGTAATTAGTCACACCTGCAGCTGGCCGCCTCAGGAAGAGCGGCAGCAGCAGCTGATTGGCTGTCAAACCTTTATGGAAATCTAATGCAGTTGTTTGTATTTGTCAATATGATGTTGACATAATTAACTTTGACTGACTCATAAGAGTTCGCAGGCAATGCGAATGTGTTATGACCTGAGCCACAGGGTTAGGTTCTAGGCCTGCAGGTCCTGTGGTCTAGAGCAAAAACCGTCAGTCCTAGGCTACAGGTCTTGCATTGTTCACACATAATAAAGCTTTTTCTTCTTTTTTTTACTGGAATAATGAAGGTGTCTGATAAATATTAGTACAATACCAAGTAGAACGTTGTCACCCTCACACCTGGAAACTGTGCAGCTGTCAGGTTATGTTTTTAAGTGTATCTATGTTAACATTTTCTGTCTTTTTTTTTCTTCTCCCTCTTAGGATGCTGAGGTACGCTGTGGCCCAAGGTGGCCTCGGCCTGTTGGCTGTGAGGAGGGCCTGCGTTCTCTCCCGCCTCGCCCATTCCTCCCCGCAGACCGAGTATCGACCAATTAAGAAAGTCATGGTGGCTAATCGAGGTAAGTGCCCATTCACGCCTGAGCCGCTCTGTTTCCCCACTGAAGGAGATGAGCAAATTCAGACAGCAGCGTTAAATGAAATGCAGTTCAATGCCGTTTCATTTATAATGTAAGAGAAAAAAAAAAATCATGACGTTCAGAATCTTCCGGAGGCAAAAAAAAAGAACAGAGTTTTAATATTTAACGTCTAACGTTTAGTTCAACTTATCTTCACATGCTAATATTGAAGCACACATTGCATGTGGGTTGTTCCATGAGTCAGCTTTGTTTGCTTTCATCCAGAAGCACTGAACTTTAAAAAAAAAAAAAAGATAGTAATCAGATATATGTGTGTAAAGGATAATGTCTTTAAAATGTATTTAGAAGCCGTTAGAATGAATGGAAGTATAATTAGAGACGGGGCCAGGTTTGAAACCATAAGCATTGCCGGCGATGTGTTTTGATAATGCTTGTAATCATCGTTCCAACTACTGTTAATGTTAATGCTAATACTAATGCTAATGCCGCCCTCAGTGGGCATTTAGACGGATTCTCTCAGGTGTCATATAAATATATTTTTTTACTCTAATTGCTCCTTAGAGCGTCACATTATAATACTCACGTGGACACATTTAAAATGCTTCATTTGGTTTCACATATTAATGATTTTTTTTTAATCGAAGGGATCGCTGGATTTACGATTTCAATATACCAGTTCTCACACTGGTGGTGGTGGTTCTCTGTAGGCCTCCTGCTGCTGCTTATGCACTGCCTTGGATCATTCATCACACCCGAGTGCACCGGACCGTACTCGCCTTTAGTGTGTGTGTGTGTGTGTGTGTGTGTGTGTGTGTGTGTGTGTGTGTGTGTGTGTGTGTGTGTGTGTGTGTGTGTGTGTGTGTGTGGTGTCACCTGTCTGCTCTTTTTTTCTCTTTTTTGCTTTCTCTTTTCTAATTATTATTTTTCTTCTGACCTTTCATTCGTTACATTTCTCACCTTGCCTCTGTTGACACAGATTCACTTTCATTACCTTTTCTCTCTTTGTCTCCCCTCAAATGTTTGAATGCTGTCCTGCCCTTGAAGAAGGACACCCGCCTAATGCTGGTTTTCAATGCCAAAAGATTGTTTCTCCTTCAAAATATGTATCGCTTGAAAAATAAGTGTTTAGTTCAAGTGACAGCAAAATAAAAGTCAGGTAGGGTAGATCATTGTGCACACTGTTTTCTCAGACTTTCACTTCCTTGCAGCGTCTGTGGATATTTATTCAGTGTATTGTAAACCAGTAAATCTCTTTTGATCTATGGATCAAAAATAAGGATGCATTTAAATAATAAAGAGGTTAAAACTGATGAAGAGGAAGAGCAACATTTTTGAAGGGGAAAGAAAGGAAATGTCTCTGCAAAATGTAGCGAAGCAGAACACGGACAAAAATAACCGATAAATGAGTAAAATAATGACTTCCCTCACCTTCCATTCCTCACTTCCTCTTTTCTTCCAGGCGAGATCGCGACCCGTGTTTTCAGAGCCTGCACTGAACTGGGCATTCGAACCGTTGCGGTCTACTCTGAGCAAGACATCGGGCAGATCCACAGGTACTAATCTCTGCTACATACAGGATGAACGGCTCAACACAGGTTTAAATAAAGTGTCTCCAATAGACGTCTTAGTAAACCACATTGCTGCCGCTGATGGATATCGACCATGAAATGTGGTTGATTAGAGCCAACGGCAATTAATGAAGCTTGCCAACCATTTTTCTTCCCTCTTGCACTTTAGGCCAATTCTTTGTTTTGAGATTGGTATTAAGTAGGACATAAGTATAATGGTATTGACAGAACAAACATTTAGGTAATCAAGCTGCTTACTTGCACTTATGTCCTAATTTGCCTCGCTGCAATCTTTTTTTCTTTTCCACTCCTAGTAATGTCTCTGTTTCTTAAAAGGTCTTTTGACTGACTAATAAATCTTGTTATATGATTGCACTTCCACCCGATTCTGCGTTGATTTCAGGACTTGAATGGCAACAGCTCTGTAGGGCCTGCCAGGAATCTGAATAACTCAAGTCGGATTTAAATGAGGAAACACTGGGTGCCTACTCTTTGCTGAGCGTGACTGATGCGGCCATGAAGCCCTAAGTGGCAGAGTTTCTGTTAGGAAACGTTGGTGCCGGTCCACGTGTCCTGAAAGAATGTCCTGGACCAAATGGGAGAAGTTCTGATCCGATATTATCCACCTTTACAACAACTCACACACCGCTGATGGGATGCATCACCAAAGCAAATTATCACCTGGGAATGAAACTCAACAATGAAATATCTTTCTTCTTTGATGCAATTCAAATTGTGCTTGTGCTCATACAGAAAGCAAAGAGAATTTTCAAGATTAGAATAGATGAGATTAGCCTTTATTGAGAGAAATGCATCTTGGGCCTTCGAGAGAAGACAGGCAACATACCAGCACACATGTACAGTCAAAGTAACATACAGTGTCCCACGCACATGAAAAATGCACACCAGAAATATGCTCAATACCCTACCAGGGGATCATTTTTTATTTGTCCCAAACAGCCACCATACCTTACTGTGTTTTAGCCTTTAGCTAGAGAGCAACGGCGGGCCCCAAGGGCGTTTGTATTGGTGCTCAGTTCAGCCTCTGACTGAACTCATCGCTCATCCGAGACTCAGGTTATTTCCCTCCAGTCTCGTTTTTTTTCTCCCCCCCCCTCCCCTCCTCTCATCTGTATGCTAATGAACCGTTCCCCTCCAGTCAGCTGTCAACACGGATGAAGAGAGACTTTTTACAGAACATAACACCGTGGCTCGTTGCTGCAGACAGCTGGAGAACCAACAGTGAAGATAAAGCTCTTTAATCCCAAAAGTTTTTAAAAAAACTGGTTAAGGTCTCTGTAGCTGAGCAGCGGCTCTGCCTCTCCACTCGGTCCTCAGCACACAACACTCTGCAAGGCCCTGCGGCACAGCAGAATGCTCAGGTTGAATAATTTGGAATTGTGCAGATATACGCTTTGCGTTGAATTTGTATAAACTGGAGCCAAAAACCCCCCCAAAAAACAAACTTCCATGTTTGTTGTGAACATAAGGAAATTATTTTTAAACGACATTATGCCCAGAGAGATTTAATTATGTCCGACTTCAGCAGATTTTTTCTGGTAACAAATCGGCAATTACTGGATAACAGAAACTTCATAATGGTTGTGTGCCTGGTACACATCTGTGCGTTTTGTGTTTTTCACCACAGGCAGAAGGCAGATGAGGCTTACCTGATCGGAAAAGGCCTGCCACCTGTTGCAGCATACCTGCACATTCCTGACATCATCAAAGTAGCCAAGGTAAGAAGCCTTCACCTGAAGATGCTCTAAAGGAAGGTGCAGTATGACGTTTTAGAGTCATGGGCTGGGGAAAGGAACCCAACTACTGCATATCGCATTACAAGGGAATTGAAGCTATCCAGCATTTCTGGAGCTTGGCCTACAGGTCTACACAGGTCCCACAACTTCATCAAAGTGTGATGCTAAACTGATGTATTACACCTTTTTAAACCTCATCTACCAGGATGCAGAATTATAGGTTCCACTCTGGTTCTCTTTTTTCACAGCTGTAACTTACTGCTACTTAGATTCTATTCACCTGAAATAGCATCAAAGGGGTGATTTCAACCTTTTCTTTCATATTTGACTATTTTCTTGGAATGAGATGAGATTATGAGACTCTTATCTGTACATTAAGTTCAGAGATGGAGCCGGCAGGCGAGTAACTTAGTACAAAGACTGGAATCAGGAGGAAAAACCAGGCCCACCAATAAAGTTCACTAATCACCATGTCATATATCTCATTTATTCTACATCTACAGGACAATTAGCAATTTGAGGTGAAGGTAAATTTCACCTTACATGTGTGCTGGATGAACAATTATTCCTTGCTGTCGTTGTATTATTTTCTTTCTTTCTTTTCATCCTGAGCCTATTTATAGCTGGAGGATGAAGGGAAAGCAAACAGCTTTTCTCTTTCCATCCCTGTAACACCTGCTCCCCGTTAATCTCCACGTTCCCTATTTCCTTCACTTTGTCCATCATTATTTGCTTATTTTGCACCTCTGTACCGTCTCCCTCCTTTCGACTATCATTCTCAGTCTCTCTCCATCGCCGTCTCTTCCATCTGCCACTTATCTCTTTGTTAGATCAGAACAGTTCCAGGCTCCCTTCTCTCCCTCCCATCCTCCCTCCATCCCTCCAGGAGGCGCTGCCATTTGTTCATTATCATTTTCCCGATCAATCTTGCACAGTTTATAATTCTCTTCATGGGCATGTGGTCAGCCAGTCAAGTCTGGGAGCTTCCGCCGTCCCAACTTATCTCTCAAAATCTGTTTGTCTGTCTGAGAGCCAGCCACCCCATGCCTACAAAGTAGTGTGTGTGTTCCTCCTCCTCCTCCTCCTCTTCTACAGTGCATGTTTACCTCCTCCTCACACTGTGCATCATTCTGTTACCGCGTCCCCGAAACGAGCATCCATCTCTGTCCCAGCACCTTCTCCGTGTGACTTTATAGCTATGAGAAAATGTGTCGACCTGCAGCTGTGAAAGTACGAGCTTATGATCTCGCTTGTGCGAATGTGTGTCACAGGGTGTTGTGTGTATGTGCATGTGTGACTCATTATCTACTGTCGGTGTCTCTTTGCATTCCTGTCTGTGTGTGTGTGTGTGAGGTGTACCTGCATGTGTGTGTGTGTGTGTGGGGCTCTATGTCTCCCCTGGCCTTCCAGTAACGGCTCCCTTAACAACGGGACAACCTATAATTATGGTCTGCCTTGTATCCAAGAGCAGATGGCACATACTGATCCAGAGATGGCTCTATCTGTCAAGCTTGGCAGCTACTTGTGTCTGTCTGGTACCATGTGTGTGGTTGCACATGCACACACTCGGTACCCATCCTCCCAACCTTCAAATTATCAATGCCAGTCTTTTGCAGTCTCCTGCCGGCGTGCATTGAGTAGACGATGATTAAGGCCATTGCAACAAAGAGTAAGAGTAAAATATACCGCTAGCCGACAGTCCCTTTGCCCCCAGTGATCCGTATGATTATTTAACTCGCCAGCAGACTGTGTGGTACAGCATGTGGGTCAGACTCTTTATGTCCTTCACTGATAGTCAGCCAAATGTCACCCAACACTGTCTCCTGTTTAATAGAACTCCTGTGGATCAGCTGAGTTACATTTCCTGTCTCAAAACCTGAGCACAAACCTAATATTAAACGTGACATAAACACCCTTTTCTCAGTTTTCTTACCTTCAGGGGGAATGTATTTAAAGGCAGTCATGTCTCAGCCAACAGGTATTTCCATCAAACCCTCTCTCTCTCTCACACTCACTCTCTCTCTCTCTCTCTCTCTCTCTCCTCTTAGGACAACAATGTGGACGCCATCCACCCAGGCTACGGTTTTCTCTCCGAGCGGTCAGACTTTGCTCAGGCCTGCGCAGACGCAGGGGTGATGTTCGTAGGGCCGTCCCCAGAAACGGTCCGCAAGATGGGGGACAAGGTGGAGGCTCGTTCCCTGGCCATCAGTGCAGGTATGGAGAAGGAGGAGGACTGAGTGAATACCGGCTATAATGTGTGGGGTATTTTTTTGTGACAGGTTTGTCGGCATCCGTCTGCCTGTAGTTTTACTGGCGATGGTGTTTCTCTCTAGATTTATACCATATTTGCCATAAAAGGCGGTTGCTTGTTACGATGACTCACCTCCCAGACCCTCATCCCTTCACCTTTCACTGTGGCACTGCTCTGCTGGCAGATTTATGTCTTTACTGTGGGGGATGAACATTTTTTATAATGTTTCCCAGCCTTTTACTTTTTCCATCTGCCATGGCAAAAAAAACCCCAAAACGCTCCATTTGGATTTAATAACATCCTCCTATTTCAGTCCTTGTGGAAATCAAACGCGGTGTGAAGTTAATAGTACCTGGATTTATGATTTGTTTTCTATAAGGTATTTGAAATCTTTTAAAGTCAAACATGTCTCACTGTTTGTATCCCTTTACTCAACCCACTTCCTGTCTTAGGTGTACCCGTGGTCCCAGGAACAGATTCCCCCATCTCCAGTCAGCAGGAGGCGCGTGTGTTCGCCCAAACATACGGCTTCCCCATCATCTTCAAAGCTGCTTACGGAGGAGGAGGTCGGGGCATGAGGGTGGTCAGAGAGTACGAGGTGAGCCTGTCGGCAGGATAACTCCTGCAAAGGGATGTGACACAACATACATCTTGTCTAATAGAGAGAAAACAAACTGGACCTGATGGCTGGCTGGCCTCATGACAAGTTTTAGTTTTCACCTTCTTTATTTTTTATATTTTTATAGAATCAAGGTGAAATTTCTTGGACATTACGACTTGGTCACATATCTCTCGGGCTGCCAGTCACCCTGGCTGTGTGTGTGTGTAAGCAGGAAACATACTTTCCTTCCAGGAATAGTCTTGAATTAAGTTTGTTTCCTGATGCTAGCCATGTATTGTGCATCCCACGGCAGATTTACATCGACCTGTCTGTCACAACCGTCCTCCTCCTCTTCCTCCCAGCCATATTAAGGGATCCTTCACCCAGACAGCATTGATGGGCTGTCACGGCGATCACCGCACAGCACTTTGACGGAGAGATGTGCCGGCTAAAACTGGACTTTTTGGGGTCATGTTACGCTATAAGGTGTTAGCGCGCTCTGGAGCCCAGTATCTCCTTTAGCTCGTTTAATGTCAGTAATTGATTTGGCTATAAAAATATTGGATTTCTACTCAAAGTCTCTCGTAGGAGTAGCAGTTTTATGACTGTCAAAGCCTATGTGACCTGTCAGCTCTAGATTGCAGGCTTGAAGTACTTCAGACAAGAAGCCAACGAATAAAGGCACACTTAACTTCCTATTTTTTTATATGGATTTCGTAATGCAGCAAGAAATGCACTAAATAAAGTCCAATAACAAAAGAGACTGCCTTATACAATACTTAGTGAAACATAGTCTGCATGTATGTTTCATGTATGTTAAATATGCTTTGTTTTTAATACATAATCATGCTTCACATAGAAACGGTTAGAATATGTTCAAAGGATTTTCAGCTGGACAGTCAACAGCTGCTCTCTCTAAGTAGTGTTTTGGGAGATGCTTGTGAAAAAATTCAGAATGGATGCAGCAGTTTAACCTCCCAGAAAATGGGAGGAAAATGGTTGTTATTGAAATCTCAGCCGAGCAGGCCCAATAATGCTATTTAGCTGTCCATGGTTCAGTGAAAGTGGAATAATTGTTTTTATTCTCTCCAAATTTTGCACATTATTTATGGTAGAATATAACTTTAATCTTTGAGGAGTGGGTGAATGTCTCTTAATGCATGGTTTTTAGGTCAAATATGTGTCTCAAAGGGAAAATGAACTCCTTAAAGCTCATAGAAAGCAGGACGCGGCACATTTTCGCCTCTTTATTTCAATAACCACCTGGCAGCAGCTTTGCTCCACAGCAGCAGCAGGGGCACCGGGTTGTGTGTCGTCGGCGCCGACGCGGACACTCATAGCCCCACCGCCCGTCTATTTCTGGCTCTCGGGTTTCCATATCAAACTTTTTTTTCAGCAGGCAGCTGGTTGTTGTCTAAAATGATGGAGAAGGGCAGAGATCAGTAGTCAATCATAGCTGCACAGAGCATTGCCGCCTCGTCATCTGTCATGGCTGCTAGCGTTTCTTCTTCTTTATTTCTTTGCTTTCATAAAAAACATGTGTTAGTCACATTCAATTATGTCATGTGAATTGACATAAAATGCCGAGGCTATAAAATAAATGAAAATAAATATGCAAAATATACTCCTACTACTATATATCCTATTATCCAACCTTACTTTTAAAATCAGCTCTAAATTAAGGCAAATTAAGACAACTCTGTAATCAATTATTTTTTCCTGTTATATTATTGTCCAACCCTTGACCCAGAGAAATTGATCATATTTGATTATGAATATGTTCTTTACCCCATTCACCGATCTACACAAGGACTGGCCGTGGCTGTGTTGACCTGTAGTCACCGAGCCTCAAAAACCGGCAACCTATTGGAAAGTTTGACCTTTTCTGATTTGTATCCCCGTCTAATTAGTTGTTGACATTTCTATTCAGTGAAGTCACAGGAGCCTCAGCAGCTCCAGATGATATGATGTGAGGGAATTATAAAGAGGTTTCTCTGTACCATCGGGACCCCAATCAACAACGCGTAGGTTGGCTTTTTATTCTAAGGCCGGCTTGTGTGCAGAATTAACAGAGGTGAACCAAAGCATTCTCCACATATTGCAGGATAAGATGTGTGTGTTGATTGAGAAGGAAGCCAGAATTAAGGCGCCAGATTTTTGCTCAGAATTGGATGTGATGTGTTTTCCCAAATAGAAAGAGAAAAGACGAACGGCACGCATCAAAGCTCCAGTGGCCAAAAGCTGACAGACGGACTGAACTGGTGTGGAAGGAGTGTAAATTGAATTCTGCCAGCTTCTTGTCTGTCAGTTAGAAAAATAGAGGTGCACCAATGATTTGACAACATTGCTAGGTGTGAGACTTTTGAGTTCCTTTTCCCAACATTTATCATTCAGTACATGTTTTTTCTGTGTTTTCTCAGTCATCCAGGTCATGGTAATCCCTGAAGGTTAACTTCTTGTCTTAGCTTGAAGACGCTCGGATGAGAGGCGAAACGTCTTCAAGCTAAGAAAAACGTCCGGTCGCTTCTGACTCAACCTTCAAGGACGTCTTTTCAGTCCTTTTTTTTTTTTTTTTTTACAAATGACCATTTGATTATATGGTAAGTTTATTTGTCTGAGTTGAAGACGGCATTTCTTTTCAGACCTAACCTTTATTTTGTAGACACATTGTGGAGGCTTGAATGAATTTGTGATTGAGGCAGCAACCATTGAATTTCTTCATAAGTCTGCAAAGTATTCTCAAAATATTCTCTTAATTGTTTTTTGTTTATAAAATAGCAAATGTCCTCCACAGTGTCCCAAAGCCCAAGGTGACGTTTTCAAATGGCTTGTTTGGTCCATTCAGCGGTCCAGAACCCAAAGATGTTAAAGTTACTATTATGTACGACAGAAATAAAGCAAATTCAATTTTGGAAAGTTGGAGGCAACAAATGTTTGACATTTTTTCCTGGAAGACGACTTAACTGATTAATGAATATACAAAATACTGTAGTTGAAGATGTATTTTTTGTTGATGTATTGTTGTTTGGGCTCCATGTTGAGCTTTAGTCCTCTACTTTATTTATTTTAGCATTATGTTAGCATTATGTTAGCGATGCCACTGAGAGCATTTTTTCCCTCAAGGCAATGAGGAAAAAGGGGATGAGTGACTCAGTGACTTTCCCCAGTAGAGGAGACGGCCTGTGACGTCCTGCCAGCCCCATTCAAACACACATTGACTCATGACCTTCACCAGGCTACAACAGGTTTTTGTCAAAAAGAGAGCAGTAAAAACATTAAGAAAACTGCACATTACTTGTCAATGACTGATGAACGAAAGGGAAATGAAATGGATTACAACCGGAAATCAAAGATACCAAATAAGACTAGCTGAACTGAAGCATTACAAGACTCAAAAGCACACAGATCCTTTGCCGTGACTCTCCGGCGTCTTGAACAGCAGCGCTAACTTAGACCTGTATGGATTTTT
The DNA here is from genome assembly GCA_037577475.1 of Chaunax sp. Z400. Taxonomy (NCBI): domain Eukaryota; kingdom Metazoa; phylum Chordata; class Actinopteri; order Lophiiformes; family Chaunacidae; genus Chaunax; species Chaunax sp. Z400. The sequence goes on from CM075183.1 coordinate 12,661,272, forward strand.
CTCGTCTGTTTCTCAGGAACTGGAGGAGAATTACCAGCGGGCCTACTCTGAAGCACTGACTGCTTTTGGCAACGGAGCCCTGTTTGTTGAGAAGTTTATTGAAAAGCCAAGACACATTGAAGTACAGATCCTTGGTAAGTGTCACCATGTCGCTGATTTTGTGTTTGCCTCCAACTATGTGTCTGTTTTTTTTTTTTTGTTTTGTTTATGTAATTGAGGTCATCAGAGGTCCTCGAACTCTGCAGCAGCACTGAAGGAGGAAGAGACGGATGGACAATGAGAGTGAATGAGATTTATTGGCAAACAGTCATTATTTCTTCTTATAGTGAACGTCACTCTGCTACCACTCAATAATATGGAGCTGAAATTCAACAGTGACTCTTACAGGAAGTGTGTCTGCACTTTGGGCATGTACTGTACAATATACAGTCTGTGTAGATGTGTATTTGTACATGCACATTCACGTGTGGATTACTGTATTTTGCTTAATGCTACCAGGCCATACATCTGTCTCTGGCTTGGCACAGATGTGTTTGTGCATGTTTCAGCATTTACACTGGTGTATCTCTTTGTGTGTGTGGTCACTGTGATTAATAAGCATCTTTAAGGCATGCAGAGATTTTGTGAATTTCCCCAATTACCTGTTAAAAATCAAGCCCCTGCCAAGCCCCCTGTCTTTCTGCCCTCCCTCTTTCCCCTACTTTCCTCCTTCACTTTTAATTATATTCCAGTTTCTCCCCCTTAGTCTTCTCTCTTTCTCTCTAGCCTTTTCTTCTCTCCTCTTAGCCCCACACTGTCTCATTTCCTTCTCCCTGTCTCTGCTTGCTCCTTTTCAACCCTTAAATACTGTGCGATGACAGATCTCGCAGGTCATACTGTTTGAGATGGTTCTAATAAATTCTTGGTTTCAATTTGTGTTTGACAGTAAGAAAAATTAATTTCGAGGCATGTCAGATTGTGCGATTTGATTTGCGGTAAATTGTGGCACTATAAAGGCTTGCAGGGACCCTGTATTCAAACGTGCTTGCACAGATGTCTGATATGTACAAGACATGTCGCGTGGTCAATAGTTTTTTGATGGAGCTGCCACACGGTAAAGCACATAAAGGAGAAATCTGTGATAGTGGAGGAAATTATAAAAACATTTGCCTCCGTTCAAAGTTTATTTTGTGTCACTTCATGTTGGTTTAAAGATGTTGGCTTCAGCAGCCGTCACATTGTCAGAATGTCTCTTCAACTCCTCCTCTTGAACTACTTCTCCTTTTCATGCCGCTGATTATCTTGTAATTATCCTTGTTCTTCCTCACCCACTTCTCCCTTTGTCCCCCTCCTCTCTCCCCAGGCGATAAATATGGTAATGTCATTCACCTCTACGAGAGAGACTGCTCCATTCAGCGGAGACACCAAAAGGTGAAGCCCTCATTTTACAGTTCAGCTAACCCAACTGTATGTATTTAAGATTATCTTCATCTTCATTTCTGCTATTAGCATGAAGTGGATGGTGATGGCGGGCAGGCATAACACAGGATATACGCAGGAGCTACAAGAACTGTAATGTTTTATTTCTCCTCTATTTAGGCAAACATGACAATTAAGAATCATAATAAGAAAAAGATTATTCTAGTTCTGATTACAGCAATGATTATCATGGCACCAGTGGCCCTGGGTGTCGTAGTGTCCTGAGCAGCAGGGGTTAAGAGGATTATGTGCTAATAAAAATTAGCCACGGCTAATGCTGTGTGAGTAGGAGCCTTGGAATCATCTGCAACATAATTCTCCATCGAATCAACTCCGATCAACAGAAACAGCTTCTTTAAGAGTGTAGGTAGAATTAGAATTAATTCTCATTCATCAGTCAGATTTCTTACACTGCTCCTTGAATGAAATGAGGTATTTACAGCGTTACCTGATTGTCAAAAAAACAAAAACAAACACATGAAAGAGACAATAAAAACTGTCATCTAATCGTCAGGAGAAGCCGATTAACACCTTATATTTCATTACATATTGTCACCTCAATCATGTTTTCACCACTCTCTTCCTTCCCCTTTAATCAAATTACAGATGATAATCATATTAGCGGCTCTGTTCATAGCAGAGCGTCTCCTCTTTGGTTCTGCGAGACTTAATCTGCCTTTGCCCTTAATCTAAGATCTTTTAGAATCTCAGAAACAAGAAGAGTCGCTTGTTGAAATAGATTAGAGATGGTGGAGCTCTGATAGGATATTTTTAGCTTTTCTTTATGAAGCACCGTTCACACTTTTTACTTGTTTTATTCGGATTTGACAAAAATTTTAATGAAGTTCTTGTTATGTTTCAAATCAAAAATGGCTAACATTGTTGTGAATTCAGTTATTTCCTTTGGATGGGTTGACTTGTTTGAGGGAGTGGAGCAAAACGGGTCAGCCTCCCAGCATGGGTGGTATGAATGGAAGGGGAAACACTGCATACTTCATCAAACTGATGGCCACTGTAGGAAAAATACAAGCATGTTAGTGGTAATGACTGAATGACCTCACTCTGATGTTCCCTTCAGTTCTACGGGACCTTTTCGCGTCTTTTAGCTTGATTTGTTTGGTTTTACGGCCTTTAATCTTTTAGTTCATCAACACGGTTTTCACCAAAAAAGCTCGGTTGAAGCCACTTCGCACCACCTATTCGGCACCAACCAGCAGAAAGAACAGGTGAACATAATGGATCATGTATTACAGTGAAGACGTCTTACTCGGTGGCCTTTTCTGCATTATTTTTTTTTGATTACTAATTATAGGTAGCCCTCAAATAATGTAACATCCATGAGAGGGATGGAGCATAGCATAGCGTGGCTTTTCAAATGTTACATAAATAATTAGTTTCAGTGGTTCGTTAATAAAATCATTTGGGTTTTGGGTTAATTTTTGGTTAATTGAATCAAAGTGAAACATTTACTAGTTGCGTGTTTTTACCAAGATGCTGCCATGAGTGTCAAAATTAATTCCACGGTGCAGGATTTTGTGGGTGGAGCTTTTTGATTTGAAATATGCAGATGTTCATTGTTAATCAGACATTGTCGGTTTGCGCAGTCTTGTGGTCATTGTGGCATTATCCTGTTGTTTTGAAGGTTGTGGAGATTGCACCGGCCTTCCAACTGGACCCTCATCTGAGAGGCCGACTTCACGCTGATGCTGTCAACCTCGCCAAACAGGTACGTCTAATGTTGATGCCAACACCCATCAGCCTCGAAGCTCCGGTGATTTCTGCTGTCTCTTTCCTCTCTTTTTATTTTAACGTCATACGGGGCATTTGCCCAATATTCTGGTTGTAGACCGTTTTATTACAGCGGAGAAAATGCATGATTGAATGGGGAAATAAAAAAAAAAATCATAACCCATACTTAATCAATTTGTAATCCTAGAGAATGTTAAATTAGTATGTTTGTATAGTCCTGATTTTAAAGCAGCTTATGCACTAGGAAGCAGGATTTCCTCAAAATTGTGACGGCACATATGAGCAGGTTGAATATGCAGCATCGCAGACTTTTGACCAGTTGTTCTAAAAGTTGGCCAACTTCAGGAGAAGCGGCTCACTGAAACTTGCAGAAGCTCTCCAGATGAGGAAGCTCAAGTCTGAGCAAATTCCCAGTGCTGTTAATTTTACTGTCTAGAACTGCGAAACAACTGGATTCTCCCAGGATTTTTAATGCACCATTTACCTGTGATTAAATGAGGACTGCACTGACCAAAGTGTGAAAATGACAATGCAATTTGAAAAGGGTGTAAAGACATGTCAACTGTGCAAACAGTAAATGCAGTCCTGGAGATTAAAGTACAGAAATGAGCAGTGGTTTTTGTGATTGGTGTCACTGTTGTGCACGCTGATTAGGTACACAATGCAAAAAACATTCTCTGTAAAGCTCATTCTGTGTTGAGCCTCTTTAAAAAAAAAATCATTTATATCACAGTTATCTGGCTTTAGTGTTGCACAAAAGTTGGCTCAAGTATGACAGCATTGCCTAAAAGTCAAGCCTCATCTCTCAGAGGAGATTTCAAGTAATGGCCTTCTCAGGTAATGGCCCAACAGAGGAATGGATAGAAGTAAAGAGGAGAGGAGGATGGAGACCAGGATGTTGAATTGTTAAAAGAAATGACCTTGGATACTACAGACGGATGAATGGTTGTATAAGAGAGAGAAAAAAGCTTTATGAAACTTATGACCTTGCTCCTGTATTGCTATTTTTTTCTCTGCATTAATGAAAACACAACACGGCCCAGCGTGTCTGCTTGAATGCACCAGGCCGCCTTTTGTGTGTTAAACAGCAGCGGGGCGCGGGTTCTTGTCCTCGACTTTTCTCTGCATGTTATCATTTGAAATGAAAGAGTAATGTCACTCCTTAAACAACGATGTGTAGATGGTGTGTAACGACACGGACAACACGCGCATGTACGCTTGTGGACACAGCTGTTCACTATTCTGGAGAGAGCATTGACTGACTCACTACAAGGACATTTTCAGCTCCGTCACACAGGTGCCACGATGATGCATTGTCTGCATGAGAGCGTTTTCTGTTTTTCATTCAGCAGGAAGATTTTCCTCTGATTGCACACCTTAAATTGAACCTTGATTTCAATGCCAACGTGTAGATTAAGTTGTTTTTTTTATGTCATGTGCACAAACTAGGAATAAGTACATTTATTAACAATAAATAGTATCTCAAGGCAAAGTGTACAACACAGAGACAAAGGGAGGCAGATTTACTCCACTTTCTAGTGCTCACACATTCATGAAAAGTGAATGGCAAAAGGATGGTTATCAAAGGTACAGGATGGTAGCATGTTGGAGGATCAGTGTTCAAAAATGTAAACAGTTCAGTCAATAAATTTAGAAATTTCACATAGAAACATGTAATAATTAATAAAAATGATAGCAACAACAACAGGAACGATAATCACAACTAGAAATATTTGAAAAAACGTTTCCAAGGTATTTATATGAAAGGAATAGTTGACATTTTAGGAAATGTACTTTTTGTACTCATATCATGAACATTGGAAAAGGAAAATCAGCTAAATAATGCACCTACTACCACCTCTACAGCTCACCAACATCTGACATCTGAGTCTCATCTGGTTTCAGTAAATGGTCACATGAGAGTTGCATCTTTTAATAATGCTAATAATGCTAATGATGATGATAGTAAAAATGATAATAAAAACCTTGTTACAAAGTGCTTCACAAGGCCAGTTAAAATAAAACAACCACTACGGTCTGCAGAAAGGTAAAAAAAAAAAAATCAGGAAAGGCTGTCTGATATGTTTTAAGCAGGGATTTAAAAGATCACTCACTCAGCGGACCCTATGTCCAGGCGGGCCCCTGAAACAGATGAAAGACCTGTGCCCGAGGAGCTCAAAGTACAAACGCTGAGAGATATAGGTGGGAGAGAGGCTATGAGGGGCCTTTAAAGTAATCATCAAAATCTTAAAATCTGTCAAAACATACTGGGGGCCAGTGCAAAGTGGCTGCGACAGGAGTGATGTCATCACGTCTTTTAGTTCTGCCAGCTGAGTCGATCATTGGATTATTTTTTTTTTCTTCAATTCAGACAGCAAAAAAGGCTGCTGCAGTCATCTAAGCGTGAAACAATAAAACGCGTGAAATGATCTGCGTCTGTAAAAGTTCAAACGGATTGTGTTTTTGAAACACGTCTTAGATGATTAAAACGAGACTTTGTCACGCTGCTCCAAACTGAGATTACTGTCAAACCAGGCGTCAAGATTATTTGCAACAGGCTTGATATGATCAAATAGGGAAACGCCAGCTGACATAATGAATCTGACTTTCATGTAACTCATCTGTCAGCAAGATGAGTTCTGTCCTCACAAGCATAACAGACACATAGATGCAGCCACAAACGCAGCTGGAGGATCAAACCTGCAGCACGTGCAAATTATCACCAGGGGTCTCACTTTCTCTTCGCCTCATCTTCCCAGTCATTACGTTCCCAACACCCCTCTCCCCTCCCGCGGTCCTGCTGTTGCATTTCCCTGCTACTCACAGAGCGCCAGTCCCCACAGTGAAGGCCTCCACCTCGGAGCCGAGCCCCGGCTCTCACCACAGGTACAGAAGCCTGCTCTCTGTGCAACACCGACGCTGAACTTTGCCACTTTGTCGGACACAATTAATGGCTGTGTGTTTGTCGCGGCCTGTGAAGGTATGCAATGCTATGCTACTGTGAAGCTATGCAATTCACTGGGATTAAAAGACATTTAAAAAATAAAGATCCGTGCAGTAGATAGCTGAAGATACAATGCATTTAAAGCTAAAAACTATATACAATGTTGCACAAGCATCAAAACTGGCATGACAACAACTAAAATATAAATACTGTATGCAAAACAAGTAGTTTAAAGCATCACAGTGTTGACATCACAGGTTGGTTAATGGCTGTGTGTGTGTGTGTGTGTGTGTGTGTGTGTGTGTGTGTGTGTGTGTGTGTGTGTGTGTGTGTGTGTGTGTGTGTGTGTGTGTGTGTGTGTGTGTGTGTGTGTGTGTGTGTGTGTGTGTGTGTGTGTGTGTGTGTGTGTGAAAGAGAGAGAAGGTGCGAAGTGGAATGTAGTTGTTTTTTTTATTTTTATTGCATTCCATGATCCGTGGTATGAAGTGATGGAGAGGGTACATCTGTGGAGCACGTCTGCTCATTTAAAACCGCCGTTATTGTCTTGACAAATTAACAACAGGTACATTTAGTGTGCCTTGTCCAATTTGCAGTGTAATTGGAGCCTTTTCGTTTAGTTTGCTCATTGTATTTTGATGCTACACTGCTTTTGCTTGCACACACACACACACACACACACACACACACACACACACACACACACACACACACACACACACACACAACAGCTCACCACAAAAAAGTCTCCCACTCTTGTGAAAACACTGTTGAATACACAGAAATCATACAGCTGACGATGATGGTTCTGTATGCTTACAAACTCCACTCCCACGCACTCACCTGCTACTTCTCAGCTCTTATCAGGTCTTAATGGCGGCTCCATAGAGCTGGCACTCTGCCCCTCTTCATCTCACCGTCTCTGCCTTATCGCCCGTCTTCCATTATCAACAGCCTCCATCGGAGTCTTCGAGAGGACAGGCGTAAGTCTTTGAACTTATACTGCAGACCACAGTGTTTTCCCCTCATAGTATGTCCTAGAGAGCAAAGTTGCCTGGCAACACTGACTGCTTGCAGGAAGCTACTACAAGCTCTCATTAAAAAGGGGTTTGAGCTCAGAGTGGTTATCGAGCCACAGCTCAGAAGAAAATCGCAGAGTTTCTCAAATGGCTCTCGTCGCTGTTTTGTGATTTCTCCTCATACTGATCATTTTCTAAACTTGTTTCTTGTCTTTGCTTTGTTTTCTTTATGTTTTTTACATTTTTTTTACACTATCTGCTATGGCTGACATTTGATTTAGCAGAGACATGCAGCATTTTAGCCAGACCTGATTGGTTTTATTAATGATGCATCTCACCAGAGCAGTGTGAGCCTTTCCTAATCACAGTCAATGACCCATTGATTGAGCACTTCATTGCTTAATTATTCATCCCTACGCTGTATGCAGTCATTTTTGCTGTTTTGAATACCTTCTTCATATCTGTGGTGCTGTGCAGCAGTTGCATTGCGTATGCTTGCATCTGCAGTGTGGTTTTAGAAGGGTTGAATACACCAATCTGAATTGGATAGAGCTACAGCTAAGCAGTACCCCCCCCCCCCCCCCCCCCCCGGGCACCCTCTGCTTTGTCTTGCTTGTTGAGCATTAGGTTTTATGACAGAAAGTGAAGCTGAACACCTGCATTGAGGCATAAATCCCCCTTTGGCAGCCATCAACAAGTTATACATGCAGAGTAAGAGGCATGCAACATCTGTGCGTAAACGAGCGGTGGTTTTCCAATCCATCGCATATGCTGCACAGTCCCGTGATGGACTGTCACCATACAGACGTAACGTAATATGCCTCAGACACTGCAGGTTAAATTTGACAGAATGTATTACATTTACAAAGTTGCGTTAACTGCCACAAGATGGTTATGTCAATAAAAGGTGGAAAGTGTTCTATTTGCTATCCGTGCAGCTGCATAATTCATCAGGAATACACTCTTACCTGACAGCAGACTAGTTATTATATTGGCTGAACTGCTGGATAGCCAAGTCATTGTTCTGTCCTAGAGGGTGGAACAGTGTGGAAATGGTTTGGTGACATTCAAGCACGAAGTCATGGGGTCACAGGCTTCAGTGCCTCACAGTGTTCCCACAAGCTCCTGAGTGGAGGAACCAGGTTTCCTATTCTTTTCCATCAGCCTTGTGTATTTTCTTCCTTCAGATTGGTTTCATCATCAAGAGATCGTTTCTTCCTTCTATTAATAGAATTCCATCTCTATATTGGCATTGATTGAAACATGGATAACTTCAATTTGGAACGTTTTTTAGGATAACGTTTTTTTTTGGGGATTTGCATTCGTGAATATTGTCAATATGAAATCCAGGAGCTGTTTAGTTTAGGTAGGGATTGGCCAGTTCATCCAGTTCTTGGCTTCAGTTTTCCAGTTCATTTTCCTACTTCTGAAATGTCTTGTTTGCCGCGGAACACAATCTTCCCAGTGTTCATTGCTTTTCATGTTTATTTTATAATGTAATATTTGGGTCAGTTAGATCATTGAGTTGTTTGTTTATCCTTCTGTAATAATTAGACATTACTGTAGACAGCAGACCATGCAGAAGCATTTTTCTGTCCAGATCAAACAAACGTATCTATAGAAGTGCTACATCCGTGTCTTTCTTTATTGTAGTGTGAAGATGTGATGAAGATGATGTTTCCTTTGCTGTGGAACATTTTGTTTTCTGTACTCTGCCTCTCTCGTGTTCCACATTTAGGAGATTTTTCACACTTTTTTTCAGTGACTCTTGGAGCCGTTCTCATGTTGCAGGTTGGACACGAATCCCTGCAGTCTTTCCAAGCCTCTATATCATGATTCACATTTGGCAGACCTAACTGTGAAAGAGTATAAGCAGAAGGGATGACATGAGTCTGTGATCCAAAATGATTCAACTTTGATTGAGGTGCTTTAATTTTTATTTATATATTATATTGCTACATACAATATATAATGTATACTGAGCAACTTTAAAAATGCATATTTTTAAGAACCCAATATTTTCCTTTCACTAGCCCTAATCTATTGAAACAAACAAACGTGATACATAGAAATGAATTTTTTAAGTACTCAAAACCAAAACATGTTAAATCATGAATAACCATCATTTATTCATAACATAGAAATAACAATCATTGGTGCATTTTAGAGTAAATGATGGTGTTGGTGTGATTTTGTGCATGATTGTAAACACCTGGCCAAGGCAATAAAATCCTGGGTCTAATGTCCTACTGAAACAACTGATGATGTTACGGCTTCGGCAAAACTTACGTGACCAGGCAGTTTGGATGCTGATGATGCTGATGGTCTGAACTCGGCAGACACGTGTAGCACAGATGTTACAGATGTTATGGCACATTGCACAGTGGAGGCAGATCACATTAAGTGACAAGTCCAGATTTAACTTGCACAGAGCTGATGGTCGTAGGCGTGTGTATCATCGGTGTGGGGAACGCTATCCTGCCGCATACATCCAGGAAGTGGACCGTTTTGGTGGTGGTGTCATTATGCTATCCATTGCTAATGGATGGTGGTGACAGCTATCTGTTACCGAGATACGGTCCTAGGTCCACATGTCATTCCCAGGATACAGCAATCAGGCGTCACCTCTCAACCCAATCGTGCATGAAATCCTACACAATTATGCATTTTTATTGTTGCTCAGTATATTTGATTTGTTTATATATTTTATTTATTAAAGTTTTATTCATTTGCTGTCAGCTGATTCTACATTTGAACCTGCTTTAGCCACACTAGAGCAACGGCTGTTATAGACACCTCATTGACAATTAGTGTTTTAGCACGCACATCAGATCACCTTGACGTCTGTGAGCAGCACAGCTATCAGTCTCATTAGCTCAACATTTGTGTCTTTTTGTGAGAGAAACAACGAGCGGGTAGGTCTGTGCTCGTGGGTGATTTTTTTTAGTCAGCGAGGCCTCGCCGTGTGCGGTTTTTGTTTCATGGCATATTTATTGGTTTAACCTCAAGACAGACAGGAGGAAGAGTTACCGTCAGATACTTTGTGCAGCTGTAATTAGGAATTCAATCCTGGTGCTTGTGTGGGTGAGGAGTGTTGGAAATACTTTGGTGTATTTTACACTTAAACTGAATCAGTCTCACCCACTCAGTCTTTTTGGTGTTCTTCAGGTGGTGAGCAGAGAGGTGAAACTTGATTTTTTTTCATTTTGGTCGAAATTAGCAGGCAACATTGAGGCTGGGCCAGAAAACGACTCATCTACTTGTTTTTCTTTTTTGTTTCTCGTTTAGCGAGAGGAGTGGGGAAAAAAGGGCAGGAAATTCTAATTTGCTGCCATGTTAAGTGCGGATATGTGATATATGTGGTTTCCTAAGTGTCTTAGAGAAGGAGGAGAGAGGTTTTATTTGTGTTCAGTGTTTTGCTTGCGTTTGCCTGCTTGTTCTCCCAATATCCCCTGAGAGAACTGCAACTCAAAGGCACAAATATGTCAGCAACTCCGGCAGCACTCGCAACAAAGCAATTTTTGTGTGTGTGCAAGTGGGACACCACACAGTGCTGTGCATGCAATCTAACCTAAACAATCTGTCTTTTGTCATTTTTTTTTTACTGTTATAACTAGAGGCTCTTTTTTGTCGATCTCAGATAAGACATAGTTATGAGACTATATCTCCAGCCTGTGTAGGTTTGACATTTGGTTACTGTAATGCAGTGATGGTCAACTGGTGGCCCGCTGACCCCATACGACCTCTGGATATGAACATGTTCAGAAAATGCACACATCTAGTATTACTGATCAGCAGAGGTGACCCAGTCCGTCCTGAAAACGACCGTCTATTAGTTAGTAAAAAAAAAAAATCCATCCTCTCCACTCCATGGACACAGCAGCAAACAGCAGCACATGGGCCATTATTATTATTATTGATTCCACATGTCACTCCACACTGATAGAGCCTATAGGGTAAAAAAAATGACATTCATTTTGTAAGGAAGTGCAAATATTTAATGATGTTAGACTTGATTAGATCAAATATTTATTTGAAAGTCCGGCCCACACACTGTCTGCTTAGAATCTGGCCCCTGCTGTAAGGGAATCAGTATTGATGTGTTGTTCCCACAGAACTTGATTAATTAAAAGGAACTAGGATTAAATCCACTGTCAAATTTGATCTCTGTTTAATACTAAAGAAGTAACACATCTTTTTGGAGTTTGTTAAAAAATAATTCATCCGTTCTAGTATTTAGTCTATTTTCAGTGTTTGAAATCTGCTACAGGGCAGCAGATATTAATGTGGATTTACTACTTCTATCAGTTTCTTTTCATTTATAACTGTGTCCATAGTTCTCCCTTGAGAAGTCGGTGCAAATCAATCAATAATTTAATTGTAACTGCATTGCACTACACACATAAAGCACTGCTTGTATACTATTCTTTGTAGCTTTTTTTCAGACATACTGTATATGTCCACAAGGTTGCAGCCAGAAGTGCTTTTCCCCTGACCTTTCATGAAATATGAAAAACATGAGAAAAGTAAAGCAATAAAGGGATAGATGTTTTGTCTGTAAGATATAAATATGTATGTCTCTTTATTTCTTTTTTTAAAATTTAGATTGCTGTGTGTGTCCATCTGAAATATTTGGACCGCGATTGTTTCTGCAGCCTGACATTTTATAAAGTGGCATCTTCCTTTTGTTCCTGTCGGCTACAATCGATATGAAACACCCGCTTTATTGTGTTTTTGTATACCAGCATCATCATTCAGCAGCGACTGAAGTATGAAATTCAATTCATTCATTCAACCTTTTTATTTTAAGTCGGAAATACACTGAGGTAGAGACCTCGTTTACGACATAGCCGGGGAAAAAAAAATCTGTGATAAGATACGAAAGCAGTGCTTTGAATTGAGTTTTTACATCTTTTATTTGCCAAAGTTGCAGGTGAAAGAATAAAACGAAAACGTTAATTTCATGTGATGATATTGCCTATTAATTTACACATGCCTGTGATGTATTGCCAGCTGTCCTTCCTCCATTTGGCAGCTACAGCTGTGTTGCTTTTAGCCTGGATTATGTCTTTAATGTCTTTGTGCTCGTCTTTGCCGCTCTTCTGCTGATAGCCTCGTCATGTTGGTGATTGGTCATATGGTGCAAACACTACCTCTTCTGCAGCATGTGATTGCGCTATTGGCTACATTGGGGATATCCTGCGCTGACTTAAAAAGGCGATAACCACTTTTGTGTGACGGCTCAGCATTCCTTGGTTTCAGTGAAGCCAGATAACAGACAGGCACCCTGGGTGTGTTGAACGTGCCTCGCAGTAGAGGCCATGCTGACGTGCTGCGTTGAAAGATGCATCTGTCCGTCTGTTCGTCCATCATGTTGTGTTTCAGGCCACTGTTAGCTCCGTCTGTGTACACACACACACACACACACGTCCGTCAATTCACAGAGGGTGTTAAACGCGGAATTAGTTCTGCTGTCAATCACCATGGAGACGGCGAGTGAAGAGATGGCACGCTCTCGCTCGGATGAGGCATGTTCCCCCACCACTCCGCCCCCACACACCCACACCAACAGAGGGGGCTCATAAACTGGAATTGACATTTGGTCCCTGGACGTGGTCAGTGTACTGTAAACAATATTACTACTACTTACAGACCCACAAACACCCTGAGCGTCTTTGTACTGTGACCATCTCTTCTTTTCATATTTGGTTGTCTTTCTAAAGGCTTTCTTCCGTGCGACTCGGCCTCATTGCTCCCTTTAGCTCTCTATTTACAGTTAATTTAGGAAGGTCAGCCCGTTTCTAAACACACCAGCCCTTTGCGTGGCCCGTGGTATTGCTGGTTGCAGCTTCCTTGTGCTAATCTCAGTAACATTATTTCCAGCATCCAGCAGCATTCAATGAGCTGTAACAAGTAAGAGAATGGCTGCAGATGTAGGGGAGGTCATGCTGGACTCTGCAGAGCCCTGTAGCTTCACCCCTGCTGTTCACCTGTTTATTCAAAGTTCAATGAAGTCGAGCTCAGTCAGTCTGAAGAACCAGTATTTTTACTTAAGCATTTGACTTTAAACTTTTCATGGTTTATGTCCTAGTTGGAGTGTGCAGTTAAAATAATGACTGGCAAACATATTTTTGGGACAAAGAAGACTCTAAACAACAGATTAAACAGTTTCCTCACATATAAATGGTCGTTAAACTAAACAGTAAACATAAAATGATCCATGGTAAAAATACACCGTCTTAATATATGAAGTGCTTTTTCAATTAGGAAGCTATTTTTTGCAGGACCTCTAGCACCGTTTTGTTTATGCAGGACTGAATAACGTCTGGTTAAGAGAGCTATATTGATGCTACACTGAATGAAAAACCGACAGCGAGAAATTCAAAACTATTCTCTGGTCATTTTTGAAATTTAAAGATTGTTTGCTCAGGTAGAAAAACAACTTACTTTTATTAATTTGATTATCTTGAAACATTCTAAAACAAAAGTTTACATTAAAACATTTTGCAAATGATCCTTAGGATTTCTGGGATGTTTGGTACAATTTTCAACCAAATCCAGCCAAAAATAAACAATAATTTGTAAAAAAAAAAAAAAAAGAAGAAAAAAAAGCATGCAATAAAGTTTCATCTGTAACTACAGCTAGCACTGATGAAAGTATTTTAATACAGGTACAAATAATATACAGTGTTCTTGGTTTCCTTTTTTTGTGTTTCTGAGTTTATAGTGAGCTCAATTGTGTACAAAAAGCAGACACATATTCCGCTGTACTGTGCCTAATGTAGGATGCATGAAGTAGTCTAATATGTCGGGGTGCTAATTGGAGCATATGTGACTCGTATCCTCATGCCTGTGTGAACTGCATGAGTTTGAAAATCCAGGCCTGGGAGTAAGAGCAACAGTGCAGATGGACAGAGGGGGTGGAAGGAAGTCTACATGGAGATCGGAGGATGAGATGGCAACAGAGCAAGAGGGGTTGTATGGAGGGAGGGGGATAACAAGGAATTAAAAAGGAAGAGGACAAACTTGGTGTTTCTGAAAGGAGGAGGTTGGGAGTATACAGAAACCAAATGATGTTGAAATTAGAGTCAATGGGACAGTGGGAGGGGTGGAGACAGATGATGGCGAAGAAAATGTAAAAGAGATGCGAGGAAGCTTTGGCACTGTTCTGACCACAATGGGCCCTCATAACACTAAAGAACAGTGAAAAGTGCAGGCTTATGAATAATAAATGGTCGCAGCAGCAGTTAACTGTGCCGTTCATTAAACTGTGTCAAAGCAATGGAGCGAGTCATTTTAAGATGGTGATAAAAGAAACAGACGCAGTTTATTCATGCAGGTGACACCCAAACAGACAAAACATCTCGCTTTACACAAACATCAGCTAAAACACCAGAGACACAAATGATATGGATAACATTTAATAAATTATGCACAGAATGACAGCCTAAAATGGGCCTGAAGCCAGCCAACATCAAGTGAGCATTTTAAACGGGGAACGTTTGTCTTCTCTCATTTATTCTCTCTTTTTCACAGCCGACATTTTTGCACGAGGTATTAGGGAAAAAGCGTGTGAGATGTAAGAGATGTAAATTCATAACAGAAATGACTGTGGGCGCTCTCACCCCTGAAAGTCCGGACCAAGGTCCGAACCAAGGTTCAGGTTTTTGTTACTTTGTACTGTATATATTTGATCCTCTTAGTTTTGGTTTCACATTTTCCATGACATACCTACGTCATCATCTGTGTGTGGGCTGCGTCTTCCTGTACTTGATGAGTCATTGTCCAGAATGCTATCCAGGTTATTATAAAAAGGTCCTTTGTAGACGCACCATTTTTATTGATGGCATTGCGCACCTATACACATACAGCATCAGTATTTTATTTTACATTCAGGTGTCATCATATCCTCTCTCTCATCCTCGCACAAAATAAATGAAAAGTTTCAGGGTTTTATGTTTTTTCCAGTTGACTTTTGATTTCTTCATTAAATACCTCTCTTCCTCTCCCCGTGTTTTACCGCGACATCTTTTTTTAACTTGTTGTTTCTTTTTCTTTTGTTTTGTTGGCGACAGCAGTCAGCTGTAACTCCCTGTAATTGGTTTGGATGTCTGAATCATCCAAAAAAGTGCTTTCACACCGTAAACGAACCGGACCATGGTTCAGCTTGATCAGGACCGAGTCTTTGATCCGGACCTCGGTCCGGCGGAGGTTTCACACCTGCAATTTTTGTCCGGATCAAACTGAAAAAGTCCGAAAGTCGGAACCAAAGGAGGTAGGTGTGAAAGCGCCCCGAGTTTAAATTGGACATCATAAATTCAAATAAATAGGTTAAAGGAGCACAAAACGTAATTTTGCTTGTGGGAGTCTTGGATGCATCTGGTCCTTCAAGCGACTATTGTGTTGTTTGCTCTATGAACACATACAGATGTCTCTTATTGAGTCACAGTGACCCACAGTGTAATATTAATCTCTGCAGTCAGGAGGTCCGGTCCATTTAGTTAATGTCTAATTGGATTAATGAGTTGCATCTTCTGCCAAAAAGATATAAATCCCTTTTGTCAGAAGCCAAAGAAGTGAATTACACAGTTTTCAATGAAATCATCAGTGTTGCGTTGGGGTGTTGATTTCCCATCAGGCCTCATTTTGCCAGCACTTGCACTGCATTACTCCTTATTTAGCACGCTAATGATGTACAGTATGTCTAAATTGGGTCTACTGTAGTTGTACTGCTTCCTGCCAGCTCTGCTCTCCTGAGGATTAAAAAGAAGAGATGAGGAACACATTTTCCATTGAAATCTAATGCCGGCAGAAGAATTGTTTGCCGTAATGTGTTCTTCACGCAGTAAAAACTGGAATCTCTGATGAGAGGTGATGGGAGGAAGAGAAGTCGCCTATGGGGAAATTAAATAGGAAAGACAGGGAGTTTTTTTTTCTTTTGGAGTTTTCAACAGGACTAGCGGGACGCCGTAACACTGAATATGCTGTCAACTGTTTAGACCGTTCAGATCGAGTGAAACAGAAAAGTGCATCGCTTACATTGCATTAAACAGACGGGTGAGAAATTACCTTCCTCTCCATTTCTTTCGTCCCTCACCTCTTCTTGTTGTCTAAGAAAGCGTGCATTAACAGATTCACCAGCATCAGCATGTTTTCCCTTTTTACTGTCGTTCCCCATGGGATAATGTGTAGGAGACTTACATCAACACTCTCCACCACTCTCTTCACTTCCTCTCCATCTGTTTTTACCTCCACCAACAAAGTTATGTTTTCATCACCCTTTGTCTGTTGGATAACTGAATGCCTCAAAGTTCTTAATGGATATAAATGAGAATTTTGGACAGAGGTTGTTATATTTGATGTTTCCGTACTTCTCTTCCCTTCATAGTTCTTGATTTGTACATGTATTAATTGGTAAATAAGGAATTTAGTTTTTGATGATGTTACTTGGATTATATGGCTTTCTTTCTCTCTTTCTCTCTCTGTCAAAAAAGCCTTAACTTGCAATGTTCTGAAAAGTAGGGAAAAAATCCAGACTCTGCCCTTTTATTTGGATCCACTCCCCACATTTAATGGGTTCTTCCTTTACACATGAGCAACCCCTCTACCAAGTTTCATCAAAAGTTCTGTGTAAAAGATAGAAATTTCTGTCATAATGTTAAAGAAGGTAAACCAAAGTTCCTGAAACCACCCCGTTTATCCGAATCCATCCATATTCTCAACCCTACCAACAAGTTTCATGCAAAAAGACGAGGAGTTCTGTGGTGCGTTTAGCTCAGTCGGTAGGGTGTTACCTCTTCGTCTGTCCCTGTCAATTAAAGGCTAAAAATGCCCGAAATAAAATTACTTGAAGTAAAGACGAGGAGTTTTGCTGATCCTGCTAACAGACAAACAAACCAACACTGGTGAAAACATTACCTCCTGGCGAAGGTAAGAAAGACCGAGACACTGGGACGAAAATCTGACGCAAATATAAACGTGTGTTCGTACAAAGGTGGACGTGATTGTGTATGTATATGTGTTTGCTTAAGCCGCACAACAGCGTATACACAAGTCCATAGTGCACAAATACAGGATGCATTATGCGGACAAAAATTACATTCCTACATGGAAGTAATGCACATCAAATGTAGATAATTAGGATTAAACACACACAAACACAACATCATCCCTCCTTGTGTGTTTTCACCATCCTTCCCTTGCGTCTCTCTCTCTCTCTCTCCCTCTCTCCCTCTCTCCCTCTCCCTCCCTCTCCCTCTCCCTCTGGCTGTGTCAAATGCTGCAGTGTAGGTGTCGTCACACTGACTACAGCCAAAGTCTGACAGGGCGCACACAAAATGTCAAAAAGACACACACACACACACACACACACACACACACACACACACACACACACACACACACACACACACACACACACACACACACACACACACACACACACACACCGGTACGCGGACACATGCGCACAACCGCAGATCTTATGAGGGAGGAAAACCCCATTTCTGCCCCGACTACCTTTGGGAAGGGGAGAGCGGGAGAAAAAGAGAGGGGTGGAGATGGTGTTGGGAGGGAAGAGTGAGGGAGGGAGGGAGCGGAGGTATGCCTGGAGTGAGGAAGCCATGATGAGAGCACAGGAGGGAGGCACAGCAAACGCACACATTATTTCTTTGCATCTTTGTGTCCTCATCTCTTAGACAACAAGCTCATCATCCGTCTATTAGAGATAGAAATAAAAGCAGAGTGGAAGAGAGTGGGGAGGCGTGACTGGCTGAGCTTACTCGTCCCCCCCAAAAAAGAGGAATCAGGCCTTTATATTAAGAGAGATTTGGAAGAAGGATGAGCAGAGAATAGGAGAGGGTGAAGGAGCTGAAGAGACAGACATGAGATCAGGGAGGAGCGGTGGAGAAAGAGTAAGCTTTAAATTGTTGCAGGGTGTATAAGTAGGATGTGAAAAGAGGGATTTAAGGAAAGTGGGTGCAGTCAGATAGAGCGGTAATAGGAAACTGACAATAAGACAGTCTTGACATTTTGACGAGGAGCCCGGTGAGATTACGTGAAGTGGCCACACACTCATCACTTTATGGGATAGAGTTTTGAAAACTTTCCATTAAGTCTCAAGTCCGTCCCATTTTTTCTCACCATTCGGCAAGACCGAATGAGACGATTAGATATGTCAGATTTTTGATGGATTGAGAGGAATCGAACCCAATGAAATAGCATCTGTGCCTCCTTTAGGATTCACCAGAATAACGGCTCCTCGGGGACGTAGTCGGATTACTGTAATAGATTTTTTTTTTTTATATGTAACCTTACGTCGTGGGGTGCAGCCGTAGCAGCACTTTACCTCAGGAAAAGTGGTCATACATAATCATAGCAGTATGACAGCGGCACTCATTTAAAATGAAGAGGTGGCCCACTGAGCACACTGAAGAGCAGTAGATTGAGGAATGGAGGCTGAGGCCAGCAGACGGAGATGGAGGTGAAATGAAAATGTTGTGTTCTCATATCGTCAGAGGGATTTATTTTATAGCTGTAAAACATTTCATTTGTGTTCCTTTATTAGTTTTACATGGATTTGATTACCTGTTACTATATTATCATAATAACATATTTGTTCTTAAAGTAATTTCAAAGGAGAGCATTGATAAAAATCCATCCCTGATTTTTATCTCTTCGAACAAAAGATCAGATTACTTTTAAAATGACACTTATACCCTACAGAATTAATGTTTTCAGGCATTCATTTTTTATTATTTTTTTTTCTGGACCTTTCTGGCTTTGTTGCCTGGATATGAAACAAACATTTTCACATGTGGAAGTAAGCTGTCTGTGACATTTCATAAAAGGCCAAAGTGGAAGACGTGAGATTTCTGCCAGAAACCAAAACTTGAAGGCAAAAGAGACACAGCCGGACGGGTAAAAGAGAAAAGAAAACAATATACAGCATAAGCTACCGAAACCAACCACACACACGCATGTACTCTCACCATATAGCACTTTATATTATGGTGTCATAAAATGACCCTTTGGGCTGCCTCTCTGACAGCGAATCAGCCAACAGAAGCATTCTCTGAAGCATGCACTGCTATTTTTGGACGAGTCTTCCTATCTGGTTCTGTCCCTTCAGTACACCTAAAGTTATGATGGCGCTTTGCACTTTGATGTCTTTTTTTCACATTTAATTGATAGAAAACATCACATTTTACGAGCCCACAACGCCGCGCATCCACACATGGACAGTAAATCCCTGTAAGTTTCCTTCTGTGGCTGTATTGATTTAAAATCTGTCTGCATTGCCTTTCCTCCCTCTCTCCCTCTCTCCCTCTCCAGCTCTCTGGCGTCTGTGTCTGCACTTTATGGCCACATCGCTTCCAAACTATGTACAACTTCCCATTACACTGCTGGCTGATGGCCTCATAGCTTTCTTTCGGTTCACAGGATCTCTAAGTAATGTGAGAAAAATCGACCGATCTTTTTTTTTGGTGTGTCCACGTCATTGTCGATGTGTCAGAATCACATTGAAACACTTTTGTAGCTAAATAATGACTGACTTGCTTGTAATGCAAATAGCTATTTCAAAGCAAGAAAATTGTGCATTTGGAACACAAAACATTGCTTATCTCATTGCATCTAAAATCTCCTTACAGGCTTGAACACCTTTTGTCTGATGCTTGATGGGCCTATTTAAAAAGTACACTTGATTAGCTCTCATCCACTTTCTGTTCTTTCTCTCAGTTCACATTGTGTTCAAGTGTAAACAATGAAGCTGCAGCCAGTTGAAAAATTGTCCCACTATTTAGTCAGACAGCTTGTTACTTAAATGTGATTTTTTTTAATTGCATTTGTTTCATGTCTGATGAAGCACCTTAGTCACTAGACGTTCACATCTGAACTCAAGGAGGGTCAGCCTGTAACACCTCCAACACACTAACAGTCTAAACTCAATGCTGTTGCATTTCCTTCAAGGCTGCAGCAATACATTTAAATACCCAGAGGAATTAAACAAGAGTTGCCACTGACTTACATTCTCTGTGCACATAGACAAAAAGCCATTACTTTAACGGACTGATCAAGCCAGTAATGTAGTGAAATGATATAATGTCGAGTATGTGTGGGCCTTTTAACGCTGCTGCCTCTTTTGGCTCTTTATTCCATCACGCTTGCATCACAGGTTCCAGTCGTTATTTATCCCCAGGCCTGTTAGTTACACCCCGGTCTCCCCTCTTGCTGTAAATCCACAGGTGCTGTGATTTGCTTTATCTGTCTTGTACAGTAGCTCATCCTCTATGTATCTCACTCTGTTCATCTTTTGCCCCATGTAGTTTCCTTATACTTTGTCTCTATTCTCTGTGCATGCAGCCTTCCTGCGCCTCTTCTGTCTCTGCCCCATTCATGCATCACTCTCCTGCCATCTGTCCGTCTGTGACCCTTAAGCCCTTAGAGTCTCTCGACACCCTTTACTTTTCTATTAAAAATTCCCTTGCATTTTTGTGGAAGAGTAGACTTTTCTGAAGGCTTGACATGAAAATAAATGGATGGAGAGAGGAGTGAACGTGGGACCAAGGACAGGCACCATTGTATTAATAATTAATATATAACATATATCACCCCCCCCCAAAAAAAATACATATTCATTCTTTCTACCGAAGAAAAAAAGTGCATCTATTCATCTGCCCTAGTGAGAGCTTGTGACCAGACAGGATGTACATTTTAATGGCGTCGTCCTTGGCTGAGCTTGAATGTAAGCTAGCTTAGTTATTCACCGTAAGCAAAGTGTCATCTGGGTCCATTATGTTGGAGAGAAGGCAGACATCTTTACAGATGACTCTGTCATCTTTACTCTCTACTTTTTAAATACAGGTGAGAGGGAAAAAAAGATGTATTTTTGATTTTTTTTTGGGTGAATTTTCCCTTCAATCTGTCTTCTCCCCTCTCAATACTCCACATTAGAAAGACAAAAAGTAAAATTCACAATGATTTCTCACATGAGAATAATACTTATTAAGTTATTGTTTTTATCCCTGTGCAGTTTGATTTGTGTAGGCCTTTGTATTCCTCCTACGTTTCCTGAAAAGTAAGGGGGATTCAATTACACATGTATTACGATGATACATGTCCTTTTTTGGTCGATCAAATTATTTGGCGTAATAAGGCGGCCAGTGTCAGAAAACAGGCCACGGAGAGAGGAGGGATGATTTGAATCGTAATTGAAGGAGAATAGAAATAAGCGATGGAGCCTGGAGAAGAGCTGGAATGAAGGGATGAATACAGGAGTAGGTAAACGGATGGAGGGATCCCGGTCAAGCTCCTGTCCATCACAGATGCAAAGAGTGAAATGCCTGGGAATGCACAGTGTGTGCGTGTGCGCACACATGCTTGCATTCATTATGATCAGGAGTATTGTGTGCCTTTGAGCGCGTACGTGCTATTTGTGCATGTGTGCAAAAATGTGTGTGTTTTTTTTTTTTTTGGGTTGTGTACATTGTGTGCTCTGGTGGGTGAGCACCGCTGCTCTGGCAGCTCCCTGCAGCAAACGGATTAGAGAGGTGGCACCGCTGAAATGGAGCTGATCTATTTATGAGCGGGAGTGTGTTTGTGTTATTCTGTGGCTGTATCTGCAGTGACTTGTGCGAGAGTCGTATGCGTGCGCGCGGCGAGTTTGCAAAGGAATTGGATCAGATTACAGGAAATCTTGGCACGAGATTAACTCCAATCCCCATAAGAGCGGGGAGAAAAAAAAGCAAAAGAAAGGGAAAGAAGAAGAAGAAGAAGTGCAGTTTACAAGGGGAGACGCAGCTGTTTGGATGAGCTGTGGGAAGAGCGAGATCTGCTGTAGGATCTGGTTATGGAATAACTGCAGGGGTAATTTGACTGTGTGCCTCTAAAACTGCTGTGCGAAGCAGCTTTGGAGCAGCTTTCATTCTCAGACTATTGTACAAAAACAAAGACGAGTCTGTACGATCAGTCTCTTCTTCATGGCAGTGACATCAGTGCTGCCATCGTCAAGTTGTTGCCGTCATAAAGATGGTTGCCCCCCCACTCTGGTGCTGCAAACCAACCCAGCAAGCTCCCTAAATGGCACAGAAAGAAGTTCATCATACATATGGGCATGTGACCACTGACTATTGAATAGGATTGTTGCTTGATGTAGTGGTTCCTCCCGCCTGTACTATTCATAAAGAGAGCTTGATCATTGCAGTCTTTTGGCAGTCTTTGATCAGCTCTTGTGAAATGTGAATATAAAAATATCCTCGTCAAAACTTTGTATTTTCATTTATTGTACTAGTTAGACAATAACACTGGTTTTAATCTAGATTTTTATGCTTTTTTTTCATGCTTTGTTGGGGCTCAAAAGGTGTGCATCTCGTAATTGGTTTCAATTTGCTTATTCGTTTTTGCATTTTTAGCCTCGTTTTAAATTCTGTGAGTTTCAAGTCAGTTGGCTCACATTCACCGATGATGGAAGTTATGGTCTATCCACATCGGCACACATTGAGCACAAACTTTCTCGCTCTTATTTTCAATGCATTCCATGAAAACACCAGAACCCATGATATGTAAGTCTTTCTCTCAGTACTCAGACTTTATTTCTCTGTATTATTTATAAAGGCTTTAAAGCAGCAATGTTTGTTTGTTTTTTTGCAGAATTTAAAGAACGGTTAAAGAATGCATTGTTAGGATTAATACACATTTGGTAGTTATGCTATTGACACAGTGTTTCTCATCCTGAAGGACCATGCCTCATGGTGCAAAGTCTTTTTATAAAAGACAAAATAGTGTAAAACCTCAAGGGAAAGGATGTGTTTTTGTTGATTTCTTGGCAGATCTCCCTTACACTGAAGGGACATGTATCTTTTCAGTGAAAGTCCCCACGAGTATTTTGAATCATGATTTCTAAATGTCACCCTGTAGTAAACTGTGCTGACCCAGGCACACACACACACACACACACACACACACACACACACACACATGCAAAAGAAAACCGTATGTGACCAAGCCATAGCCATTTAACAGGTCAGTGCCATCGATTGTACAATTGATTTGTTTTGTTCTCTCTGCTGTGTGATGTGCGTCACACACAAAGCTTAAGAGCATGTACCACATGTCTCCGACTGCCACAGGACATTTAAGTGTTGTGAGCTCAATTGAATTGAAAATCTTCACACAAAAAAAAGAAAAACTCTTGATAGCTTCTGTATTCTTTCTCTCTATGACTAATCCCAGCCGGGTTTCTACATACTTGCCTGTCTCTGTACTTGGGCTTCAAAGACACAGGATTGTTATGCTTGACACTCTCATCTGCTAGGACTCTTTGCTTGTGTGTCCTCTCAGAAATGAAACCGCAGTAGGATACATTTCTGCATTTGCTGAATTCATGCAGACTTCATCAGAGCTAACATGACCCAATATCAAGAACAAAAAAAACCCTCGTCTAATAGTTAGACGCTCTTTTTGTTTTGGGATGAGTTTTTGTGCTTAAAATTAGGATTTCGAGACGCTGCAACATGAACAGAAACGGACATGGACATCACGGCCTATCGCAAATTGCTGAATCAAACATACTGGAGCTCCAAAAGGCAAAAGGGATGCACTTTGGTTACTTTACTGCACTTCCAAGGGTCGGCGCAACTCAAAGCCGATGCATCACTCTTAGGCAAAGAAGATTAGACATTGTGCAGCGCCTGCAGAAAACATGACGACGCACACACACAAAATGCCCATGCAAACAAAAGGACTAAGACCGGTTCTTAAAACTGCACTCTTAAAAATTCAGGGTTCAAGAAGAAAATGCTTAATTAGCCTTTGGCAAGTAATTTACGGCACAAACACTTTGAAACTCAAATGCATTCACTTGTTAGCAGTCATAACGTGGAGAAGATTTGGTTGAGGTTTGAAAGAAAATATCAATTTTCAGTTCCTCTTCAGTTTTTTTCCAATCTAAAGGACAAAAGAGATTTTGCATTAAATTGAAGCCACAAACATCCCATTCTCAGTCTGTTGTACATTCCAGCTGAGAGGGGCTCAGACTGTGTAGACTGCTGGGTTGACTTAAAGCTATACTGAGTCATCTTGCCTTGTGATAATTATCCTCCTGAAAGTAATTATGTGACAAGTATGTGACCATGAAGGGATGCAGTGGTCAGCAGCAGTGTCTCTGGCCCCTGATATATAACAAGAAAGCACTCCCCCCATATACCTCTCACTGCTTCCACCTTCCTCTCCCGAAAGGCCATAAAGAGTCATCGATTCAATGCATACCCAGTTATGACCTTGTCATCAGCAACAACAGAGACTACAATAAGATCGAGAAGAACTTTTTTCTGACTGATCCGTTTTGTCTGAAGTCCATCAAATTGTTTATACCAAGATGCTTCTACTTTGTGGCCTACTGCATGCTGGGAGTTCGTCTTTTTACCTCTTGGTGAGCACTCACTCAAAATAACGGAAGGAAAAAAAAGAGGTGGTCTTTATGCCATCTCTGCATTACTCCATCTTTTTGACAAATGATGTCACAAAGCATTTTCCAAAGGTCCTTGCTGAATTTGAATTTTGACTTCCTGTAACAAGATTGCACCCAAACGACTTCAAGCTTGAAGTGCTTGGAGAGAAAAACCAGAGAGAGCGACAGTCCCTCCATCATCGTGACTCTCTGCTATTCTTCCCTTTTTTTCTTTATTGCTACATCTATTCCACTCCTTTCAGACTGCACTGTACGACTTTCTCTCCCCCCCTCTTCATTCCAGCCAAACGCTTTGATTCCTTGTCTCGTTTAATCCCTCGAGCAATCTTTAACTCCCTCTCTCCCTCCATCCACCTGTACTTGCCCCTTTATCTCCCACTACTCATGAATTGTTCTTAATGCATTTTGTGTCACTCCTTTGCCCTCTCTGTGTGGTACAGTACCAGCCATCTGTCTCTGTCACTTCCCCCTCAAAGCTGTACTCCACTAAAGACCTCCACCACCTGATTAAAAAAGGGTCAACCTTCATAAATTAGTGTGGCCAGATGAAGTTACCAAAGCTCTACAGGGCGATCTTGAGTGCAGAGTCTGGAACATGCTGCCATCCGCGAGAACCACATCAATCTTGAGGAATACACATCATTAGTTACGTCATACATCAGCAGATGTCTTGATGATGTGGTATTCGCAAAGAAAATAGTACTTTCCCCAACCAGAGTGCCTGGATGAAGGTGACAAGGAATCGCACAACACTGAAGACGGAAAAGCTGAGGCCTGTGCTACAAAGCTGAACAAACCAAGGATAGCTTTTCATTATCTGCCTTCACCAAGCCCAACAAACTCAATCTTGCCAAGCAGTCACAAAGAGTGGATTTCCAGTTCAATAAGTCAACCCACTTGAAAATTGGAGCTCCCCATGACTACATACTCAGCCCTCTCCTGTCCCGATGGACAATCCCAGATATGGAGAGAACTTATCTTGAAGTTTTACGGCAACAAACCCAATCATCAGCCACATTATGAACAGTGATGAAAGGTCGTACTTGGAGCAAATCAACAAACTTGTTGCCCAACAGCAACAAAACCACAGAGCTGAATGTTAATATTAGGAAAAGAGAGGCAAAGACACGCATCCTGTTTACTGCATCGGTGGAGCAGGTGAACAGTTTCTGGTTTCCTGGGAATCGGTATCAACGGAGAACCTGTCATCACACAACATGACACTGATAAACACTCAGACACAACCTTATTTTTTAAGGATACTTAGGAAGGCGATTGTTAGCATGCCAGGGCCTTGTCAACCGTTACGGAGGAGCGGTAGAAAACATCCTTACGGCAATAATTACGAACTGGATTGGTGGCATGCAAGACCCAGAACCGGAAGGCACGGCAGCAGGTGATTAAAAGTGCCTGAAACATCATTGGCACCCGTTACAGAGAACTGCTAGTATCAGTGAGGCGGTGTGGCTGTGCAGGGCCAAGACGATACCGAGCCAACCTCCAGCCGCAGCCTGTTCCCCCTGCTGCCATCTGGGCAAAGACACAGAAGTATCTGCCGCTGCACCTTCCAGACCACAGAGACACTTTGGAAATCGTCTTCCGTACTCCATCCTAAAAAAAAAAATACTCCTAATTGTCAGGACTTATTATTCAATCATCCATTTGTTGAGGATTTGATTTTGTGAGTAACATAAAGGGACGACGACAAACACTTTGTTAAACAACCCTGCGTTGTAAAGTGATAAATGAAAGATATGCCTTGTGTGTGTACATATGCATCAGTACATTTATTTTAATGTTTTTGTTTTTGTTTTGTAAATACAGTGTTGTGTGTGTTGATGTGTTTGCACGTGGCACCTCCCTGACCTATCCTTGTGCTTCTACAGCCCCATTGACTTGTCTGTCAGACCTTATAAACAGCGACCGCTCAATCTGTTACACTGGCTGCTACTTGGCTCGCTGACTCACCGTGTGCGTAAGCCAGCAAGTGAGAGTGAAATATGGAGTGACACATATTGGGATGTGTGAATTTGTGTGCACTTAAAGATTATTGGAGGTGTGCGCCTTCATGTCCTTGTCTCTCTCTCTCTCTCTGTGTGTGTGTGTGTGTGTAGGTTTGAAGGGTGTCTCCGTCTTTCACCGTTAAAGTTTATCAATGAGGCCTTGGGGTTAGTAGCTGTATGTATTTGCCATCACCGGCTGCACAGGATGTACACACACACCGTCTACACTACACAAACTGTCCACACACACAAGGTTCAGAGAAAGGTGACTCAGGTTGCATTTTTTTTTTTTTTTTTGTGTGTGTGTGTGAGTGCATGTGTGTTTTGGCTCATACACTTTAGTGAATATAGTTGTGTGTGTGGTGTGTGTGTGAGAGATCCCTGTAATGAGTCACATAAACCTATGAGGAGCTACAGATGCCAGAAAGACTAATTTCCCCCCCTTCACAGATCTGTCTGCTGATTGTGTCTGAATATTTTTACACATTTGATGTTTTACAAGCTTTCAGTAAATGTGTTTCATGTCTATGTGTATCCTGTGATCTTTATTTGCGTCCAATTACCTCTTGAAGTGAGTTTTTTTTTCTTTTTTTCCCCCACAGATAACTAGTTATGGGCTTCCTAAGATATAATCTGAGCAGATGTAAACATTTGTTTACATATTTTTGTGATATCAATTATGGATTATGGGCTTTGTGTTGGCGTAGTTGCCAAATTCAAACACCTGGAGCCATCTCTTTCTCTGCAGTGCTTCCTGCTTCTCTTCAGCCCATTTTACTGACATGACAAATGTTTAAAATTCATGCTATCCTTTAATCACTCGGCTGATTTAGCAATTATTAAAAGTTAAACATGTGTTTTTCCTGTTTGAGGAGGAGAGTGAAAGAATTGGTTTAGGTCATCTACTTCCTCTTGCTTCGTTCATCCCGTCTAATTCCTGAAAAGATGAACCAACCTTAAACACAACTTATGAAATAGGAAATAGATATTTTCAGATGCTGTCGCTTCCTCTTGAGTTGTTGACGTCTGTGTCTTCTGGGATAATTAACTTTGCTGTTTTGCAGCTTGTCTGATTGCACCCAGCCCTCTAATTTTGTTCTGATGTTTGCATGCTGATTTCCCCTCACTCCATCCGAGACACATTATCATAACGTGGCGAGGCTTTGAACATAGGAATAATGGGTGATGTGGCTGAATCTGATCTTTGGAACTTCGGTTGTTCTGATTTCTTTGCTCAAATCATCTGTGTAATTTGTGCAAAACTGTCTAATCCCAACATATGTGGATAATACTAAACTATATGTATAAACTGTACATGGGGAAAATTAAACTGGAGGTGAGACATTGCACAGTGAAGGTTTGAAGGATGGAAAAACACTGGTGGTCTCTTAAAATGCTAATTTTCTTCACACAAAAAAAATGCAATATTAATCACTAGTATGATATGACTATGTATTGAGGTTGTTTCCTATTGGCTTCTGCATCGTATTTTCTTATGAGTCACGTTCCAGCAAAACATTGCATTGGCATTAGGCACGGCGGTGAAAAAAAATTAAGAAAAATAATGAAAAAGCTAGCAGCGTAATTAAAAGATAAAATGGACATTACATTTTAAATGGAAATATCCAATCATTGGTACATAATGAAACCTGTGTAATTAAGACAGAAAGGAGTGCCGTGAGTTGAAAATAACCCATGTCTGAAGTGGCGAGCAGAGATTTGATTATGCTTTGTTATTATCTGCTACGTGGAAAGCGAGCAATAAAAAGTAGCTCTTGAATCGTTTGAAAAGGTATTAAGAGCAATGCTTTTCCTTCAAATGGTACTTTTTGAAGCCCTCAGCGCTGATTGAAATGAACGTTTCTGTTCCAAGGAGAGAGTAACATGTTTTGGCAGACTAAATGGAGGGTCCTACATCTAATAGGTTTTTATGCCTTTTTAAAAAAAAACACTAAATAAAAGCAAAGGAAGGCTTTTATGTAGCAACTTTTTAAACACAGGTTACAAAGTGCTTTATATATAAATTAGGAAAACAGGAAATCACAACCCAGAAACAGGACAGCTCCATGACCAGATAAAAAAAAATACAGTACCAGTCAAAGAATAATCTACAACCATATCGTCTTCCATACAGCTCCAACAATATTTCATTATTTGACCAATACCATGATGTAGCCTGAACACAACCATATAGTGAATGCTTCAGTTGCTAGTTTTGGGATATTCTTGGGACAAAACAAATGAATTTAGCAGTTCACCTTGTCTGCTGAGATCTGCAACTCTGTTACCCCAGGGATCGACTGATAACAGTCATTACTAATCAACAGTAATAGAGTATAATTTTAAGGTACTTCAGTATTTCCATTTTCTGCTACTTTTGTATTATCTATTTTATCTGCATTGCAGATTTGAATTATTAATACAAAATAGAAATATCATTATATATTAGCACTCTTATAATCTTCATCGTAGTAATGTTAATTGTGTAATAAAATATATTATAATGACCTATAATGTTAAAATTATATAATACTTTTGATATTGCTGTTTCAGTCCATGCTATGGTACCGTATGACAGAGGGATCCCAGTGCTTTTCTTTAATGAATGACAAACCAATGGTCTAAGAAGAGTCTTTATGTCATATGTTGTTCAAATCCTAAAGCCCTCAAAGACAAAAGTGTGATGTTATATCAATACAGCTGATTTAATTTGAGTAAAGATTACAGATACCTAATGAACCTTTAAGTTGAGATTATTTTGTCACACAGTGAACCTTTCAAAATATATGTTGATATTATATGATTATATATGATGTGTTGGTGTTTTGTATGTGTATATGTACCATGTCTGGACTGTGTGACCTCCCTTAAAGGACATGTTAACGCCCCTAAATCAATTACACTGGGAAACATTTGTGTACTTATTGTACTTGCCCACTGATTGTGGATCTCATTGCAGAGTTGTAGCTGAAATGTGGTGGTGTAGGGTGGGGTGGGGGTGGGTGTTGGCTTCTATGATGAGCTTTCAATAAAACCCCTTTGATTAATGATGTAATTATCACATTAGAGGGAAATGATGAAAAATGCCCCCCCCTCTATGTTTAAGTGAAACACAAGGCCTTTTCTCTCCTCTTTGTTCATGAAGTCATATTTTTCCAGTCAGATTGCAGTTTTGTTTTGTTTTCATGGCTCATTAAGATGAGTGAGTGCTCTTTGAGTGTTCGCACAACTCGCATTATTGCCACTGACGTTAGTTCAGAGCTATAAAAATTGCTTTTCTCGCCTTGTTTTGCTGCAGGTTGGCTACGAGAACGCCGGCACCGTGGAGTTCCTGGTGGACAAACACGGCAAGCACTACTTCATCGAAGTCAACTCCCGACTCCAGGTTGAACACACAGTCACCGAAGAAATCACCGAGTAAGTTGGAGATGTTTTATACAGGCGGAGGAAGTGTGTGCAGCTCTCGCACAGCTGGGTGGTCGGGTTGTCATTTTGTGAGCGTTCGTTTTGACGCGATCTGAACAGACCAGGTGTGCGGCTTCGGCGGTAGATGGTTCCCGATGGGAAGAGCGGAGACGATTCCAAGAGTGTTAGACGGAAGCATGAGAAGAGAGCCGTACCAGGTGGAGTCAGTGAAGGGAGAAACTAAAAGATGAGGTCAGAGAGCGAGAGAGAGCGGGTGAGAGGCAATGGGAATGAAGGAGAGACGTGAGAAAGAGGGGGAGGATAATAAAAGATAGAAATAGCATTCCGCTCGGCTGAAGACCTGTGAGATTTGCTCCGGTGGAACAGCACAGACGGGGCTCAAACTAATACACACATGTATATTTGGCCTTCAGTCGCACCCAGAGCCACAAATCTTTACTCGCAGCTCATGTTTGTTTGCACACTGAAAACTACAATTACACTAGTTCATATTAGATGACCTGAATAATAAGATGACAGATTAATAAATCTGTGCAACTAATAGAGGAATTAGTGGGTGAAACAGGATGACTTCACCTCTTGCTGTGGGAGACGAACATGATTGACAACCATGTGTGCTGTATTCTGTCACTGCCTTGTTTGGCTTTGAGAGAAAAAAAATCTACACAAAAACCTCGCTATGTTAGCAGCGCTCCATAGTAGGAGTTGCAACCGATCACAAAAGTCACGGTTTGGATCAGATGACGGTTTTTTTGAGTCACGGATCGGATCAATTTTCAGATTAGCACAAAAAAAAAGAGACAATTATAACTTTGCTCCCTATTTATTACTTAAAGCTCACGTAAAACAAGCAAAATTCATCCATGGTCTTAAAGAAAACCACATTAAGATGCCCGATGTTTAAATAAAATCTTGAAATATACCTTTAAAACTGCTTTTACGCCATCATAGTTTCACTTTTGCGAGTCGAGTCAAAGAACCACCACTGTGAACAAAAAAAAAAGTTTATTTCCTGGAAACATAAAATTGTGTTATCTTGAGTATCGCTGTCTGTCATTTAAGGTCCTTTTAAATATTTATGGTAGCCCGAGAAATGTCGGTCATGTGATTTAACAGCGATGATCTCTAAGACAAACATGGCCGCATGATATTTATCATCACTGTATAAAAAGCCTGTGTGATCATTGCAGTCATGTGATATTTATTTCCTGTGTACGGCTCCAGGTTTTTGATTTATTAGAGGATGCACACCTGACATTTATCTTTAAATTGAATTTGAAAAAGCCTGTTCTCAGTGTGCCCTTGGTCGACCTCAGTTAAGGAAACATGTTATTAACTAAAGTATTTATGGATTAAAGCCCCTTGACACTCCTAGAGCTCCCACACAGGTCACTTTACTTTGGCTGATGAGACATCTCCCAAGGACTGTGTGGGCATGCTTTGACCCTGCTGGACTCTGGTGCTAGATTTGTTTCTCTTGTTATGTTCTGGCAGGACATATTTCACCTTTACGATTCCATTAAGGGTCTTTGAGGCATCTCCGCATATTCCCGGCTCGGCTCCATGCAACTTTTAAGAAACCTCATTAGCCCAAAACGCGAGTTGAAGTCCCACTGTGGACGAGATGAAAGAAAATACATACGAGTATATTTAGATCAAACGTATCTAATCCTCAAAACAGTTTTAAAGTTGTTTTGTTTAATTTTTTTTTCACATGATTTACAACTAACTACTCTACTTAAGCAGGAAGGATGAAGAGGAGCCTTTAGTGTCTTGGTGTCTTATCACAGGTGGGAAAAGTGCTTACATTATTATCAATGTCGTAATTCAAACAGAATAATGGCCCTTTATTGTGAGATGAAAATGGACAAGGGGGCCTTTAGTGGAATAGATACTAGACATTAAAGAAATGCAAGTGGTTTTTCATTAAGAAAGAAATCCTTAAAGCAAATCAAAACGCCTTCATGTCTCCGGCTTCACCGCATTTTTATTATCATCTTTTATCTCGTGAATATTTGTGGAAAACTTTCAATTTTGACATAAACTTCCACTGCGTCTCAAGAATGAACTGATCGAGGTTTGGTGGCCAAAAGTCACTGTGATTTCACAAAAACACCTTTTTAGCCATAGCTCAAGAATTCGTGCAGTAATTCTGAGATTTCAACAGTCGTTGACGAGGATGAGACGACGATGTTCCCTGTGACATCGTGCAATCCCTCAAAACTTCCCTGGCCATTAGTCAACACCAGGAACGGAACGGGAGATTGCGACTACATCTCACATTTCGGATCTTGAATCGACGACGCTGATCTTGCGTAGCGACCTTGAGACTTCTTGTGATTGTATGGATCTTGTGCTCCTTGAATTTATAGCCTCTTTGCAGCTACATCCATATTTGTCGCATTGTCATCCAACACAAGCTCATCGGTTTCGACGGTGTTGAGCTTCAGGCGACATGGCTCTCGATCAGTCACTTATGGAAACTGCAAGTTGACTTGTGCGTGAAGGAATACAACTGTGGGGAGATAATTCTACTTATATTTGACAATTTTAGTTTCTGACTTCTTTGCGTTTATCCTTCTGAAATATTAAAATATGCAGAGCTAGACTTGGGTGTAATACTAGGAAGCAATGTATGAAGGAGATGGGATATTTGTCTATCATAAATATTTAAATTGCTCTGAATAGACGCATCTGCAATGTAAACTTTCCAGAATTGCCCTTCTTTTCTATTACAGCTGTTGAATCTAATGTCATATCTAATATATTGAAATAAAACGGAGTAGAAATAAGAATAGGGGACAGTGAAGAATTTAGGCAATATCATATGAATATTTCTATGCGGTTGCAACTCTCTAAGGACGTCACGCTGCATTATTTGGAAGAACAAAGTGAGATGGGAAAACATCTTGACTCAACATCAATAGATGTTCCTTAATATTCTGCCTTTGTCCCACCGCCCACCTCTGCCTGCCCTCCTTTTCTTCTTTGATATCTCCTCCTTCCTTCTTTTTATCTACTTTCTTCCTTTCATTAGTCATATAGCTTCTTTTTTCTCTCTTTTTTTTTTCTTACCTGCGTACACTCAAAACACACAGGTACACATTCTCGCCCTGTGGTGCTGCGGTCGTATCATTGATAGAAAATCCTCCTTGTGTATTAGAGATCCCTCTCCACTCTAGTCCTGCACCGGGTTGTCATATCCATTCTGCTCTTCAGAAAAACCCTCACATCACTGAGGAAATTTGACATTTTGGAGAATTGGGGTCATTTCATTTGGCAGGGGTGCAGCAGTAATTACTTGATTATAGGCGGCACCCTGCACGAAACATCACACGTTAGAAGTTTCAGCTGTCACAGACACAACACGTTTATGTGCACAGCTTTCATTAAAGGTTCATTTCGAAGCAGCCACAGATGAGCCATGTGCATCCATCTAAAGTAGGGGAAATCTAGTCATGACAACCTGACAGCTATTATGTTTGAGCATGTATGACACAAGTCAGTATTGTGTTGAGGTTTTATTGTATTTGAGCAATATGCCCATTAGTCTTTTAGCCATCCCACTCTGCTGCACTCTGAAATCTCTGAGGTGCATGATCCTATTTCCTCATGTTTTTGTTCGTTTGGAACAGACTCGACTTGTCAGGGACGTAGTTTTCACACCGAGTTTGTGAAAGTCCCCTTTTAAACTTGTCGCTCATTCTCCTGCTCTCCTCCCAACACCATCCTTTATCGCTTTCATCTCTCCTGTCTAATTCTTTTTTTTTTTTTTCTCCTTCCCATCAGTTGTTACCCTCCAGCCTGGCTGCTGTTGTCTTTTTATCTTCATTTCCTTTCTTAGTCGTTTTATATTTCCCACCTCTTTGGAGCACACGCACACCTGAATTCAAGCAGGAGTGTTGTACGCAGTTCCTCTCAATGGCATCGCAGAAAGCCAGCCATTAGTGTATGTCAGTACTCTGTTAGCCCTGCTTAATTTGTTTAAAATCTATTCGTTTGACTCTACATCTCTTCCTTCACTTTTTTCGAAATCGCAGGAACTTTAAATTGAAAAGTGTGAATTTTGGAAACAAACATTCACGCTTCCTTTGTGATCTCTTGACCTTTCGTCTATTACCGCCAGCAGTTTGACATATTTTGCTTTAGAGGGAGACGTCTCCATTATTATTATTGGATTGCCATGACATTTATTTCAGATAATCATGTTCCATCATCATAAACCCACCTATAAAACAAGCATCTAAGTCGGTGGGCTGATGCCGAGCAGTGATGTCAAAACACGTTTATACGTTGAGAGTTGTGATCTGACATGATGTAAATAGGTAGTGATCACAAGGTATTGTCAGGTCATATGGAGCAAATAAGTTCTGTAAATTTAGCAAAGCTTTTTAACATTTATTATTTATTAATTTCAGATGAGAGGTACACTGACCTTTTCTAAAGACGCCAAAAAAAACAAACAAAGATTTCGACTTTGACTTGATTTGGGATTTGTTGCACAAGAACTCTGTAAGATCTGATCGACCAAACTGAGATAACCAGAATGTTTAAATCGGGATGTAAATGCAAACCGCTGTGATCAGAACACCCAGATACGGGCATGTTACCACATACAAATGGGCTCTTGGCTTGATTCTCCCCTCAATTAGATGGTCTCAGGAAGACTGTGATTTGGAGGTGTTTGCTTGGTATGCAGTTTGATCTGTTACTAATAGGATGCTGTCTATAGCGAGGGTCAATGTGACACACACTCGTATATCAAAGTCCCCTCTCTGTTCTTCTCCCGACTTAATCCATCCCCTCTTCCTTCTTACCCGACCTTCCATCTCATCCATCATTCTCCCCCCAGGCTCTCTCCTTCCTCTGTCTCACTAAAGCTGACTCACTGCATTCGTCTCTCCACCTCTGTCCATCTTCCCTCCTTCTCTCTCTCATCCTCGAGCCATTACCTCCTGTTCTGTCTCCCTCTCTCCCTCTGCTGTCCTTTCAGCCCCATCAGTTTCTCCCTCCCGTCTGTCCGCCGCATACTCTGTCAGTTTCATCACTCCTTTTCTCTCCCCCTCTTCGAGCCCTCCCTCTCCTCCATCTCATCTTTGTCATTTTCATCCTCTCTTCTCTCCTCCTTGACATCTGTCCGTCCATTCGTCTCTGCCTCTCTCTGTCCTTTCCATCACCTCTGCTTCATTCACTTCGTCGCACACCTCATTGTTTCACTGTCGGGTAATGAACTTGTCCCTCTCCGTCCCCTCTCCATCCATCTGCCCTTTCTCTCTCTATCTCTGTCTGTGTCTTTCTCCGTCCCTTTATGTATTTGTACAGGTGGAAACCTGAATGAAACCAAGCTGAAAGGAAGACTTTGAACTAATGAAATGACAACGGCAAAGGCAGCTTCACAGAGAAACCATTAAGTTGCGTACTTTGACTAGAGCCTTTGTGAAAAGCAAGACATGCATTTTCCATTACGACGTGGCCTTATTCCAAAAAGAGCCTGACCAACACTGGATCTTTGAGGCCAAATACACAGATGGTCTGTTTGTTGGTCATACTGTTTCTTCTATACTTCAAATTATAGGACTTAAAAGTCCCAAATTTTGGCCTGCAATAATAAAAGAACCCCAACACTGGCTACTGCATGAAGTTCCAACAGTCCAGTTAGACAATAAAAGTCTGTATGTGAAATCAGGAGGCAAAGCAATTATTTACCGAAATTATTTCTTTGGGATTTTCTGTCCTGCAATTATTTCATGTTACTTTGTGGCTGCATCGACACTGATGTTGACTTTGATGCATTAGTCTGGCTCCCAAACACAAGCCGCCTTCGTAAAGAGGAGCACCACTTTAAGTCCAAACTCACACCACAAACAAAACCATCGTGACATTTATTTTTCTCTCTCCTCCATATATCCTCCCACCCTCCCTCCTCTGCCTCCAGCCTGCCACCGTTCCTAACACCCTCCTCTCACTGATGCCGTGTCTTCGCTGCTCTTCCTCCCCCCTTCTCTTGATATTGCTTTGTTTGCCGTGTTGCCTCTCTGGCTTTTCTACAGCACTGCAAGCTTTGACAAGGTGGTATCTCTTTGACTGAGGAGGCATCCTCTCACTTTTTACTGCTTATTTTGCGTCTCTCTCTCTCTCTCTCTCTCTTCGGTGGTAATGGTTGCATACACAAGCGTCAGTGAGGAGGTGGAATACCACCATCAATCAGAATGAATGCACCCACACAAACTGTATCTCATTCACACATGCATACAAAAGTACGCCTCCATATTGAAGAATTTGTCTGAAGGCATCGACGGAGACACATACACGCTTGGACAAGGAAAAAACATTGCAGGGGGAACATTATAAGAATACATATTTATCTGTCTTCCTGCATGACTGAATTCCTACACAATAGAGGTAATTCTGTCTGATGCATCGACTCAGTGTGTATGCAGCAGACAAAAGACACACGATGGGGTCGTGAGATACATGTAAAATATTTTGTCTGGGAGGCATACAGCGCGTGTGTGAAGAGATGCTTGTCTGTCTGAAAGGCATAAGGAGTGTTTTTGTGAGACAGGGAAACAGCCTCTGCATTCAACTCCAGCTCTGCTTTGGAACTTTCCCTCCTCCCAAGGCTCAATTTGTCCATAATTTAGCTGTAAACGATCTTTCCTTTGAGTCCAGTGTGCGTTTGTCAGTGGCAGCATACGTTGGACTAGTGTTGTGTATGTGTGTGGCCGTCAAGGGAGGTTGCACACTTTGTTAGATTGGTGGACAGGACTCCTTTTAGATCCTAAATTGATGTAATTATACCCCCAGGCTTTTGCTGTGCCGTGTTTGTGATTGTGTGACTTTATGCTCCGGAGACAGCGAGGGATTATGGGCCTATTCGGATGAAACGGCACGAGGAGAAAGTTGTTTTCCCCTTTTAATGTGGGGCCATCTGTTTGCGTGCACATGTGAGGAAGAGGTGTCAGGTGTGTTGAGTTTGAACTTCACCATGTGGCCAACCAGGAAACCCTAATAGTTAACAAGTTCTACTAGCCCCTGGAGTATTTGCAGGAATATCTGGTTTTGTCCATTTTTTCTTAAGGAAGGACGGGGCATGGAGCCGGAAAGATACCATTACATTTGTTTTTGTTTGCCCTGCCAAACGGGGCATATAAGGCCACATTTCCACCACATAGTACCGGCTCTACTTGACTAGACTCAACTCCTCATGGTATCAGGTACTTTTCTGCAGGTCATTTTTCATTAAGGGATAGTAACCTCCATAGGGTAGGTGGACGCCGTGCAAAACTGCCGTAGCGTAGTCCTCAACGCAACACACACACCTCTCCTCTCGTCCACCTCTCACGATCCTCCCGTCAGCTACCAAAGACGGGAAGGTCTGCATCATCTCAATATAATCAATGAGATTTCACACATGCTTTGTAGGGGACACATCAGCACAAATGGAGTTTTTCTGTCATCGGGGAGAACCGTGTCCTTGTCCTAGCAAACTATTTTATAACTTCTTTTCAACATTGCATTTTCAACATCGTCCTTTACAAAAACTACTGAACTAATTTCCACTGAACTTTGTGGATGGATGGATGGAGCATCGGCATTGGTGGAGGTTTGTACCTGTGAGTGCTATTCTAGTCACGCAGGCACTACTTAGTCAGGCTGTGCATCAGCCCATCCAGCTCAATTAATTCAGCAAACCGTTAAACGTATAAAACAGGTCTAACTTTTAATACAGTCTTACTGACCACCTGCTCTCATTAATACTCTGATAATTACATTGGTAAATGCAGTCTGATCTAATTATCGCTTCAGCTGTTCATTGTTATTCATGCATCTGAGTTGAAAGTTGAGTTTCAATGTTTGTTTTGGATGTCGGACATGGCAGTCAACAAAGCACCTCTTACCTCAAAGTCTTTGTAAACTGTTTTTTTTCCCAGGTCTAGAAAGAAATCCCATTTGTGAGCCAACCTGGACGAAAAGTCCTCAAAGTGGTGAGAATAAAAATGGAACTTTAAACTGCTAAACTTCTGGGACATTTGAGCAAAACCTTCCTACTTATAAAGATCATGTGATTTGAGTGAAAACCTCAAAACAGCTGCTTTTCCTTGAGGTAAGACTTTTTTGTTGTAGCTATTTTTTATAAATCTATTTTCTTTCCAAGTCTTTTTTTTGCACTCAGCCGAATGGTCAAAAGGGTTTAGCAGCCCCTATTAAGTTTAGCTGCTGAATCCACTTTTTGGAATTGATAATCTGAAGAAAATGCTGTTCAACAAAACTTTTGCAAAGCCTGTATTTCTAAGCTCACCTCAACTCTTTTCAAATCCCAGTCTTCATCAACGAAACACAAAACTGCAAGCTGCAAAGACTCTGGAGGGAAAATGTAAAAGGAGTGACTAAAGTGAAGGCCATTCCAGCTAACTGGCCGGGCCAATAAAATGATTTGGATCATGATTTTGACACCAAAATCCATCTCCTCCAAAAAAAAAAAAGAAAAAAAAAAGAATTTGACAGATGAGGGCTATTGAGGACGTTATGGATTGAAGCCATGAGATTTTCCATCGTAAGGAAACGCCCCTGAAGCAGCTTTTAACCCACATGAAAAGACTATTAAATCTCTGCTATTGCAATAGAGTGATAAATAACATGGTCCCATCGATAATCGGTGTAATATTGAATTCAAAATCTCTGAGGTCATTAAACAAAGCTTCAAATCCATCAATGAGATGCAAGGTAACTGGTCGATGCTTGTTTTAAAACAAAAATCCAATAGCGTGCATATATTATATTGACTGACTGATGACAGGCTTAACCGTGATCCGCTCTTACATCCACAGCTCGATAAAACTGTCCGTCTTAAGTGCAGACAATAAAGCTGTTCATGCATGCTTGAGTTGAATCTGATTACATGTCTTATTTGAATCATTTCAGCTTAAGGGCATCAGACAGATGATCAGTATTGATCGCTTTGATGGTGTTATTCTTCATTATATTTGTTCCTTTTCCACATTGAAAGCAAATATTGGCTTGATTCAGGGAAACGAGATGCGTCTCATTCTAATTTGTAGTGGTTGTCTGAATTTACCGCACACAGTGTTCAATATAAGTGAGGAATAAAACGTGGATTTGATATTATCTAATACTTCTTGTTTAGCGCTGTGATTTTTGCTGGTTAGGAGTAAATAATAATAATAATAATCATCATCCAACATCTTTTGGACGTGAGGCAAGTGAAAAGCTGCCTTGTAATATTGCTGTTTGGAAATATGCATCTTTGTGTGTGTGATGGAGAGTGAGGCAGAGCCTTTGCAGAGATGCCTTCATTGCATTGGTTGTAAATACAGGAACCAGATGAGTAGATGGGGAGAGGCTGGTGTTTCTAGAAGCACCACGACACAATTATAAGCAAGATTTAAGATGGGGAAAACAA
Source organism: Chaunax sp. Z400 (assembly GCA_037577475.1). NCBI lineage: Eukaryota > Metazoa > Chordata > Actinopteri > Lophiiformes > Chaunacidae > Chaunax > Chaunax sp. Z400. The sequence continues at coordinate 12,700,759 of CM075183.1, forward strand.
AAGCATTCTCTTTTTTTTATTGCTGTTAATTTGACAATGAAGCAGAATGCATTTAGAACTGATTTAGCATCTTTCTGTTTTTGCCTCTTCTTTAGTGCAAAGATATGTGTGCAACATCATTCCAGATAAAGAGTGTGTGCTGCACCTGTTTTACTTGTCTGTTTAGGCTTGCTAATTAGTCTTAAATGACCGCCCTCCATCTTCATCAGGCCGAGACAGACTTACAGAGAAGGGAGCGGGAATTAAGAGGGGAAGAAAGAAGCAATTCCTCGCATTTAATTGCCAGACGGTCTGACAAATGGAAGGGTTGAAATGGACAGACGAAGAGAAAAGGTGAGGTGGAATAAAAGGGGAGTGGAGAGAAGAGGCCTGCCTTCGTTTAGATATGTTTTCTAATGCCTTCTTCATCCCTCAAATAAATCGTTGAGCAAATTTTAAAAATTCGACCTGCTTTTATCCCCTCCTTTTCCCCCCCATTCATCTTTTTCCTCCTTTCGTTCCCTCCTTGCCGCACATCAGACATGGCAACCTGCTTCTCCGGCTACCCTGCTCTTGGCTCTCATTTCCTCCTTGAACGTGGGAGTTGGAGGAGCTGCTGCTGCCTAATCAGCAATTATTCCCCCCCCCCCCCCCCCCCCCCCACCTCTCCCTCTCCAGTTTTCCCCCCAACCCGTTCTCACTGGTTCATTTTTCTTGGCACAGTAAAGTATAAAAAGATGTACAGCAAAAAGGTCAACTCGGCATCACATACACTTGTCTAACAACTATCGTGCCAACGTCTCTGGAAAAATGGCCACCATCACCCCTCATCTAGTGGAGAGATTCTTCTTATTCCTCCCGCGTCCTCCTTTTTCACTTCATTCTGTTTATCCTCTTAACCTCCCTGCTCCTTTGGACCTCCCTTATATTTTATTTAATTTTCTCATGGCGTATTGAATCTGTTATTCCACCCCTTGCTTCTTCCTCCTCCTCCTGCCCCTCCTCTTCCTCCTCTGTATGCTCATGCCCATTTTTTTGTCTTCCCCAACACCACAAGAAGACACACGCAGCGGTAAATGACATGCATGTGGCCGCACACGGAGGGTGGTGTTGTGTGTCCGTCCATAAAATAGCCATTGACAACCACGAAAAGCTGCTGAGCTCCGTAGTCGATGATCCCGAATGTTTCGTAATGAGCTGAATAATGGTGTGTACGTGTTTACGAGTGAATTACAATATGCTTTGAAGTTGATGTAAAAAATTCGGATGAATGCATGTCTGCAATCAATGCAGTGAAAAACTGAAGTGTGTGTGTGTGTGTGTGTGTGTGTGTGTGTGTGTGTGTGTGTGTGTGTGTGTGTGTGTGTGTGTGTGTGTGTGTGTGTGTGTGTGTGTGTGTGTGTGTGTGTGTGTGTGTGTGTGCGCTCAGAGGAGTTTGTTTTGGTTTCGTGAGCACGTCATAAAATCATTTTAAGGTGATTATAATTGTGCAGCGAAGCGTACAGTGAGTGATGGAGAAGTAAGCAGATGAATAAGAATGAGTGTGTGTGTGTGTGTGTCTGTGTGTGAGGGGTAAAGAGAGTGAGTGTTCAGACTATTTATGATAATGCGAAAGATGCTTATTATAATCAGTCATTCCTTTTGTTTGCGTTAAATATTTTTTAATGCACAACTCAACTCTCGTAACATTAAGTCCTTTTTAATATCGCAATGAAGACATTTACTGGACTCTATCTAATAATATCTTGCATAAGCAGATAAAGATCATAACTCATGATTTATGAATGGAGATAACTGCATGCAGCCATTTAGCAGATAGAAAACGGTTTTCAGTGGTTTAACATTTTGGACACAAAGCTTTTTCCCCCTCAGTTTTAGTTCGGTTTATTTACAGGCTGTTGGGAGTTACGACATAATGGAGTCAGACATGACGCAAGCTTTGTTTAGAATAGATTAAGCTCATAAATTACAACTTTTCCATGAGTGGTATTATGCATGTAGCCTTTACCAAAAGAAAAAAGAAAAAAAAAGAAGATGTTTTATAACAGCCCACAAATATTTATATATGTGATGTTTAGAAGTGTCAGTAGAAAAAAAAAGAAGGAAAGATTTGCTAAAGTTAAAATGTTGACCTCACTATGCAGCTAGATGAGAAGTTTAAAGGTTCATCAAAGTGATTTAAATTCATCTTGAGTGAGCCATGAGTCTCTCCACTAAATGTCATATCGACCTGCGGTTTGATATTTCACTCGCTAATTGAAAACTTTGATTTGATGGAGGTGCTGGCGAAAAAAAAGTCAGGGGATCAGCAGTAGGATTCATCCTCAGGGGGGGGACTGTGTAAAATATCTTTTAGGATATTAGAGGGACATCAGCAATACCGGTGTCACTGGAGAGTGTTTCAGGTGTGTGTATCATGACTGGAAACAGAGGCGCGGCAACCTGGTAGTGTCCAGTTCTGCAGAGCAGGACACATCAGCAACAACAGCTGTAACATATTGGCTTTTTTTTATACCTCTGCACCGAGAGGCAGCCCTTGCCAGAGGCATCGTGTTCTCTCCTATTCTCATGAAAGATGTGTGGGAAGCTTCCACTCTTTATAATTTGTGGCTTCTGTGCAGCAATTTGAAACGTTACTTTAGTGGATTGTTATTGCAGAATGTGACAACACTCCTCTGTAAAAAAAAAAAAAAATAGTATAAATAAAATAATGTTTCTCAGTGATGTCATTATACTCAGACTCTGAAAGTCAAACCGATTGAATGGTTGGCAGAGGTGTACAACCATGAGGTGGTAAATCTAGTTCGGTTCTGCCAGCGTCGATAGCACGATGATGGCATAGCCGGTGTTACTATGGCGATTCCTGCATGTTACTGTGCCTGATCCTGACAAGAATGCATACCCTTACAAGAGCAAACACCATTTAAACCCACGGCTAGAATTCATTAATTCCTAATTTGCATGAATTACCATGACCTAAATGAAAAATTAAACCGTAATTTCCATATGCTCCGTCCGGTAATCCCTTTTGGATTCCTGCAGGCTCGCTGCATCTGAGCCAAGTCCTATCAAAGACTTGACAAAATCCAGAAGATTCCGCATCAGAAGGTGGGTCAGGCCCTGTGATGGACATGCATTTGGGAATAGCAGCAGGGGGTAGAGCGGTCGTCCACTGATCTCGGTGTCTCTTGGCGTCAAATGTCCGGGCCGCCTCTGAAAAGGAGCAACAAAGGCTCTAGCCGAGGACTCGCTAATGAAGATGTCGGTTGTATTCCTGTCTTGATTGTGCAGCCAGAAAGCACGAGGGATTTGTCTTGCACCCATTCACACACATGACACACTTTGCACTCAAGCCAGCTGAATCCTGCGAAAAGGTGCTGCACCGTTGTCTGGTTGAATTGACCAATCGCAGGCCATGTCAAGTCAATGTTATTCGGTTGTCTCTACCCACACATAAAACTAGCAGACCTGATAACCATGCCACTGTCTGCATTCAGATGAAACATTAGCTTGTTAGTCAGAGAGCTGTGAGTGGAATTTAATGGGGTGAAATGACAGATGAAATCCCTCCTAGCTGCACGTAGAGGAAGCTTAGCTCAACTGTGTCAAGCTTGCCTATCGCCGCATCACACTGGGAATCCTGTCCAGAGGATCATTTATTTAAAACGACACGCGCAGAAATTGTTTCACCAGCTTCTATATCTGCTGTGCATGTGATATATGTCTCCTGCATGCTAACACAAGTCCGTGCGCTCATACATCTGCAGCACTGTGAATCCGCAGCCTGCTCTGAGCTTTGGGTTTAATTAGGATGGTTTCCTGCTGGGCTTTGGTATATAAAGAGGAAGAGCCAGTGTCTACCATCCCCGACGCACAATCATATCGTTATGTTGCACGGTTCATTTCTCTCCAACCTGTAAATGAAAATTCCTGCGGCGAGGGTAGCTGTACGAGTCAAGTGTGTGTGCGCATAAGTCTGGTCCCTGAACGCACACGTGTGTGGGAGCTGTGTCTCTATGAAGCATACGTCTTTCTCTGAAAGAGACAGGATCATGATGCCAACAATTTATTCCAAGGGATAAGGCAGGTGATATTCCAAAGGGTCAACGGGATCAGTTGATCCCGCTAAGTAGTGTTGCTTGTTGCAGCTCATTCCTCTGTGCTGCGTAGGTTGTGTCAAACTCTATTAAAACTCAAATGAGCTACAGTACATCATTTCACAGGCTGACATTTTCCTTCTGTTTAAAAAAAAAAAAAAAAAATCAATCACAAATACACTGTGTTGTTGCAATAAATATTCATGACATCATCAAATGTGCATCAATCCAAAACAGTCCTCAGCAAATGGACCATTTACTCCTGATCGAGTAGCATTTGCTATAACGGCCCTACATTTACGCAGCGAGGAGAGATGAGTATGTCACATAATCTGGATTTAAAGAAAGAGACTTTTTTCATACTTCAGACTGATGGCTTTGCTCCTTTTATGTTGTGTTACTCTTCTTTTTATACACCTTATGCCCTCGTCTTAAGAACATATAGATTCATCTTCTGGAAAAGTAATCTGTAGAGGGCTTAATTGACTCATCTCTTTCCTATTTGCCGTCTCTGTTTTCCTTCCCTCGGTCTTCTCTGTAAACTTGTGTCCTCCTGCTTCCTTTCGTATTTCCTCTCCTCTGCGCTTCGCCCATCATTCTTCTGTTTCATGTTGTATTTATTGTGTACCGTTTCTTTGTCTGCCAGCTATTCTCCCTCCTCTCTCTTGATCTCCACTTTATTCTACCACAGCTCATATTTTTTTACACTTATCATATCTGAGCTGGGCTGTTACTCGAAGGCTTGTGTCGTATGTGTGTGTTAGTTTTTTCATATGTTGTATGTGTGTTGCTTGTGGAATATGGTTCTGTGTATGCCCGATGCTGATGCATGTATACGTAAATGTGTGGATGCACAAATGTGATTTTATTTGTATGTTTGTGTGTGTGTGTTTATTTCTCCATTTTTGACTGTAATTTTGGATTGTAATTGGATTGCATTTTATCAGGCCTATGTGGGCTTTTGCATTTTTTGTGTTTATATATGGCATAAAGTATATATACACGTATATATATACGTATATATATACGTATACGTATATATATATATAGGTTGGGGTCTCCATTTTTATTGTACACCACTTTATCCAATGAAAAAAGGCAACATGTGGCTGAAGTTTTCCTTTTTGTTGAAGACTTCAGCAGACAAGCATAGAGACAGGCCTCAGGCTAATGTCTGAGTTTGATGCTCTGCAAAGTTAAAAATTTACCCACAAATCAAATGTGTCTGAAGAGTATACCGATATCGAAAATCTGTATTTTTCCAGCTGATATATGCCTTTTTTTCCCCCTTCTCTTTTTTACGTTTTTATTCACGCATTATTATTGATGTTGATCTGTGCACTTGTCACTGGCAGGTTGGTGGCTGATTGCTACTAATTGATTTATTCTTATAGGTTAGACTGTGAAATGACTTGCCCTTCTGGGATTAATAAAGTTGTCCGAATCTGAATATTAATCAAGTTGCATCAGTTTTGATATTATTACTTGAACCATTGATTGTTAGGCCGACAGAAAAATGTTTGCAATAAGTTGTTTAGTGCAGCGGTGGCTAACCATGTGCTACAGAGAGCTACTCTAGAGCACTGTGCAGGTTTTTCAGTCCAATTCACCTCACGAGGTCATTTCACTCACTACTTGACTGGAGGCTATAGTTTTATTTACCCAAAGTATTGACACATTTTTTAAATCAAAAGTGACACCAAAGTAACTCCAGAGCATTAGCATGAAATTAAACAAACTGCATCTCCAGACTGAGGGTTATTTAAGTTAAAGCTGGCCAGTTCATTATCAAAGGCAGGGGAGAGAAGACGTTCCTCTTCTTAGAACACTTGGGTGAAGATGAGCAGAATCCTGGGAACACCCCCTGTGGCTGCGGCAGAATGGTACAGTCCAATCAGTGAGCCCCACCTATTTAAGATGGTGAGATGCAGACGGTGTGGCTGGTATAGGTTGCAGCCTCCTCACCCTCCCTATAGCAGAAACCCAAGAACGATAACGATCTTAAGGTTTGACACCACAAAACAATAGATGTCATGTCAAATGCAAAGACTTGCAGACACTGCTAGCTTCTTATCTTCAAATAGTACATAAAACGTGCTTTTTTTTTTATAGTATATGACAGAACTCTGCACCCTTCTTGACGGTGCTCACATTAGTATCATTGGAAATACTGTAAGTTTTTCTACTTTATTCATTTTTCCTTTTCTCCCTCCTTATCTGCATACACTCCTTTTCACTCCTTTTCGGCCTTTCTCATCTCAGTCTTCGCTGCCTTCTGGACGCCGGAGTTCGTTTACATTCCCGTCCTCACTCCTCCATCTGCTTCACAACAACGAGAGCAGTAATTAATAGGCTGATGGCGAGGCTTGAGAAAATAAGAAAGAAAGTGAGCTGAAAGGGAGAGGAAATCTAATCAGATTTTTCTCCGAGTGTCTGCTTGGTTGTGTGTCTTCAATATTTTCTGGTGCACTCTGCCAGACAGAACCTCCTGTTGTTAATTTTTCCATTAATCCAACACCGTTTTTAGATATTTAAAAAAATTGTTTTGTGTGTTTTATACAGTGCCTTAATTGAGAGAACAATTATTATTCTCTCTCCTTACATCCATCCTTTCGACTCCCCCGTTCAGACGTTTTTCTTCACCGCTCATACAGTAGATAAGTGTGATTAATAATTTTCCCATCCCTTCCCCCCCCCCCCCCTTTCACCATCTCCAGCCGCGTTCTGTTTGCATTTGTGTATCAAACATGCAGCATGGTTTTCTGGCTGCCAGCTAAATTGATGTCAAAATGCCATCCTCATGCCACAGTGATTCACATTTCTTATTTCGTCCTCTCTCTCTCTCTCTCTCTCTCTCTCTCTCTCTCTCTCTCTCTCTCTCTCTCTCTCTCTCTCTCTCTCTCTCTCTCTCTCTCTCTCTCTCGTTCAGACAACTCATCCCTCCCGTCTGTCTCTCCATTTCTCACCTTCCCCTTTGCCACGGCTCCCTTTTCTTTTTGTTATGTTTGCTGTGGAAAACCATCTAATGAAATTCATACAAAGGAGGATGGGGGAGGCTCGATGCCTTCCCCTTCTTTTCCGTCATCTTCGTTTGTTTTTCTTTCATATTCTATCTCGCTCAATTTACCCATCCTTATTGTCCTTTCCATGTCTTTCACACTTTTCTCCATCTGTTTTTGTCCTCGTATTTCACTCTATAGGCTTCCTTTTCTTCCATTTCTTCTTCTACTGTTGGCTTTGTTTGTGTTTATCTATCTTCCCCATTCCATCACCATTGCTGCCGCCCTCTCTGCCGGCCTCTTGTTTTTCTACATTTCCAGTCCTGCAGGCTCCACTTGTAAGCATGTGTGCTATATTTCCATTCCTTTACTTAGACAAGAGTGTGTGTGTGTGTGTGTGTGTGTGTGTGTGTGTGTGTGTGTGTGTGTGTGTGTGTGTGTGTGTGTGTGTGTGTGTGTGTGTGTGTGTGTGTGTGTGTGTGTGTGTGTGTGTGTGTGTGTGTGTGTGTGTGTGTGTGTGTGTGTGTGTGTGTGTGTGTATTTGGTAGACAAGAGTCTGCATTAGTTTTAGTGAAATGAGAAATGCATTTCGGCTTTGCTCTCACTTGCCTCGGAGCCATCCTGAAGGAAAAAAAAAAAATTATTTACCCAAAACACGACTTGTGTGAACATTAACGAACCTGAATGCCACACACACACACACACACACACACACACACACACACACACACACACACACACACACACACAACAGACCAACACTTGGCAAGCTAATGAAGTTCCAAAATCAAGTGTTCACTTCAAAAGGAGTGAATGTTTTGCATTTCGAGGACACATTTGGGAGGTGGGGAGAGGGAGCAGGAGACAATGTAAGATGAAAGGACGGAAGGGAGGCGAGGAAAAGAGGAGAAAACTGGAAGAAGAGGATAGTGAAGAGGAGCAAAGTCAAGAAAAGGGCATTTGGTAGAAAAAATGAAATTTAAAGGACAGGATTTATGTCATAGTCTCTCCCTTCATCAACACGCCCACCTTCCTCTCCTCCTGCCTTACTCCCCTCTTCCACTTCTTCTTCTTCTGCCATATTGAACTCAAAGGTTTTTCTATGAAATGGGCTTATTTGCTAAGATGACTGATCCCATACTGTCCGTTTAATATGGAAATCGAAGAACACACACTAGAGCACATACCTAAGCCAAGGCCGAACCGTCCCTCCTAATTTAACTTCAATATGAATTCCAACAAGACGAGTGCCATGAAAAGAGCCATGGTTCCCACCTCTTCATCTGCATCTACTCGAAAATGTAGTGGTTCCATCGTTGGCACATACCCTATTCCTCACAAAGTTTCATGAACATCTGTTCTGATAGTTTGTGTTACTTACGGAGATAAAAAATGATGTCACAGTGTTACAAGAAGTGACAGAAATTCATGGATCTGGATCCACTCTAAATTTTGATGGTTTCTTACACGACAGAAGCTCCGACCACCTTCCCACCTACTATAATTTCATGGTAATCATCAAGCAGTTTGAGTTACTGACAAAGATGGGCCGATCTGGGCCGTCTTGCAATGAAAAAAAAAGAAGAAGAAGAAAACAAATTCCTGGATCCGCCCCTTTATTCGGATCCTCTCCAAAATTTGATGGGTTCTTCCCTGTCATGCCCAACCATCCCAAGTTTCATGAAGATCCCTAGTTTGTGTGTGTAAATAACAGACAGACGGACAAACCAATGCCTTTGAGATCATTAACTCCTTGATGGAGATAATAATTACAGCCAGAAGCAGCTTAGCTTAGCATAAAGTCTGTAAACGGGTAGAAACCCTTTAGCTTTGTCCAAAGGTAACTAAACATATATCTCATCTTTTAAGCATGTGCTCTGCTCCTCCTCTACCTTCCATTGCCATCACCTGCCCCATCTTCGACCTTGCTCCTCACTTGAGTGCTCATCCCATCCCCGTTATCCCACACTCCCATTTACCTTTCATCTCCACCCCTCCTTCCTACTCCACGCTATACCCTCTCCACCTTCCACCTTCGCTTCCTCCCACCGCCTCTTCGCCTTCACTCCTTCTCTGCTTTCGAGCAAGGCCGAATCCCATCCCCTCCGCACTCCCGCTTTACCCACTCGCGCTCTCAGTTTTGACATGTGGCTTTTCATCCTCTTCCATACTCCCACTCCCTCTGCTTCCGCAACCTCAGTTTTTGCTGTGTTGCATTGTGAAGCTGTCATCTTGTCTCTTATTTATCTCTCAATCTCCTTCATTCTTGTGGATCTCCTCACCGATAGTGTACTATTTTTATTTACCTCCCTGACATATATTCTCGACTGTCTCTTTCTCTTATGGCTGTCTTCCTCCACTGACGATACTACCTCTTTTTCTTCATTTCTCCCCCTCTCCCCCCTTTTACTGCCGGCCACACAGCCACCCTCCTCTGTCTTGCTAACGAGCTCTGAGGGAAACAACTGAGAATGATATGCAATTAGTAGTCGGCCCTCATTGTCTCTGTGTGTGTGCGTGCACATGCGCAATTTGAGAGATTAAGGCAGATTTTCTGCTGAATGTGAATTTGTGTGTGCTGGACTTGCAGATTGTGCATATGTGTCCTTAGGTTCTAGTGTCACGTTGATGTACTTCCCATGTACTGTGATAATGTAACGACATTCTCAAAAAGGGTAAGTTATGCACAACTATATACACAGATATGTGGAGTACTTTCTTAGGTATTTGAGTATTCATATATTGTGTGTAATGTGCCATTTTAGGAGCATATTTCAGATTTAATGGCATGTAGAGAAGCCAGTGTGTGCATGCAGGTCCTCACACCTCTGTCACAGGTCACTACTTCATACATCCTTCACTCTGATCTCCTCAACCCTGGCAATCTAACCCCCCCCCCCCCCCCCCCCCCCCCTCGCATAACTCATTGCGAAAACGATAACTCATTTTAATGGAATTACTTTTTAATGAAGATGTCATTGCACTCTTGACTCTGGAGATGACCTGCAGTAATTCTATCATTGTCGTCTCTGAAAGGGGAATATGTCATAGAGAAGCTTACCTAACTGTCGTTTTCGTCAACATATTGTGCCACAAAAATATTCATTGGTTTAATCCCGGAATCGTGCATGTTGATTAATGGCAACACTTTTCGGCGAGGTGAACACGCGAGACAAGCAGCACTGAATGAGCTAAAGCTAAACAGATTTTTCTTGTCACATAGGCTCAGTTCATTTGTCAAGCTCTCGGTGTATTATACTGTACATCCCTACAGGGTGTGACCACTGGGTGCCTGGAGGACAAACCAAGGATCCCACATGACTTTCTAAATTCCATTTTGTTTTCCTAATACAATTTTTTGTTACGTGACATCAAAACAAAAGAAATGGCAACGAATATTAAGTAGGCCAAAATCAACCACATTACCTTTGGTAGATAATCTAAAAGTCAGAATCGGCTTTAGTCAATGTAGGGATTTTCCAACAGAGCTTTTATTAGAGATATGAGGCTGACTTAAGACTGACTTTGACATTTAAACATTTTTTGAGAGTTTTTTTTCAGGTTGCATCATAAAATATATGTTTGACCATAAAGGCTCAAATACAAGTTGGACCAAGTGAAATCATATGCTGCTGCAGAGTGTCAGCTGTGTGCAGTGTCCATGGTGATATGTTTTATTCATATATGACACATACATCAGTTGACCAGGGAAGGATTTACTCTGCTCATTCCACAATGCTTTTCAGGGGCTACCAGAAAATTCAGCTAGTATAGGACTAATATAGGACTAATATAGGACCAGCCAATGCTGGGCTGTAAAATAAACAAAAAAACAAAGAAAAAGAAAACCTGGACATCCATGTGCTAATGCAGAGTAATACATGTATCTCTTTAGCAGGTTGGTGATTAGATTCTCTGGTCAAATGTAAAACTATCAGGCCTTCAGAGGCCATAAGCAAGGCAAAGGCACAACAGGCAAACCGTCTGGGTTGGAAAAGTACCGTCAGAAATAAAGAATAAGTTTACAGCTTTGACGCTTCAGAACATTAAAGAAGTTGAAGCCAAGGATTAGACAAAATATTGACATTTTTGGGTTTTTAAAAAATGTTTTTTTAAGGAAAATGTAAAATGAGTACGATACTTGTTGTGTAGTATGTCATCCTGGAACAGTGAGTAAAGGCACTCCTTTACTTACACTCTAACATTGTTCCTAATGACAGTTTTAGTTCTTATTATCTTTATTAAGAGGTTTCATCTTAGAGCAGAACAGAATAGCTCACATATACTGTATATAAAGTCACTTCTTATGGTTTATGGTTTTGGACACATGCAAAGGAAATACATCATTTTCTGTGTGTGGGTGGTCGTTAATACACAGACCTGCTTTGTAAGATTTCCTTGATTTTATATATGGAGCTCCTAGTCCTCACTTCAAATGCTAATTAGTGTTTTGCCAACATTTCCAAGCAGCAGTATTTATTGACATCCCACTCTAATGGAGCACATGTTGCCGTGCGTTTTGTTCAGGACGCATCACCCTCCTGCTCCTCCTGTGTAGCTCGGCCTACTTGTGTTACTTGTTAACGATACAGAAGACTCTTATTGTGTAACAGGCCGCACTGAGGGACACATGCTGCTGCAGGCTCTTTAATTTGTCTCAGCCAAATTAGTATACATTGAATTTCACCCCCTCGAGGCTCCTCATTCAGTCAGTGTTGCCTTATGTTTTCAAAGAACTACAGTATGTGAGGGGAAACTAGGGCAAACATCAGGTATGTAGTTTTAGTCTGGATGCCAAGGGTTGGACTCTGAACTCAAAATCTTCTGTTTATTAGCATAATGTTAAAGGCCTCCATCTCTATATATCATATAAGTTACTAATCATCAGCTGTGGATATACAACTACTCTGAGAAGTGATTGGGTTAATGAGTGAAAAGCAAAGCAAAGACCCTATTTCAGCTTCAGCATTCTTTATTTGAGCCTGAATGTACAAGATTGGAAGAGAATATGAAGAAATCCAAGCAGAGACCATATTAGGGGCGAGCCACTTTATTCTTCCAACCTTTAAATCCTTGCCACAGACGCGTTACATATAAACAAGTAGAAGATGTAATTTCTTTTCAGTTGCAGTATCATTAAAAAGGCAGTCGCTGGAGCCGACAACGTGCTGGATCCAAAGAAAAGCAACAACAAATCTGCGACTGGTATCCTAATTGAGCAATGTAGCAGTGAGGAGCTGATAATCATGGCCGTAACTTCTGCTGGCGGCGTCACTCGTTTCATCTTGTCCTTTTTGTTATTTAAGGAAGGAGCAGAGCCATCGAATTAAAAAAACTAAACAAACACGAAAAGTGTACAAAAACACGGCGTTAGCGCCTGTCCAAGTAATCAAGAGCCAATCTGTTTTTTTTCTTCTTTCCACCAACACATTTCACACCAGGCTCATGCATAATTGTTCTTCTGTTCAGCCAGAATGTGGAGACCATCTAATTGAGACATTAAGGAGACGGATGCCAACATGGTGTCCAAATCAGGATTTGTTTGCTAATGTGTGCGCCTTCTGTCTCTCATTCACTCATCAAGGCAAGAGAGACCAGTTGTGTGTGTGTGTGTGTGTGTGTGTGTGTGTGTGTGTGTGTGTGTGTGTGTGTGTGTGTGTGTGTGTGTGTGTGTGTGTGTGTGTGTGTGTGTGTGTGTGTGTGTGTGTGTGTGTGTGTGTGCTCTAAGATTAATTTTATTGTACTATTATTATTTATTCATTTATTTAAAAAAACAACTCACTTATTCTCCATGTTAAAACAAGCAAAATAAAAATTTGGAGAGAAAAAATAATGTCTCTAAGAAACAATGAAGACAAAACACGGTGATACATTTCTGCTACGAGCTGAAGGTCATGAAGCTTATTCTCATTTTGGTGCCACATTTAAATAAATACATATAAATGAGCCACATTTAATGTTATGTCTAACAACTCCTGGAAATGAGAAAAAGTAGTCCCTCTCACATTTGAATTATCTCTAATATTGGGTAATGACTGAATATGAATTTGCATTATAATTAGCATAAAATGCATTTGAATGAAATGCAGCATCGATGTGAAAGATGTGCATGTTGGGGTTGGTGTTACAGAAAAAAATTGGGTCACATTAAATTACTTGTATTTTCTTATCAATTTGGAATTTAAGTAGAATGAAATCATTCTGCTTTTGTATTCAGTTATTTTATAAACCAAGTTTTGCAGTAATTCTTAATAATACTCTTCTGACCTTTCATTAATGTTCTGCACTTGTTTTAACTCAGTGACACGATCTTGAAGTATTTGCTTAGTCATGTTTGTCCTGTGTTTACACACTGTGAAACATTTTTCATTACTCAGCACAAAGCTGTTTGAGATCAAAAAAAACATTTGTCGAGCTGCTTTTAACTTAAAGAACATCTCAGGACCTGGTTGATTGAGATTCTTCCTAGCACACATACACACGTATAATAAACTCTAATCAAAAGCTATGTTGCTTATTTAATAGTTTCCAAATTGAAAATTGTATTTGTTTCCCCAGGAGCCATTGTTTCAGCAACATCTAATTACAACCAAAGTTATTTCCTCTTTTTTTTTTTTTTAGGTTTAATCTACTTTGTTTTTGCTATTACAGAGGTATCCACATGGGATTGTTTTCTGTCACGCATTGCAGATTCATTTGTTCAAATGAGAAGTGCTTGAAAAATCCTCTCATCCACACCCTCCCCTGAGTTTAAGCCAAGGAAAGCTAAAGATGTTTATCCTGAATAAAATGGCCTCACTGGTGTTTTAAGCCTTGGAGTAAGGAGAGGAAATGTTCTCCTCGGTGACATTAAGAGAAATTAAAGGCTTTTCACACACTGTTCGTGGCTCCAATCAATTGATTCACCTCATCGCCTCCTCTTCTCTCTCTCTCTCTTTAACAGTGTGGACCTGGTGCATGCTCAGCTACGTGTGTGCGAGGGCCGCAGCCTACCAGAGCTGAACCTCAAACAAGACAAGATCAGGGTGAACGGCTGTGCCATCCAGTGCAGAGTGACGACCGAAGACCCGGCCAGAGGCTTCCAGCCAGACACCGGAAGGATCGAGGTAGAGTTCGTCTTAAAATGACCCGAACGCCTTTGACCACATGTTGTCCTTCTTGTTAGCCGCTCTCTGTCTGGAGGAAGTCTGCAGTTAAGACGGATTGCAGAAAATCGCAACTTTTTAAGTCATAAAGTATAATACTTGGGCCTTTTCCCCCGTGAAACCGCATGAAACCAAATTAAACTCATTTTCTGCATCACTGACATGGCGTTTCAGCTCTGAGTGGTAAAATGCCAGATCCCAACTAACTTGGCATATGAAGCCCTTTGCTTATAAGATTAATTATACAACATAATTCTCTTTTCTTCCCCTCATGCAAAATGTTGGCAACATTATTTTAGTCATGCACCCTTGGCTCGCAGAGCAACATAGCGGCACGCTAATGTCTTCTTCATGACGTATGTTGGGGGGGAAAAAAAGCCTTAGTTTGACTTTTAGGCTTGTGAATGCAGAATACTGTCAGCTTTGGAGAGTTTGGGTTTTATATGCTGGTATGGTGTCACCATGCATACAAGCAAATGAGCACAATGGACTGAAAGATGCCCTCAGTGGGATCTCTAAAAAAAAAATTCATTGCACCAGAAGTGAGCAAAGGTGCCACTGGTCGTTTGCTCATGGCTAGCTCCGGTTCTGGACGGTACCCATCAGCCATGTCCTCTTGAACCCCATGTGCGGCCTCAGCCTCTCCACTGCATGGCCTCTGCATACAGAAGGCTCCCACAAATATTGCTGAATAATCAAGTATAAGCCAAAACAGTGTAAAATGACCAATTCTGCAAAGCTTCAAAAGTTGCAAAATTTCATATATTTCTACTGAAAAAAGAGGCAAAAGACTGAAAAAGAGTGATAAATGGAGATTCTCCATGCTATTTTTAAGCAGCACACTAACAGTGTCCCAGATCAGTCCTGCTCCGTGTGCACAAACTGTAGGACTAAGGCGGTGTCCTGTCCTCTGTCATTCCACACATAAGAACAATAACAGCAAATTATTTAAATAATGACAGCAAGTTTTAGGAAAGTATCGTATAGCTTGTAGGGATGCTTTGATCGACTTTAAAGCTCAGCCACCCACATCTGCATGAGCACGCGTTTCATTCTACCGGTCCGATAGCGTCACAGTAGCAAAAATGTAGCATTTAAGCAGCAAAAAGTCAAAGCGGTGAAACAAAATTACAGGAGAATCGAGGAGGACGGCTGCTTTACTCGTGGAGAAATGCACACAGCACCTGTCCCTATAAAAGCCCTAAAAATAGCATTTGGGACAGACTCATCATCCATAACATCCTCTGCACTCATTTTGAGATGTTATCGCTGCAGACAGAGCTAGTCTGCAAAACAAAGTCAAGAGAACAAGGAGGTTTTTGAACATGCATCCAGCTCTCTGCCTCTGGAAGCAGAGTAAATCGAAGCTGAAATGGCCTTTTGTTCTTCCCCCACTCAGACTCATTGTACACTTTGAAATGACAGAGCTGCTGCCGGAAGAACAGCTTCTGCTGGAGAACTCCTCTCTCTTTGTCGATATAGCAGCCATTGAATGGAAGGCGCTTCAATTGACTACATTTACCATTAAAACTGAAGCTCCACATCAGATATGGTGCCAGCGAGCATGTAACAGCCTGTTGTCGTCCAACTGTGCATGCAAATATGTGAACACATGTGCAAACAGTCACAGCTGCAGAGATCAGCCAACGCTTTAATTATAGCTCCGTCATATTGATCCACGTTGTGGCTTTCATTGGCGCATAACGAATGCACTTTGCCATATGAGGTCTGCGAGTGGGATGACATTACTTCTGTGTGCTTGTGCTTTTCTGCATGAATTAGTACGTGTTGCATAATGGCGCATATGTGTGCATTTATTTATATTTGTCTTAAATGCTGGAGTGGTTGGTGTGGTAATGACTATTCAGAGTGTGTTCCATGTGTCTTTGTGAAAGGACCTGTGATTTAATTTGACACCGTTCACACACCAGAAGACTGAAAGGCCACCGTATGAGAGCCATATGTATCCAAGCCACTTTGAATCAATAGAAACGGCATATATTAGAAATAAAAAGGGTCATTTATTAGAATAAAAAGAAATTAAAACGCGTGCTGGAGATCGCATTTAGAGAGTGAGAGGTGATTTTTCACCGCAGCGGAGCACTGTGCTTAAAAGCCTCAATGGCAATAGTTGGATTATGTTTGGTTCGTAACCTCGGCTCTGCTTTACTTGAAAGGATTCTTGAGGGGAGTAAAGGGGAAATGAATTCTTTAAGAGCTCAGATAAACTAAATTGTTCCTGATAATGTGCAGTGGGCGCTGTTTCCTTCACTCTCCTGTCAGAAGCCTGCAATCTGCAGCTGATTCTACAGCCGAGCAGCGCACACGAGCTTTAAAGGGAAGTAGATCAGTGTTATGATATTAGCGTATCACGGTGGCCCTCTAGTCTCTTTCAGCCAGGTCCCTCCAGGAAGTTGTTGGCTCCACTTGGGAGGGATTTGTGGTGAAGCTTATGCTACGATGATTGGTCACATTTGCAGAAAAGCTGCAGTGATATGCGCAAAACTGCAAGGTCGTGCAGAATGCACGGGGATTTAAGGACTGTTTCAGTTTACGTCCGTCTCAGGGATGCTGTGAATAAAGTGCTGCCCTTGCTGCCTTGTATCTTAACAGTAACATCTTCTTGACGGAATCTGACGTGCACCGCTGGCTTTCCAATCAGACGTATCATCCCTCTGCTGGTTCCGGGCGAGGGGAAAGAATAAGTGGATTTAGTTCAATTGAATTTGATTCCGTTCATTTTATCACCCAGAGGTACAGTACTTGTTTTCCTTGATTAACAATTTATGCGGCTCAGTGATCAGATGGAGCGTCTATTTTTAGAGCTCTTTGGAGCTCAAATCAACATTTTGGATTCACGTCTGGTTTTGGGATTTCAGGCCAAAAGTTTATAAGATACTTAAATGGCCTCATCGTTATGTGGCATTCTCACTTTCAGGGGGCATTATTTATTTATTATATATATATATATATATACATTCATCCTTCAGCTCCTCCATCACCACTCGCTTCTCTCCTCCTATACCTACCACTCGTTTTAAAATAATGTACATGTTTTCCCCTCTTCTACACATCTGTCCTCCCCGTTTTCCGTGCCTTCCTACGCCATTTAGTCACAGAGTTGAGGTCAACACAGCGATTACCCCCACCACCCCGTCCGCCATTATCATGCAATATAAATGAGCCAAACACAATCAGCGCCGGAAAACGTGGATGGGGGAATGCCGCGTTTGAGGAGAAATGAATAAATTATGGCCAAAGGGCTGTGACAAGGTCAGAAACTGAGAGATGCAGTGAACTATGGGAGAGCAGGAGGGTAAGGGAGTCGGCACCCTCAGGACTTGAGACCCCCCCCCCAAAAAAAAAAACTTGGATAATGTGCAATGACGAGTGAAGATAGGATAGCTTCTTTGCAAAACCAATGCAAATCCCCACATCAACCTTCGAACTGTAGCTCATTGGGGGGGGGTTAGCTTCAAATGAAATGACCTTAGCGGTGCACTGTCCTCCACACATAGCACAAAAAAAAATGGAGGCAACAGAAAAGAGATGAGATGAATAAAAGCAGAAGAGCTCAAAGCATCAAGGAAAGAAGTTTTTCATACTGTAAGTATAGAAACGTTATGTGGAGACGGGAGGATGATGGGTGTCGGTAAACAAAACAAGCTCAAAGATCCAAAACGGGTAAAAGTAATAATGGCCTTGACCTTGTTTTACAAGTCTTCCACTCACTTTTTTTTTTTTTTTTTTTTTTTTTTTTAAATCTGGGGAGAAAATAGGTAAAGAAGAGAAGCATACAGTCTTTCTGTGTCGCTCTCTCACCTCCGTTTTAATGATGCACTCAGTGCAGATGGAGGCGAAAATGGCCAGGGGTGAGAGAAAAAGGAAGAAAGGGAGCTATAAGAGAGAAGCAAAGGAGAGATTACAGATTTTTTACGCTGTGAAGTTGAGTAGCATTAAAAACAGCCATTACTTTTACATAAAGCTCTGAACCGCCGTTGCCGTGTTGTGTTCTCTGCGTCTGCATCAGGACTTTCTTGCGCCGTTTAATTGCATCTTTCTGTTCTGTCACGACTCCATGCCTTTCAGTAAGTTCACACTCTGGAATACATTGTGTTAATTTTTCTAATTTTTTAATTAAGGCGGCGGAAAGATGAACGTTTGGGGGGACAAATCAAGACAGAACCTGCTGCAAAACCCTTGGCTTTAATACAGGGCTTTTAGCTTCAACAGTCAGAGAGCTCCCAACTCTGCTCTAAGGCTTCACTATCCTGCAGTCTACCTGAAATGTGTCATGACAGAAGATGAAATCATTCCCACTCTAATATAGTCACAGTTTTCACACATCGCTGCTTAGTGTTTGCCATCTCATAAGCTGTTAGTGGAATTATTACTCAGCTCTGCTTCCTGAGTTTGAATATCCTATTCCTAACAGTACCTGAACGCATCTTTTCTGACACGCCGGTTTCCGGTCTGACCGCCCATGAGACTCGGTGCCCCTTGAGGTCGACAGTTCTGCCGGCTGATAACCGATATGAGTGGATGTGTCGAGCTTTGCATAGGAAACGGGTCATCGCCAGTGGTTTAGATGCTGCGTTTAAAGTCATTCTATAAATCTGATCTAATTTCAGTAATGTGAATGTTAAATTATAGATGCATATGAATTAGAATAAATGATCTTCTGATCATGTAAATATTAAATTAGCGTCATGCAATACTGAATCTTCCGGAGTAAGAGTAGTTTTTTTAATTGGCAGCTCTGTGAGGGAAGGAGCTTTGCTGCTGCTGCGAGACACGGTCTGGTAAAAAGGCTGGTGAAAAATTCACACATGGTGTAAATGAGAATATATCCCCTAATAAGTGGTATTAGTATAGTACAGACTATCCTATCTGCACTTTCCTTAAAAAAAAATTACATATTTTCCCAAGCTTATTAATTTGCACTTGAATTCAGGTGGAACTGATCTTAAAAAAGATGTTCATGCCTTAGCTTATGAGGCCACATAGAAAAGAGAAAACAAATAAAATACAGTCCCTAAGGCAGAGACAATAGAGATACAAGTGCTGCATATAGGGGGAAACAATACTAAGGTGTGATGTAGGATGAGGGATGAAGCGTGAGACGAGGATGAGGAGTGATGGATGTCATAGCGTACAGGTTGAGGCAGCCCTGCCGACAAGTGACAGGGAGGGATGGAGCGCCTGCTTTGGGATCAAGCAAGCCGGAAGCGAAGCAAAAAAAAAAAAGGGGGGGGGGAGGGAGAGTATTAAAGTGGCACCTTGACATTTTGTATTTTAAGCTATTTTTTCTCCCCCGCAGACGTTCTTCACATCCCGTGTTTATCCGCCAACCTTTTTGGCTCATAAGCTCTGTGATCGGCGCGTCTCAGCGAGACGTGAAGCCCGACTGGAAGAGCCTTTATTGTGATAAGTGGATGATGAAGACGAGTTACCGAAGCCCAAAAATCACGTTAGTCCTGTAAAGTAAAGAGAGGAAACGGAAAGGCTTTGCTTTTACACTGCAGGGAGGAAGAAAAAAAAAAAACGGAGGCAGCGGCGTTTGTGTGAGTTTGTCTCTATCCGATGGCGACAACAGTGGAACTGCAACCGCACTACCTTTGTCTTTGTATCTGCTGATCCATCATCAGTCTCTGCCCACAGATATCTCCATTTATCTGTGGTGTATCACTCAATCATGGATGACCATCTCATCCATCCTCCATCCATCATTCTTTATCATTCAACCCACCAAAACCTCTCGTAATACTGTGTCTTATTTCCCGATGCCTTCCACCCCTTGACCTTGTCTCATCCACCCCCTCATCCCTCAGCCTCCATTACATTCCCATCATACCTGCATCCTTGGTCTCCACCAGAAGACAGCGGGTAATAAGGCCTAATCCCACTGTTCCCCTCTCCTCCCGGTGTTCCTATTATCCACCTGCTCCTGTTACCAGACAGCTTATTTCACTTCTCCCTCCCTTCTACCGTCTCTCTTCTCTCCCCCATCCTGCTGTCACGTCGTACTGTTCAGTGGACGTTTTAGGAAAGCAACCCATGTAGCTGCAGAGAAATGGAGGCCCTTTCTCTGGCAGTGTTTGAAGCCTGGAGGGAGCTACAAGACCGCAACAATTCTTCGTCTACATTCCTCCTTTTCTTTCCCCTTATCAATCTGAATTTAAAAAAAACATTCAGCCGCCATCCCATAAAGTGATGCTCTTCTCTCATCAGTGAGTGCTCCCTCCATCTGTGTCTCTTTTCCACCACCCAACCCAAACATCTTCCTATTGTTTCTTTCTTTTAATAGAACACATTTGCATGCACGCTTCGATGGATTAATAATGGGTTTTTACTGTGTTGCTGTGTGTGTGTGTGTGTGTGTGTGTGTGTGTGTGTGTGTGTGTGTGTGTGTGTTTGTGTGTATGAGTATGCAAGCTTTTGTGTTTCTTTCAGGAAGTGTGTGTGTGTTGCATCAGACATGACTGTAAGTACTTCTATTTACACACCACAAAGATTGTGCACCCCCGTGTCGGTCCACCCTTATTGACATTGTCATGATTTGTGGCGTTGGCATGGCCATCAACACAACAGTCGGTCACCTGTGAAATTGGTGAAAGTACTTTTCTGGCGGAATATCTGGCTTTGAAAAAAGAATACAAAACAAATCTTTTGACCAAATTATTCCTCCTCAGCTTTAAAAACCTAACCTAAAATACCAACCCTTTCTCAAGCGTTGTGTTTTTGCAATGATTTTTTTTTACAATGCCTCATCAGCGGGGCTTAACTTAACATGTCCTCAAAAACCACTGGACAGAATTGAATGAAATTTCAGTCATGCTTTGTTAGGGCCCTAAAAGTGTGCACCTTATGCTTGATTTCTTCAAGTTGTGTGTTTGTACATTTTTAGAAACATTTGAACTTACGTGATGAATCGGAATCTGTGTCCAAATTTTCTAGTTTTGTTCTTGCCTTAGAAAAAAAAATCTTATTTGCAGAATCAGAGGGTGCTTTTATTTGAGTTTGTTTCGGCTAATGTGAAAACTGCTTATTCAGCTCTAACGTGGATCAAACAACTGGCCTGCCTCTGTGCGGACGCTGGTGTTGTTGATTTGTGGTCTGAAGGCAAAGCAGACCAACCGAAGGCCTGTGAGTTAATATGCGATTCTTAGCATCAGTTTGTTATTGTGATCAAATCCTACCTAACCATGTGGCATCAGGTGTCTGTGGACTACATGTTGAGTTCAGCAGTTCCTCATAAAATAAGTATTGTTCGGTATAAATGAATGAAACGGAGTGACCGCAGAATAATGTGATGGAGCAAAAAAGCTGTTTTAGTAGAAGAAAAGTCACAGTAAGCTGTGGCATTAGTTACAGGCATGAAAACACTAGAACTGGTAAGGAGAAAGGAAATACACATTATTAGGGACACACACACACACACACACACACACACACACACACACACACACACACACACACACACATACACACACACACACACACACACACACACACACACACACACACACACACACACACACACACACACACTCATTCTGAACATTCTGCCTTGTTACCTCTAGTAGCATCCAGGACCCCTGACCAGGAACACACACCTGCAGGAGGGCAAACCAACAAAGGGTGAAGTTGACTTTGAGAAGGTTATATGTAGAGAGCCTCAAACGCTGCCTGCCTTACTCATTTCAGTCTGGGTATCTGTGGAGTGTTCTGCTGTTGTGTGCCATAAGAATAACTATGTGGAGTTTCTGTCATATTTTATGTCTTATATGCGATGCAATGCCAGCTCCATCTCTGCCAGTCATCGCCATGGTAATTATGGTCCCAAATTAGCCCGGTATTTTATGGAGTGACATTTCTCCCTTTCCTCCATTAGTGCACTCTCCTCTCAATTCTCGTGCATTAGATGGTTTTGTCCAATTACTGTGTCACTTTCGATCCCCCCTTTTCAGCCTCCATGATACGTCTCCTTTCTTTCAGCTCTTTTTCCATGTTGTCTCGTCGCTTTTAATATTTAGAATTAGAAAATTAGAACAGCAAGACAAAACGTATTACTACTAATATACAGCCTCTGCAGAAATATTTACTTGTATTTGATTTATATTGAGTTGGAAACATTTTAATCACAAACACTCAAAATTGTGGCCCCTAATTGTGTTTTTTATTTTACATTTGCTTTGTGCATATGAGTCAATACAGTCACACTTCTTTTTTTCATCCTGTTCCTGCAGCTATTTCCAGGCTGCACACTTAAAATCGATTGTCATCCAAAGACTAACGCTTATTGAAAGTTGGGGAAACATGCATGAGTGCCCCCCCTGACATGCTCTGTCACACTCTCCATTTTCAGTCCAGCTGCTCCTGGTTCCACATGTCGCAAAGGAAACCCACACAGCTAGAGGCGATCAATGCCATAGATTTTAGATTTAGATTTCATTCAATTAAAGTA
This sequence comes from Chaunax sp. Z400, assembly GCA_037577475.1. NCBI lineage: Eukaryota > Metazoa > Chordata > Actinopteri > Lophiiformes > Chaunacidae > Chaunax > Chaunax sp. Z400. The sequence continues at coordinate 12,723,446 of CM075183.1, forward strand.
TTATCAACTCCTCCTGATGAGGAGAGTTGTAATGATTGCCTGTGTTTTTGGAGAAGAACCTAAATAATTATAAATTGGTCTGTCATATCATTATCATAATATATTATGATAATAATAAATAATATAATAAGATTTTACTAGTTTTTTATCTTTGGCCTACGTATTTCTAGACTGGAAACAACTTATTTTAGGATTTTTAGCCATTTTCTCCTCATATTCAGTGTTTATTTCTTGTATTTTAGCATGTAGCACAGGTAGCTAGAGTTATCATTGTAAGCGTGATTTTCCACTGCTTTAAAGTAACAGCTTGAAGGTCATTTCTGCATGACTTCTCCTCTTCATTCCCATATGTCCACTTCCATTTTTCACATATTTAAGCCCTGTGTTAAGAGAGATATAGCAGTTTTTTTTGTTTTTTTACAACCTAATATACATAGTAAAACATCTAAATAAAAGAGAGGATCCTCTCCTCTCCAGTCCGTCTCACCCGCTCTGTGTCTCACGACCTCGTTTTTGGCTTGGACTCCTTGTTGAATAATGCAAAGCTGATCACACTGTCAAAGAGATGCAATGGTAAATAATGGCAGTGTTTCAGCCGGAACGCCGTGACTTTCTCTGTGGACATAAACGGCCTCAGCCATAAAATAAAAAAAAAGAAGCAGTGACATGTTGTTTTCATATACATCTCCCCATGGCTGGCCATATTTCATGTCCCGGTGTAACTCCATGCGTAGTAAATTGGTGTGCTCTATGCTGCATCTCCCTCCACCCTGCTGCATCTTTTCCCTCCTATTATGCCTCTCACCCTTTCCTCCGGAGGAATTTCCATCTGCCCTCCTCACTTCCTGCTGTCACTATCAATTGCCGCCTCCTTTTTGCATCTGTGTTTATGTATGTGGGCTCCGCTCTGTATACAGGTGTCTGCACGCATACAGGTGTGTTTGTGTGTGTGTGTGTGTGTGTGTCCATAATTGAATGTCCTCGCTGTCGAACCTCTTCCCAATCTTATATTTTTGTCGTTTATGTCGTTTTTTTTCCAGCCGATCCGCTCCCTCTTCCCTTTCTCCAAACTCTTCTCATTTATCATTCCTCCCGTTTTCACTTCTAACTGTTCCGCCGTTATCTCGCAACCATCTACCCTCTTCAAATTTCATATTTGTTTCTCCGCTAGTGTTCCTTTCTCGTTATTATACACTCTCTTTCTCCATTCCTCCCTCCCACTCGTGTACCTCTGGCTCGTTCGTCTCTCTCTCTCTGCTGCCAGCTGATTTGTTTTTGCAGCTATATATTGCTTTCCATGTTTTGTCTCACCACATTTTCACATTATATTCCCTTTCTATTTTTACCCCTCTCCGTTTCCCCTCCAATTTATTCCTCTCGCGTTCTTCCTCCTGCTCCTCTCCTGTTTCTGATTTGCTTTTGCAGGTCTCCCTTCGTTTTCTGCTTTTCTGCTCATCTAATTTTAGAGCTGTTCTGTCATTTTCCTTTTCAGTCCCTCTCCCCTTTCTATTTATTTGTACATCTCTCATTGTCCTCTCCTCTTATACTCTATCCCCCTCTCTCACTCTCCTCATTCTCATTCTCCCTCCTTCCAATGCTCTCTATGGAAATCTTCTCCTTATTTGTCACTTCTTAGTACCCCCCCCAATTCCTCCATCCTGCTCACCCCTCCCTAACTCGTTTATTTCTAAATTGGATTCCTCCCCTCCCTCCTCTTCCTCCTTATATACACCTGGTCCCCCGCCTCCTGTTTTTACAATATAGCTTCCTCTTTCTTTTGCTAACACTGCCCTATTTGTCATTGTCTCTCTTTCTGCTTCTCATACCTGGGAACTGTTTTTCCTTGTGTTTGTCTCTTCTTTTCATCTCTCTCCATAGTCTGTTGTCTCTGTCTTTGCTGTCTCCATGTATATATTTTCTAATGTGTCTCACAGACACAATTACTCTTTATTCTGTATTTTTTTTCCTTTTCTGTAGTGCCTCAGTTTGTTGTTTATCAAACTTGTCTTTCTTTTGTAATGAGTCTATGAGATGTGTTCCCTTTAACACATGTTCAGAGTAGTGAGTTGCCATGTCTGCACGTGAGCGTCTGTCGTAATCATGCAAACCTCATGTACATAAGTGAAGGCCGGCATATTTGTAACGTGAGTTTTTGTGCGTGTGTCCTGCCCCTGATAGTTGTGTTCTATTCAATAAGAGTGATGCGAGGCAGCTGGCTGCCCCCTAAATCTATCAAGTGAGCATTAAATCCACTGTGTTAGGAAATGAACATGCAGTCATTTCCAAACACTTTTCACTGAAAGGGTTTTCTTTATTCTATGAAGAAATTTATATCCAGGGCCCCAAAATTGCTAATCTCTCAGCATTTAAGCTGTCGCCTATTTTCATCCCCTCCACATAGAAATGACAGGCTGTCTGTCCGTCTTTCCATCATCATTCTTTTGTGCGGACCATATCTGGCAAACTATATACATACCAGCTTCACCAACCTTTTCACATAGATTTACCATGATAAGCAGTTGTGCCAGATTTTTGTGCACATTTTGTTTTGTGTGGTTTCAGTGGAAACACGTTGCTTTAGGTGACTCTGAGGATTGTGTGCTGATGAATTTTGTTGAACAATGTTTTGGGGGATGTCGTCATCAGATGAAAAACAACAACTTTTTGAGTATCTGGTTTCAAAATCTCAGATCATGACTGTGCAAGTTTTCAGAAACAACATTTTACTGTTACCACATAATGACTTTAATGACATTTATTTCTTCATTTGTGGGTTTTTAGCTCTCACCTCACCACCACCCCAGCATCCACCCGTAAGGCTCCAGTTAAGGGGCTCATGAAGTTTGCTCATCACTCCCCAATGCCTCTATGTAAACATATCTGCGGGGAGTGATCAAGGTCGGAGCCTGCATCCCAAACCTCGTGACTGAACATTATTTTGTTGTGTTTATGGTCGCACTCCTGCATAAGATGTTGTGATTAAGTCTGGTAGTGTGTGATGAAGACAAGACAGGAGGGAGAAGAACTTGAACAGAACAACGGTGCAGTGTAAGGTAGCATGAGATGAGCAATGACACCTCCACATATACTGTAGGCTGGTAATTATCCATATCAAATGAGCGTTGCTAGTGCATTAAATAAGAGGCAACAGCCACTATTTTCTCATCACAGTGCAAAACCCCGTCTAGAAAATGATTTTCTATGTGAAATATCTAAAATTCAAACGAGCAAAAAAAAAGGACAGAAAGCTGGTAAACGAGGGCTTATATTTAGGAATGATTTTATGCAAAAGAATAACCTGGATTTCTATTTCTAATGAAATGAAGATGCTGCACAGCTCGTCAGATCTGGTGGGGCGCTACTTTGTAAAAAAGAGATTTTTAGAATCTGTACGCCCTCGGTTGCTAAGGCAGCGTGGAGAAAAAAAATCCGGCCCAATCATAACAGGAGTCTGACCTCGTTTTCTTAGGCAAAGTCACAACTTTTAATTGGCATTAGTGACAGCAGCTGCGTGTTCCCTCTGAGAACGTGGCTACTCGCTTATAATGGTGCACAGGTGATTCTCTGCATGTTAATGGCAGACGGAATGACTGAAGAGGCCTCCCGGACTATTTTTCGCCCGTCGTGTCCTCCGGCATCCCTGCACTAGTACGACGGCAAGCCTTTGTTTCGGAAACATCGAAAGGAGCAGGCGTATTATAATGCAGAGACGGTGTCCTTAACATCTCTGCATCTCCGCTGCACATCTGTCAGTGGTCTGTTTGGTGAAATGGAGTATCGCAGTGAATTAATCAAGCATGAGGCCTCATGTCGGGCCAGTTAAACAGAGATGTGGCTCTGACCGGCCACTGAGTCCGCAAACCTTTTTCGGTTTATTGTGGAGAGAATATATTATTAATGGAGAGAAGAATGTAAATACAGTGCACATACTGCTAATGAGCATCGCAGTGTTTTCTCTCAGAGGCAACAAAGCAGTTAGTTTGGCTTCATATGCTAATCTGTCGCTGTAGACGCCGCTGGTCTCTGATTGCACTCGTACAACTTCAGCATCAATGATTTAGTCTTTGTTTTTCAAATGTTTGTGTGTGATCAGACCTTTAACCATCTCCATCACTTCCTCCCTCCTCATTTCCCCTGCTCTTCTGCACATGTGCTCCAGCCTGTCCGTGCCCATCCTCCACGTCACCCACTCCTCTTTACTGCCTTCCATCTCTTGCACATCTTTTTTTTACCCTCCCTCCCGACCCCCCTAAAGGCCCATTTATGCTCCCTTTACGTATGTAAACGGATACGTCTGTCCATAAATGGTCTATTCCGTACGTCCTCTACGTCGACATCGATGCAACCTCAGTGGGGCAGTGAAGCTTCAAAAGCTTCGACGACAACAAATATGGCGGCGGTATCGGCGGTGATTACACTTCGGCGGTTTTTCGTACATATTTGTCGTGCCTTGCTTGAATTGTAGCTACGCCGCCCTCAACCATTTCCGGTGGTATCGCTCCGTCTCGTCCGTATCCGTAAGCTCTCCGAAAACGTGTCCAATTACCCACGGAATGAACGCAGAAGTATCCATCTTTAACATAGAGCATAAATGGGCCTTAACCCCACCCCTACCCCTTCATCTCCTTTCATCTTTACTCCCTCGTTTTTATTTAGTCTCTCTTGACATGCAGAACATATCTGAGAGCACATGTGTCCTACATAACCGCTCTGGCTGAAGTGTGTGTGTGTATGTGTGTGTGTGTGTGTGTGTTTAATGCTATATTTGCAATATTCTTCCAGTCAGTTTGTGTTCACTGGAGTGCGTCTGTGCGTTCTCGGAACTCCGCAAGCATTTTACAGGTGACACATCTGTGAACGCGTCCGTCTTTGTGTGTCTGCATCTCTGTGTATGTCAGTATGTGCGAGGGCGTTTGTGTGTGTGCGAGGGTGGTTTTATCAGCTCTCGCAGATGGCCCCAGCCTTTCATACATCGTTCCAGTGAAATGAAGAGCCCTCTGAAGAGTGAAAGCAGAAAAGAAAGAAATGGAAGGACAGACGCGGGGGAGAGAGAGAGAGAGAGAGAGTGTGAGGGGGCGATGGCGCACAGAGAGCAGACAAGAGAGAGAGAGAGAGAGATGGGGGTGAACTGATAGAGGTGTGAAATAGAAGACGGCCATCAAAAGATAGATTGAGACGAGATGCCACTAGAGGGGTGTGTTTATACAAAACACTATTGTGTTTGTGTTTATCTTCAGTGTGTGTGTGTCGGGCTGTAAAATAACGTTTCCGACCTATCACATACAAGTTTTTACTATTGCACCAATTAACATATGAGGCTTGTTAGCTTTAAGCGACGCTCATTGTGTGTAAGTGGGCATTTGCGAGTGGATTTTTCTTTCCTGTTAAGTTTTAGTCACATAGCTAGAGGTGTGCGTGCGCATTTGTGCGTGACAGTTGGCTCGCATTAAAAAGAGGCTCTTCAGCCATGGGATACCAAGTGCTGTTGACGCAGCGCCCACAGGATAGAAAACAAACGGAAAGGAAAGACGGGAGAGCGAAGGGGTAAACAAGGGGGAATGAGCGTGGGGAGAGGTGAGGTGAGGGGGAGTGAGTGTTTGCTGCATAGAGAAGCAGCGGAAAGGTGAACGGGGGACAAAGTGTAGCTGACGAAAAAACAAACAAACAACTTTAAACATCCAGATAGAACAGCAAACAGACTCGGGCGCAGTGATGCAGGTCGAAGTGGCGGAAAAGAAGGGCGACCCTGGACTGAGGGATGCAGACTGCTTAAGGTAGTAACAGAGTGAACAGGGGAGTTGAACACGATGACCGTGGTAGCGTTTTGTCCTTTTTGATTATTTCTCCCTGTTGGGCGGTGAAATGTCACGTCCCACAGGGCTAACATTTGGGAGGTGGAAAAAAGAGTGGCATGCAGGAATGGAAGGAAAAAAATACAACAAAAGAGAAATATAGGCAAAAAAACCCCCTCCCTATTATCAAATCTGCTATTTACTCAGGAAGAGTGCTAATGGTTTTTTTTACATTTTATTACAGACCATGTCAGGTCTATTAAGGTGGACATTTTGAAAAGGTATAATTATATCGACTCTTTTTATCCCTCAGAGTTTTGCTTCTCTGCACCTTGGAACACCAATAAATTCCGTTCTTGCTTTGCAAAGTGCCGCACTTAATACAATATGCGCTAAACTGGTGTGAAAACCGGAAGAGATTAATTTAAAATCTAGTTACATTGAGACAATGAAGGAGAATCATAATGAAGGCTTAGATAATTATGACAGCTAGGCCTAATGTTCCAGGGTTTGAAGAGTTGAGTGATCTGATCTCATCAGGTTGGTCATTCCAAAGAGCGGATCAGGCCAAGAGACACTTTTATTTGTATAGCACCCTTCAGCAACCAGGCAACTGAAAGTATTTAGTGTATAAACTAAAAATAAGGAAATAATTAAAAGCAATCTGCCCTTATTTGGCATCACAGTCAATGAGAGGGGCAGTAATGAGTAGATACAGTAGGACAAAGGGGGAGGAGTAGGAATAACTTGGGAAAGCCACCAAATCTAATTCATTTTTCAAATCCCATTTAGCTGATCCATAGACGCCACCAGTGACCGGCTAAATCAGTCAGGCGTATTGACCAGACTGTGTAGTGCTGGAGAAACAGTCACTTCTCCTGTGGGTGTGGATAAAAGCTGGTCCTACTGGTTTTCCAGTGGACAAAGCTGGGATAAATGCAATTAAAATAAAATTAGCAGGAACATTAGCGACCGAGTGAAAAGTGGATTTTGACCAAAGCTCTTATCTAGTCAAGACGCCGTATGAGAAATCAACCATATTAATGTGACTTCTAATTTAATAAACTGTACAGCGGATTCAGTTATAGCCCGGATTCATCATCCCATCCTCCCATCCCTTGCACGCCATGTTAATGTGCAGCCAATTTCCCGCTCCGAGAGCCACCCTCTGTATTCCTTTGCAGTCGAGTCTCTGCCACACCTGTAGAGTTCTGTCTGCAGAACAATCAATCAAGCATTTTAAATGTCAGGAAAATAATCAGCTTTATCTCTCAACACCAGAGCCGCGTCAGCTGATCAATTAGTTCTGTCAGTCGGTTGTCTTAATAGATATGACGTCTCTCCAGCACAACTAGCTTACATTATTTATCGTTTTATTATTGTATCATTTTTTTGTTGTCCTTTTTTTCTTTGCTTAGTTCAATATTTAAATTGTTTATTTTCAAAAGTATTATCATGTCAGAGTATGGTCGTGCTATAGCGTGAGGCAGTATCTGCAGAGACTCTGCATGTGCCTGTGTTTTCTCATGGGCCATCAGCCTGTGGGTTGTGGGCTTATACCCCCATATTCAATATGTGAAACTATACAGGCTGCAAACATTTATTTATTCACCCTTCATTTAACCAGGTAACCTCCCATTGAGATCAATGATCTCTTTCACAAGGGAGACCTGGCCAAGAGGAGCAGCAACGCAAAAAAATCACACAGATCAAAAATAGCAATGACAAAATCACATCAATCATCTGCACATTGACTGCCTGGATTCAGTGGATTTCAAGGCTTGAACTCCTGCAGGGTCACCATACTTTGAAGTCTAAGATCAAACTGCAAATTCCTCCAAGAATCAGATGCAGAAAACCTAAAAGCCTTCCTTTTCCAAGTTCCGTTCGGGCTTTTGGGAACGTTAAAATGTAAGAAGTCCTGAGAACGGAGAATGTGATTTCCAGATTTCCGGGTACAAACACAAGATAAATAAGAAGGTATGTTGCCGATGATGGCCCTGTAAATAAAACAGTGGTGAGTAAGAGATGCACAGTTTGTGATGAATCTCAGAGCCACATGATACATGCTCTCCAGCATATGGAGGCAACGAGCAGAGAAAATAACTTAATCTCTCTGAAATGATGCTTTGTTGGTACTAACACCACTCCCTCTCTCTATTCACTGTCTAGCTCGCTTGCCCAACCCGCCACTAAATCCTCTATCTGCTTAGGATTCCGATTTGCACCTAAATTTATTGCGTTCTGTCTCGGCCCATGCGGCGCCCTTCCACCAGCGATCTTAAAAATCGGGCAAGTTATTTATTAATCCTTATTAATCCAACAAACAAACAAACAAACAACAAAACATGACCTCCTTCAGCATATTGATGTTGAACAGATAGCAGGAGATTCTGGCTCCGGCTCTTAAGCAGTGCCATTTGTTTTCCGTCTCCATTTCATTCCCATTAGCTCCCATTCACATTCGTGTCTCCTGCCTTTCCCTGCCTGCTCTGCCTGTCTAATGTACTCGCTCCAGGCTCACAGGTTGCTGAGTGTCCATTCCTCATCACACAAATGTGTTCTCATTCCATTGCTTTACTGGCACGCCATGGAACATATCCTCAGTTTCTTTCTCATGAAATATAACTTCAGAGCCTGTCCATTAATTCAAAAACGTGTTTCCCTGAATCCCTGAAAAGCTGTTCGAGTTTTTTTTTTTTTCCCCTCTCTCCTGGAGCAATTATTGAATATTTGAAACCGCTGTGTAAGTCATTGTCCGTTGCTCTGATGGGAGGTCAGGCTGAAGCCAGCCGACGCCTGTGCAGTGGAGCATTATGGACGATGTACAATAATCGCTTGACTGAGTGGAGTGTAATGCGGGCGACGCCACCCGGGATGAAGCCACTAAAACTGACAATATCCCAACATTCAATCATCGACAAGGCCAAAAAAAAAGTCACAGTACGCCGAGTACTGTCGTTTAATGACACATTTTCCACTTTGGCAAATCGACTAGAAACGGAATACAATGAAGGAGACTAAATGTTATGCAGCTATTTCACAGTCGTTGCCGTGTTTACAGCACGTTTCTTAGCAGCTGATGTTGTAGCTTCTCCAGTCTTTAATTAGAATCGCTGAGTGGATTCAGTTGTTTATAAGCGTTTCGGGGGGGCCTGTTATGCCTTTTTATTGATAGCTGACAGGAAACGAGGGGAAAGAGAAATGGACAACAAATTGCAATAAAAGTCCACCAACTGGGGATTCTGTGCCTGTCGCATAGCAGGGCAACCCAGCCGAAAAAGCCTGTAAAGATCTGCCATAAAGTGAGCAATGAAATTATCATTTAAATCATTTAAAAACATATTTTACCCTATTCTTTTTTTATGGATGATTTGGGTTTCTACTGTTTTATAATGCTTGTAGATTTTACTCTTTTTTTCAATTTACAGATGTGTTTACATTACTTATCATTCCATCTGATAATGATTTTTTTTTCCTCCTCGCTCTCGACATGTATATAGTGTCTATTTCTTCATCGCTTATAGAGTCGTTCTCTTAGATTTATACCATGAAAAATAAATGAAGTCCAACCCACAGAACTCAGTTTTTATCAATTTAAATTGTTCGATATAGTAATTGATTATAGAGGTTATGCATGTGATGGTCACAGTAGGTGGAGGAAGAAGGCTCTCACTGAATGGCAGCTTTACTGTTCAGGTTGAAGGCCATAAAACACAAAACACATTTTAAATGAGAAGGAACTGTTGTGTGATTAACTGTGCAAATATTCTTCAGCAGGAAATCAAAACAATCTTTTTACAGCAAGCCAAAAGCTGCATATAGCAAAACAAAAGCCACGTGAAAGTGACTCAAATCTGACTTGAAAAGTTCAGGTTTTTGTGCTCCTGAAAAAAAAAAAAAGAAGTACTGGTTTCACACTTTCCACTACTAATGGTAGCCATGTTGCAGGATGTCTTGCCACATGTTCCAGTGGGAAGGTGACGTCGGTGCACACCCTTTATAACCAGACGTTAAAGGTTATTAATTGCGCTTAAATAGCGACTTTCTCAAAGTGCTTTACGACACAAACAAAAAAAAAAAACGCTCATCCAGTGGTGGCAGAGGCTTCCAATGCAAGGCGCCACCTGCTCATCGGGTGGTAACCGTTCACGCGATCACTCGCACCCCAATGGAACTGCCACTGGGAAGGGTTCAGAGGCATGGAACCACCGACCTTCCGATGAGTGGATGACCGCTGTACCTCCTGAGCCGCAGCTTCCCTATTATATTGGTAGCACACTCCAGACTCCATATATAATAGGGCAGGTGTCAAAATGTGTCATGGATTATAGCAAAAGTTTCACACCAGGATGTACGTTTCCATCACCTTACCTAGCCCAGCACTGCACTAACTAGCTCGGTCTCTGGATCCCCCCCACACAGACACACTTCTTCTCCCAGCATGCCGCCCTGCTCTATAGAGTCTTTGAAACCAGCTCAGCATGGGGAAGAGGACCTCAGCGGCAGCTTTATGTCCCCACGAAACTATCTTTGACCTTTTCACTTTTATCTTAAAGTAGAATGTGAAGACACCAGAGTTCACCCAGTAGCATGTAAGCCTAAAGCCAAAGTGAAGTCAGCTGGATATCTCTGCGGTTCTCTCTGACAGGCTGTCTCTGGTGTTCGCCCAATGGGATACATAGTGGTGGTGATACATAGGACTGTGGAGAAAAGGATTTTCTTTTTCCTTTTCACAAAGCTAAGACAAATCTCAACCAGTGACAAGTTCAATAGAAATTGAGGCTTTGCTAGAATGCTCTGCACTTTCTATTTTAAAACCCAGTGGGCCTGGATGTATTGAAGCCCTTAGCGTCGGTTTTAACGTTCATGCAGGACCTCTGCGTTCACATTTCGAGACCCGCGGAGTCTTATTTTACGTCTAAAGGGCAACGTTGTCTTATTTCATGTCTAAATGACAGTCCTCAGGTTTTCATACTCGCAGCAGTGTTGTGTGTGTAAAGTAGAGAGCGAAATTACAGTGGGCTTGTGTTCACAAATTGGCAAATGGCACACATTTATAGGCACGTATTTAATGGTGCGTGCATGTGAATATTGTGCGGGCTGAGGCATTTGGATTTGATTGGAAAGAGAGTGATTACTCTGCGGTTTGATAAAAGTCGTTTCGAACAGATGGGAAGAATGAATGTCATAAATGCAGGTCATGTAGAAACCTTGCCAAGATGGCGGGTCTCGAAAGGCCACTCGTAAATGAACAAATAACAATGAAATAACAATAAAAATAAACAGAGACCAGTAGGGAGAGAGGGCTCGGAAAGAAAGTTGGAGAGAAAAAGAATACGGAGAGAGCTTTCCTCCTCTTCTTTTCTCTCCCCAAGTGTGGCCATCTGTACAGTGCGATTAATCATCCTATATCCCCAGACATGGCAAGCCAATGCTGTGACACTCAAAGCCTGTGTGTGTGTGTGTGTGTGTGTGTGTATGTGTGTGTGTGTGTGTGCGAATATCACACTTGTGTTTGTGTGGCGTTGGGTGTGCGGTTTTAGATCTGCAGCCAAGTATTGGCCAGTGTGTGCATGTCTGCACTGTCTCTGTAATAATGTGTTAGCCTCTGTGTGTGTGTGTGTGTGTGTGGGAGAAAGACAGACATGTATGCATGCGTGTTGGCACATGCGACACATCCTGTTTGTTTACGCTGCAGTGCTGGAGGTTAGAGCCGCTCCCTGTGGCGACCAGGCATCGTTTATGGTGTTAATTGGCTACATGTCCCAAAACGGGCTGGTTGACTTAGGAGTAGCGAAGGGGAAAAGGGGATATAGGTATGGCGAGACTCCCTTAAATCTATTCTAAACTGTATCCAGATTATTTGCACAAGGGATATGTAGGATATGTACTGCCCCGATTCTTACTAACGGAGGCAAACTGTTCTGTTGACTTTGTTTGCGTTTCCATTGGGTAAAAAGTACCAGGTACTACTTTTGTAGTACCTCCTCCGTTGCCGTTCCAAGCGAGCGGAGCAGGTACTAAAAGGTCACATGGAACATTACAGACCACTGATTGGTCAATGCCCGGCACGCACGGAATATCCTGCACAGCACAAATCGGTGGACACCACACCTAAACAACCAAGAAACTTTAGCGGCCGTAAGTTGTTGTTTTTTTATTGAGAAGGTGCCGACGTTCCTGTCTTAAACAGCTGATGAGCGGATCACGAGAGTTGTGTGTCGCGTTGAAGGCTACACCACGGCAGTTTTGCACGGCGTCCATCTACCCTGAGGAGGTACTGTACTATCCCGTAATGGAAAACAACCTGCATAAAAGTACCTGATACCAGTCGAGTGGAGGCGGTACTACGCAGTGGAAATGTGGCTTTTGTTATGGTTGGTTTTGATAAATGTAGGGAAGAAGGGGGAGACTGCTTGGCAGTACAATCTTAGAGTTAAGGACACAGGGATTAGTGAAGAATTTTGTCTTTTCAATGAATCAATTTATGCATGAATCTCAGAAAAACGCAATCCAAACCCAATGATATTCAAATCATGAAAGGTAAAAACTGCAAACCATCACATTTTTAAACCTCAACTAAATGTTTCTCTTGTTTCTTGGTTCCGTCCTTCTTATTCTGTTGGTATTTTCGCTGAGTCTTAAAATAAAGGTAAAGGGTAGGACATATCACGTCCAAAGGGAAAAAGCAGTGAAAGGTCAAGTAGACATCAAGTGTTAAATTTCAAGGTTTGAGGCTAAATCCATTCACTAATAACTCCCTTTTAGTGCAGGGACCCACACTGAGCCATTAAAATAAGTATAATGTTATAAAGACACAATAATTGGCTCTTTGGGTGGCAATGATTGAGAACCTACTGGACTGTTAAGGTCAATTTAGGATAAGGCAGACGGTGATTTCAGATCTTTCTCATTTTAGACGCATAATGTTGAGATTAAGGAAATGGTTTCATACATACATTACAGACATATCTGTTATTATACGTTTGATGCAAGCTAAAAAAAAACATCTTCACATGTATAAGAAACAACAATGTTAAGGCTTGATGACACACTAGTGAGCCATAATTTTGTTCTTCTATGTACAGTATGTTTACTGCAAGAAAGTTAAAGATGACAAGAATAAGAATCTGAATAAGAAGAATAAGAATAAGAAGAATAAGAGTCTGTGTGCACACAGACAACAATTGCACTCAATTAACGTTCACAGATAGACAGCAAAGCTGAGCAAGTTAAAATAAATCTTCGACAGGACTATTATGAAAACAATGGGAAAAAAAGAATCTGAATATATATATACAGTATAAAGCACCAATGGCCAACAACATACATAAAGTGTGCAGGGTTTGTATTGACAATGCATGATGACCAAAAAACCCCAAAACATGCATTTTAAACTGTGAAAATATGATCTATGATGGAAGTAAATGGAAGTTTAGTGTTATATGAGATGTTTCTGCCCGTTTCCTGAGGCGTAGTGAATCCTGAATGGAGTTCCGGTTTGGCAGCAACCATTTCCACTGCCATCCTGACCCAAGCAGCTCTGTCTAAAAGGCTACATTTCATTGTTGTTAATTAGAGAAAACGTGTCACCGTGCCAGTGAAACCTTTTCATGAACCCAAGTTGAGAAGCATGTGCCTATCTAAGAGGGATGGAGAGAAAATGAACTGTGATGGGTATTAGCAGGAGGAGGTGAGAAGAGGAGGGATTAGTGACTTGTAGGAAGCAGAGTAAAAATGAAGATAACAATTGGCAAAAAAAAAAAGGATTTCAAGAGCAGGAAAAGTAAAGCAGGAAGCAGTGTCATAGAAATGTTCCTACCGATGTATGTGACTCCAAAGCACTTGTGAACCATCAAGGGGGTAAGTAAGAGAAGACAAAAGACAGACAGCTGTGGAGATTTTATGGGTGGATGGGCGCAAAGTTTGTCCACATGTCACAAAGACGCCATGGGAGTAAGGAAAAAGGGACAAGCCTGTTGAAACAAGGCACGGAGAAGTGGCAGCAAGGACAAGACACAAAGGAAACAAACAAGGCCTGTAAAATGTTTTCTAGCAATAAAATAGATTAGGTCTATTGAAAAGGAAGAAGGCGAGAAGAGCTAACAAGGACGGAACAACTTCCATCACCTCAGTTATGAGCAGAGGACGGTGGCGGACTGGAATTTAAAACGGAAAAATGGAAGGGGAGAGGAAGATGAAGGGGGGGATGGAGTGACTGGGGATAGAGGAAAATGAGTACAAGTGAGTGATCTTGGAGAGGATGGCAGGAGTTGTGCCCAGAGTAATTTAGTGTGATCGAAGAAGCCTGAGAACGAGGACAGACATCGGAGCTTTCTGGAAAACCTGCAGTGCCTCAGCTCCTCTGTCGATTTTGAGCTTTGCCTCAGATTACAGACAATCACATGTCAACACGAGGACAGGGATAACCCTCAATAGACGCAATAAAAATGTCCCTACTGATGTCATGCTTCGACTTCGGACGAAGGCAAACACATAGCGGAGGACGGTGATTGAGATGAGTGGGAAGCGATGGTGGGAATGGATGGAGGTGAAATCGCTCATCAGTTCGAAGGACGCCGTGAAGAGAGCGTGAGGGAGGCGGCGTCGTGAGAGAATGGAGTCTGAACAATACCGGGGCAGACGAGTGCCAAAAAGTGTGACATGAGGAAAAAGGGGGGTCAGGATGGCAGCGAGGATGATCTGGATCTTTTGAGGAGGAACCGGAGTGAATGTTTGTCATCATGTCAGGCTAGCTAGCGCACGTGTCAACAAGCAGCGGTCTCCCTCTCTGCTGGCACAAAGAAAACGGAGGTTGGGCGTGAGGGAGAGGAGAAGGGATCTATCTGTGGGCAGACGTTTAAGACGGATGCAGGGCCTGTTTATGCTGGTGCTCCACATAATGGTGCTAATATGTTTTAATCAGTCTGAGCCCCGGGGTGGTAGAGAATACATTTACTCAGTTTGGGCCTCAATGTAAGAGGAATACTAATAATTCTAAAGAACACGAGCCTCGGGGATGTGGAATTGATTTGGGTTCTAACTTCATAGCCACGCATTTCAAAGGAGGTGGCAGATGTTTCAACACATTTAGAGGAACGTAACTCTCTTTTAGCTCGAACACACCCCCCTTCAGAAATCCACTCTGAGCCCTGTGACACACACCACTGCCTTAAACACTTAGAAACACTGATCAGCATCGCAAGTCACTACCTATGAACATTAACGGTGGTGTTTCAGCTACATGCTGCTATTACACGGGGTTGGGGTGCAAAATTTCCAAATGAGACCAGAGAGTAAATTCCTACAATAACTCAGAGGTTGATTGTGTTTATTTTAATCATGCGGCAGAAAAAAATTGCAGCGTTGATCTCGACTAGAGAGGTTACACCAATCTGATCTCACTGACTCCAGTCCTACAGTGTGTCTCTTAATGAAGTTATGTGTTTTGTTTTTAACGGTGTGTGATTGCGTGTTGGACCTTGAGCCTCCCTGGTAAGTATCTGTCTTGTTCATGAATCATGTAGCCCAACAAAGGCTTTTTAAATGTTCGTACTTGAATGAAGCAAAGTACCTTGAACCTTTAATGAATTCATTTTTTCATATCTGTTGTGCTTGAAACGAAAGGTGCAAGAGGAATATTTTGTGGGAGGTATAGTGCACAGTTAGATACTATCGAGATGTAAACAACACAATGGTAACTTTCCAGCGGCTCAGAAAAACAACACTGCTATTCTTCTGTACAGCAGATTAGTATTAGACATGCATTGTGGAGGCAGGCATATTCAAGGTCATCCTTCAATTGCGTTGAAATTAAATCGCACAACCTGGCAAGTTTCATCCCATTTAAACTGTGCCAGGAGCTGCAACAGACTGACTCCATTAGAGTACTAGTTTAATTTTAATTAGCCTGAAAACCAGGCGTTCAGACTTGTACTACTTTTGGTCGCCACATGAGAATTAGTGGTGTGTTCTATGAGACGGACCCCAGGTTGAGAGTCAACATTATAGCTCACAGTGGGTGCCCATGTTAAGACCTGCAGCATGTTTTAAAGAGGCTGGATCTGAGGGTGTCAGAGGCTCGCATCATGTAGCTTTGGTTTCTCAACATAACATGAATATTACGTTTTAATGAGCCTGGGCTCCTGGGCAAAAAAAGAAGACTCTATTTACTCTGTTTGGCCTGTCAGCTGATATAAAACATACTTTTAAAATAAAAGGTAAAAAAAAAAAAAGCCCAAAGAGCCCAAAGCAACTGATTTAAAATTTCAGAGCAACAGTCATGACAACAAGAAACACTGGTTGCCTGCAGAAAATGGATAGAGGGATGGATGAATAGTGGATAACGTATACCTGTAGTAATTTGTAAATTTCCCCACTGTGGGACTAATAAAGGGATATCTTATCTTATCTTATCTTATCTTAATATATGGACAATAGACACAAACTGCATGTCACACAGCAAAAATCACTGCTTTATAAGATAGAAACTAAAAGATGGGGGAAAAGGAACAGATGATGTGGACATTTGTGTTTGGGAGGATTGGAGTTAAATTGTTCGAAAATCACATTTTAAAAATGCATACATCAACAAAGTGTTATTTTGTGTGTGTGTGTATATATATATATATAGATAACAAACTCTAACTTTTCAACTTGACTGATCATTCTGAAGTACATCCAGCTGAGTTTTGATGCAATTCTTAATTTACTCTTTGATGTTGCAGTGCTCAGCAGAGATCCCTGCACCAGTCTGAGTGTACCTGCAGGCTGTGAAAGAGAGAGAGAGAGAGAGAGAGAGAGACAGTAATCTGCTTTTTTTTCATTCTAGTTGAACTGCTGACCACCGCGGACATACTATCAGCACAGAAACTCAGCATTTCTACCAAATATACTTTCTGCAAACTGAAAATTGGATCGTTCGCCTGGGCCTTGAAACCTTTATATCACATTATGATTCGCAACACTTGCCATTCATCAAGTCTCTCCTAGTAAAATGTTCTGTATATTTAAAGATGACAAGTTTAAAATTTACACCCTGCTATTAAACCATTTACCTCAACTTTTCATAAATATCAAGTCCAATAAAAATTTGCTACAGTTATATTAGTATCTCTAAAACTATTTTAAATCAAAAGCCTGCAGAGCGATAGACAGGATTGTAGCATTGTTTTTTTTTTTTTTTTTTTTGGTGTTAATGCACCCGTGATTTAAAAAAAGAAATGTGGGTGACATGAAAACGTGTACAATAAACTGTACATCACACAATATTCATACAATTAATTGCTTCAGAGCAGGAGAACGAGACAAATTGCTGGGATGAAAAGACGGGGGGAACTGGATCAGGGATGAAAACTGCATCCCCGCAGATGTGCACAGTTGTGCTTCCGGGTGGATCTGTTCTGATTAGTGACAGAATTGAAGATGAGGAGATGGTAAAATACGGAGAGTAAAGATCGTGAAATGGATGTCTGTGATGCATGATTCATTACTAAAGTAGCAGATCAAGGCTTCGGCATAATGATCAAAGTGTTTTAGAGATATATGCACCCACTTTCGCACAAGGACATGCCTGCACCGACAGACACGTTTACAGTACACAGCTGCATACGGACATATATCCAAGCCTTTACACACATGCAGACACTCTTATCCAGCACTTGATCCATATCCAGTTTCCTATTATCCCTCTCAGGCTAATTCATTAGTTTCACTGATAAAAATGTTGCTCATTAATTTACCGCTCTTTGGAGTGTGTGCGGGTATTTGTGAGATGGAGAGAGCAGACGGAAGGGTCAAAAGAAAAATGAGAGAGATTGAAAATTAATTTTGGCATGCATGCATGCATGCATAAAATGGTGTTCATATTTGTGTGTGATAGCGTGCATAATACCATCAAGTGGACATGCTGCTTTTGCCTCTTTTTTAAAAGAGGAGAAAAATGGGGAAAAAGGTTCAAGATGGAGAGAGAGACGAGAAACAAATCCCGGTTTGAAATGGAGCAAAGAGAATGGATGAAAGATTGTTTTTAATTTATTAGAGTAGGGCAATGTGTGCTACAGTATGTGTTGTTAGGATGGGAAGGAACTGTGGAAAGACTGTGTAAAAGAGAATAAAATAAAATAAAATAAATATATACAGTATATAAAGTACACTAAGAGCAAAATGCCAGTTGAGAGTGTTGAGGCAGAGGCCAAGAGGCAGAGTTAAAGCTGGTAGGATATTCAAGTGACGGAGGCTCAGGAAATTCAAGATAGAGGTGAAATCAAGGCAAATGGTACAGAGATGACGAGACCTCATCAAAAGATGGTGGGTGAGAGATATCGTGATGTAAGGAGTTTGAGAGGATTAAAATGGATAAAGCCGTACCTGAGGAGATGGGATCACTGCAGAGGATAGTGGCAGATGGAGAAGTTTAAAACTGGAGGAGGGACTGAGGAATACAGATACGGAATAGAGAAAAAAGTGCTTAAACAGCTGACTTCTGCTTTTCTCACATGCATCACACGAGTGGTCAAAACAGACGATCGCGGCATGTATTAAATCAACAAGCGCTTTTGCGTACCACCATTGTGTATATTGTGTCTGACAACGGAGAGATAACTTAATTAATTAATCTCATGGTCCCATACTGGGAGACATTTACTCGTTCCATTGTAAAGTTACTATGCTTTTTTTTACAGCAAGGGGGAGCAAAAAGAACAGATCTATGAAGAATATATGTGGTGAGAATAGCATTACCTTTGTCAAACAAGAGAAGTTTCATGATATTAGATGGTCTTGCATGGAGGCAAGATCCTGCTGAAAATATGAAAGCTGTTACCTGTCATTCAAATCCAAGTGGCTACAAGTTTATATTTCCATCCCAAAGTAGACTGAGAACATTTAAATATTGTACGCAGCAATCTGAAGTGTCAATTTATGCTGTTGATTTTTGTATCTGGAAAATGTATTTCAATATGCTGATGATTAATCACTTTATGTAAGAGATTTTTAAAAGTAGTTCAACGTATATTGAATGGTAATCATCGTTCATTTGGATCTTGGTTATTATCCTAGCAAGCAAAAACTTCTAAACTACCATCTGATTAGATGCTCACCTGTAAATATTTTATTTGAAATCCTTAAGATTTTCCGAAACTTCGTACGAGAAAAATAACGCATGCAGAAAAAGTTTGAATTAAACCCTAAAAGCGGCCACTTTGTTTTCCACTAAAAAAAAATCGATAGAATATCCGTATGAACTGTGAAATGTAGAAAATCAGAAAGACTGACGGACGTTCAGCATTTGAGTTTAGATCCGTTCCCTATAAACATCACTTTCGCTATGCAATTTCCGTGCAGTGTTTCAATATATATGCTATATATCACGACAAGTAGCACAGAAGAAAAAGTGATCACACCGTATTCTTTGCTCTCTGGTAAACACATCGGCTGAATGTAGCTCCGCTTGTCATTTGTTTTGGGAGCTGATACCATTTGGTTGCTAGCCCGCGTACTTGTACAGTTTCCATGACAGTGAAACACAAGTGCAACTATAAAAGTAGTCTTAAAATAGATCTAGAGCCTTCGGCTGTGTCTTACGCCTCAGTTCTTACTTTCCTTTGCATGTTTCCTGTCCGACTTAAAATTTGCGTTCCTCCCATTGCAATTTTCTTAGCTGCCATATCACTTCCTCCTTCAAGTCTCTTCGGCTCTCTCCACATTTTCCATCAACTTTTTAAAGCTCCCAGTATTTGTGTTTGACTACGCCACAATGTACTCTGCCTCTGTTTTCTTTGTCAATTCCCCTTACACCTCTCTTTTCCTCCTTCAATTTTGCTCGATTTCTCTGTCTGTCTATCATGTATTTTTTATTGCCTTTGAGACCTGCAAGTCTTTGCTAGTTCAGCCTGGGCTGACGATAAAACAGCTGCACTCTGTATATGTGAGGAGGGAGGATAGAGGAGGTGCAATAATGCTTTGGAATAACTCAGCCATCGCTAAGCGACGTCCATTGTTGTAACTGGGCTGCACCCCTTTTCCACCGCAGGTTGTTTGATAGATTTAAACACTGGGACAAATAGTTGAGAGGAGCAAGATGGACAAACATAAAGGAAAAAAACAACAAATGCGGTACTGAAAATAGTCTTTTTTGCCACCATTATCTTTCATGATAATGATAATAATCGCACATTTTAATTGTATATGACCTTTAATTTAACAGGGTTCCTACAATTTCAAGTCTGGGATATATATAGGAAAAGAGAATATAGAAAAATGTGCTTCCAGACTCTTGACCTCATTTTCTTTTCTAACATGGAAAATTCAGAATACCATTTGAGTTAAGCAGGGATGTAGTTATCAGAGCGTTTCTGCACATCTTTATGGCTGCTGCGTTCCTAAAATATTATGACTTCAATTTTTGAAACTCATTTTTAGTTCTTTAATACAAACGAACAAAATAAAGTGTGCAAAATAATGTATATACTGTATATAGTCAGATTGTGATATACCTTGTAACAGTTTGATTTTAAAAGAAATTATTTCCATAATAAACATCCTGCTGTCTGTGCTCAGATGTCAGATATTGTATGAACAAGGGACCAGTTTGATTCAAAGGGTTCAGGGTCAATTCCCAGTTCTTCCCTGGGTTTTCGGGTATTTCAAAGGCGAGAATGAAACAAACGATACGGAGTGAAATGAAATAATTGTAGCGTAAACCCTTGTGGACTAACGTGAAACTGACACGTTCTCATAGGCAATATGGTGAGTTAGCAACCAAGGATTTAAAATACCCCTGCTTGGAGTCGTTTTAGTCAACACTGATTATCAAGATAAACATGTACAGAAACCTGGCTGTAATTGCCATATGTCTGTGCCATCCACCATGAGTCAGAAACACAGGCTTGTATTGTGGAGAGCCTACTTGTGAGTCTACTGTGAGATGACTGCACTGAAAATATACAAGATGCCCCCCCCCCTCCTCCTACTGCTATAATAATTCCATTTGCGGCTCATGTGGTTTAATATAGCCACAATATTTCTGAGTAATGCTAATGACGGTGCAGCTCATAATAATGAGAATTGTTAAATGGGTAGAAAATGAATAGAAAGCGATGGGGAGGCTGCCGGAGATGTGGAGCGAGAATAAAGATGGTGCAACAACGGAAAGGACTGCGAGGAGGGATGGAGCAGCGGAGGTGAAGTGACCTACTTTAGTAAGACACGGATGCCGCGTTTCGTTTATACTGTACTGAGAGAGGAGCAGAGAAGGATGCATGCAAGGGCGCACCCTCCTCCCTCCACCCGCTGCCGTAAAGGAGCCAGGGAGAGAGAAAAAAAATGATTGACAGTCAGCATGTTGGATTGTTTGCTTTGGAATCTATGGGACACAAAAACAACACAGGGCACTAACTCAAAACGGCCTTTTGTGTCTGTATTTCATTTTCTCATTCCCACCTGGTCACGCGTGTGTTTTGGTCTTTGTCTACATTTGACGCCGTCACATGTCTCCCTCCTACCCCCCCCTCCCCGGTCGCCGCCTCCTCTCGCTCCAATTGCATCACATAGGTGTTACGTCCGTCTGCTTGTGCCGACTTATACTTTTCCTGCAGGTCAAAAACATGCAGGTGTGTTTTTCACTAAGCACATGTCACTTCAGCCCAGAGAGAGATGTTGCATGGGGGGAGACGGAGGGAGGGAGGGTGAGCTGAGGTGAAGTTATCAAACTCATAAGTCCCATAAAAGCTCATGATTAATTGATTAATCTGCTCTGTGTTCACATTATTCATGCAGCATGCCTCCTTCGGTGCCGCTTTAATTCAGATCGCCTTGATTTCATCCTTTGCACTGAACTTTGCCCCCCCCCTCCCCACATGTGGAAATGTATCATGACCCCTGGGTCTAATCTCCTGCAGTAATGTTGAATTTTAGATCCGAAAAAAAAAAAAAAAATGAGAGAAGAGAATGTTTTATTCTCTTTCAGCTGCTGCATAAGTATTAAAAGGGAGCTTTCTGTTGGACTTTGCTCGCTGGCATGTGAATAATTTTGAAAGAAGGTTGAGACTGATTTGCATTCAAGCACACTGTAATTACAGAGACACTGACTGGCTGACTGTGTCTCCAGCTGTCGGCAGTTTTAATGAAGTCAGATTCACCGTCGGTAACATTCATCAAGCATTTTGCACAGAAAGCGTTTTAAAAATGCATAGTGCTGTTTGGGAACAACAAACTTTGCATCCTTTCTTCTTCTTTTTTTTTTTTACCAGTTTGGTTTTGATTGACATTTATTCAGCGATATTTGCAGTTTTGTGTGTGCAAAAAATAATTTTCAGTGTATGGAAACTTTGCGATGATTAAATGCTAATGGTTTCAAACCACTGAGCAGCCTGGCTTACAAACACATTATTCTGTCTACTGATCTTTAACCCTGTAGTGTAGCATATGTTGGTCTTCTAGAAACAAACACACCATTATTGATATTAACGCTTGATAAGCTGCTTATAGAAACACAGTTTAATGTGTTTAATTTCTAATTGACACAGCCTGAATAATACGTTCCTTTTTATTCTCTTCTTTTCTTCCCCCCCTTATTTCCTGTTGATTTTTTAATTTCCTGTGTCTGTTTTCAAGGTTCAAAATCATATAGATATTCGTATATGTATTAAAGTTAATGTCATTTATATCCCTATTGTAACCATTCCTCTTGTATCACACCTCGCTCGACGTTTCATACATGAATATGGATCATGGATGCTTGGATGCTCCAAGTGCAGGCTTTTAATTAACCCAACGTCTCTGCAATTCTATTCTTTGCCAAGACGTTTTGCTTTTTTCATCACATGTAAATATTGTATATGACACTGCATATTTTATGGTTAAGGCATTTAGCGCCAAGCACCCCGATCTGTGTGTTGCAAGGGCAGCAGGTGGTTGAAAGCAGTCGGGCTGACAGGAGTTTCTTTTTAAAAAGTTGGAGTCAAAGAGGAAGCAGTCCTGGGGTACAGTGAGGAATGGGAATGGAACTTTTGGGTGAGCCAGGAGGGGGAGAGAGGTGATGAGCCACAGCAATGACCAAAGCAATCTGCCCCAGGGCAAGAAGTGCCAGGTGTAGAAAAAAACAACACTATTTTGTGGGGGGAAAAAAAAAGAAGATGTATTCCTTTAGCATTGCAGTGGCAGTGGAAGTAAAGCACATAACACTGGTACAGAGGCAGATAACTTTGCCTCAGGCATTTGACTCAGGGAAAAATACTCCCATCAGACACGCAAGACATCCAGTGGATATATATGTATATATGTCACACAGAAGAGTAGAAATTGGGGTTTAACTTCTGTGAAAAAGGTATTTGTGTGACATAACAGAGCCTCAGCACATAATTCTAGACATGACAAAGGCTGCTGTACGTTCACACGACTGAATTGACTCGATTCCATGCACGTCTGTATTATCAGGGATAGCTTTGAGCGGGATTTTGTTTGTATCCATCCATCCATATCCATATCAAGACATCTTTGTGCATTCATTGCACAAGTATGGATCTGATCCTGAATGATCCTCAAACCTGCATGTGGCTCGGCTGGAGGTCGGTCCAAATCTGGACAGCTTGTGAGTGAGTGTGTGTCCACCCACCTCGCCTCCATAGCCCCAAACAGCTTGTAGTGCCGTCACAGACATCTGGTTGCCACTGACTCTAATGGTTACACTGATGTTTAATACTCGATGAGAGATAAAACTGACTGCGTGTCTGTGTGTGTGTGTGTCTGTGTGTGTGTGTGTGTGTCTGTGTGTGTGGGTGGGCAAACATCTGCATCCATGTATTTTTTTCTGAGCTCGTGGTGTTATTGGATGTCTCTGCTTAGCGTGTTTGACAAAACATGAATGTTTTAGGGCTTTTTAAAGAGCTGGGCAATTAGAGCTGTGTGTTTTCTTTAAAATTATGTAAAGAGAAGAGGGGAGCAGATGCGTGAGAAGCAAATCAGAAGGTGTGTTGAGAGAATATATGGTGGAAGGTAGGTAAGAAAGTCGGGAAAGAAAAGGGAAATGATCGAGGTGGCAGGAGGACAGGAGTGGAGGGGAAATGACAAGAGGTAGGGAATAAGTGGAGATGAGGAGGTTATGAAAGGAGAGGAAATAGTGTTCTGAGGAGGAATGGAGGCAACACAGAATGGGTGATAATTGACAGGAGTGAGAACGGAGAGCAGCAGAGATCTTCTATTGCTCATTAAGGTCATTATACCTCCGTCTGGAGCGCAAACACCACTGAGAGGATTGAAAGGAGAGGCCAATTTAGTCGGCGAACAAAAATGAGTCTTTTGATGAAAGGCTGCAAGGGCCTGAAAGGAGGACTTGTGTGCGGTGTGTACATGTGACCCCCTTGGAGTATCAAAGTAGTTATCACTTAGTCTCAGGAATGGCTCTGCTATGAAGGACACACAGATGCAAACACATTCTAACTATGCTGCTGGTGGTCTTAGATGGGAAAAACAAACACAAGGTGATTATTTAGAGGGTTACGGAGGACAAAAGGAAAACTAAACACAGCAATGTAGGAAGGAAGGAGTTCAAATGAAGAATGAAGGGATGAATAAAACCGGCGT
Organism: Chaunax sp. Z400; assembly: GCA_037577475.1. NCBI lineage: Eukaryota > Metazoa > Chordata > Actinopteri > Lophiiformes > Chaunacidae > Chaunax > Chaunax sp. Z400. The sequence continues at coordinate 12,747,823 of CM075183.1, forward strand.
TGCCCTCGGGGACTCTGACACAGAGCAGGAGTGAGACCGAGAGAGAGGTAGATAATGGTTTTGTGTGATGAAAAAAAAGAAAAAAGAATAGAGCCGGTATAGAGACAGGAAATGAAGGTGAAATTGAAAGAATGGAAGGAAAATTGAAATCGAAGGACAGGGATTGAGGGGTTTTACGCTCCATTCAGGTGCTCGTGCGATGGCTGTGGACTGTCAGGCGAGCTTTGGACGAGCACATGTCAAGTCCAGCCACGGACGATGCAGAGTCGGCAAAATTCCTCATTCCTCATCCATCCCTACTCAGAATCCGAATATAATATTCGCAATAAGATCTAGGATGTGAAGAAATGTCAACATAAAACATTTATCTCAAGAGGCTGTACATAAAATGCGACAGTGTCTTTGCATTCATTACCAAAGCAGAGCTGTTAAGTCTTTTTTTTTTTTTAAATGTAACTGAATTGATCGTGGCTCCGTTGTTTTTCGGAATGACATATGGATGGTTGGAGAAGCGCGACTTAACACTCCGTGCAGCCGCTGGTTGGAACGGCTGTGGACATTTCGTCACCAGACCCGTGAGCCCATTAATTCACAGGGGGGAGGTCTCAGTAATGATTTGAAACAAAGTGGGAGCTGCTTGGGTATCTGAGATTTAAAAAAAGAAAAAAAAAATTGATCATGAATTGTGACCAGGTCTCTATAATTATCCACTGTAGCGTTTGGTTTTCCAATCAATGCAATTGGTATTCGATATTAAAGCCAATCAATGTGCTAATAGCCCATAGTTTCACTTGGGTAACTCTTTGTGGCCTCTTGAGTAATGCAGTAGGAAGGGACAGATCAACAGGAAGCGGAGCATGGATGCATAAATTACTTGCACATAGTCCTCACGTCTCCTACTTTGCCTGACACTAGTTGATGGTCAACATCGTCTCCCATCTATTGGCTGTCCTTGCAGCCTCATGGGTTGAGCTAAACCAATGATAATGCATCGATTTGTTTACATGTCATGTGGGTGTATGGTCTGCTTCAGTAACTGAAGAGAAAATGAGTCCTTATTAATGGTCTTTTCACACAAACTGCGACATGGTCTCTATATTTAATTTACAATTAGAACATCCAGCTTATGAAAACTCTCTGAATAGCAATAGTCAGGTGTACTATGTGCTGTTTCTGCTCTTTATATACATTATATTCCAACTTCAGTCTTGCTTAAATGTTATCCATCGTTGAGGGCAAACGTCACGGTTTTCTTTTCACATACATTCATGAAAATTAATTTAGTTTCCAAAGCCTCAGCTGTGTTTGTGTGAATGTTTTGAGGTTCGACATAAAGATGTAAGTCCTTTAAGTGGCTGCCTCCATGTTTTCTGTTCCCTGTACCGCATAAAAGTATTTCTCTTCACAATGTAACAAATTTCCTTGACCCTCAATGTTCTTTGTTTGTTTTTTACTTTTCATCTTGCAATTTATAAGGGATTTTTATGTCCCTGCCAAAGGGGACATCTAGGGTTACGCTTATCCTTTTGTCCGTATATCTGTACCTAACAGTGTATGGTTTTATCCACATTCAATGAAATTTCACAAATGCTGTGTAGGGGGCCTACATGTTTGCATTTCAAATTGCGTTTCCTCAATTTGCTTATTTGACATTTTTAGGTACAATTGAACTCCAGTAGCAACGTCTGTGTCCTTGGACACATATTTTCTAGTTCAGTCTTAAAATAAACTGATTAGACCCAGATAATGTTAAAAGTTAGTATATACACACGCTGATGAATGTCAGTATAAAGCTCTAGTGTTTACATTTCCTAATTAAATGTGTGGTGAACACACCGCCTCAGGGGGGAAATGAAACGGTTTCCTGTACTTAATTCGGCATGTTGCAGTTACAAGATAAAGACGTGCATCTTAGTCAGCTGAGACGGCAAGAAACCCAGTTTGAAGGACATCAGTATTACATTTAGAATATGTGCAGATTTTTTCCATAAACTGTCATCAAATTTCTTGGGAGTCAACCCACTTAAAAAAAAAAGTAGGTAGATGCTTCTGAGACTCACGAAAAACTAGTGACCAAGTTGAGAAGTTTGCAATAGTTGCTGTGTCAAAATGAGTGTTCGGATCAGATTTAGTTTGTCATCGAGTTCCTCCGACTCAAACTCTCCCACGAAGAAAACTACTCCTGTTCTTGTGGGGCTGTTTGAGGGTGAGCGACCTCATCCAGATTACCTCTGATAACACACCTATACACCAAAGTCCACAAAAGCACAGCAGTATGAAGTTTTTTTTTATGATGGGTCAATTCTGAAGTGCTGGCTTTAAAAAAAAACAACCCAATTACGAACAAACAAACTTTCTTCTTTGCTTCTGTCTCCCTTCTTTTCTCACCTACAGCCGCTCTCCCCCGCCTTGTTTCATCCACACAGCTCGACATCAAACGCTAACATGGCACTCCTATGGTCTTCTCTCCTCATCTCTGTGTGTTATTCTGTCACTTTTCCTTTATTACGCTCTTTACCGCTCTGTGCTCCTGCCTCCCTTGTCTACTCCTCTCCCTCTTTAATTGGTACGGTATCAGTCGGAGCTCAGATATTGCTGTCACTTCTGTCTTTGCGCTTCACACGGGCAGCGCGTGACGTCTCGCCGTTTCTTCTTCATACATTAGTTTCGAGCGCGCGCGTGTGCCGCCTCCATCGCAGATAAATCGCAAAAAACAGACCTTGCCAGCACAGAGGGGAAAATTGATGAAGGTAGCAGCGGCACTGAGAGTAGGGTGATGGTCAGTGAGAGGGTGGAAAGGTTAGGGAGGAGAAGGGGAAGGAGGAGACTTTAAGGAGGAAAGAAACTATAACCTAATGGGAAATGGCTCGGAGAGCCTCTTGGAGAATTTTCAGTGTTATTATAAAAGCAAACTAACTGTGAAATCTGGTTTTTGGTCCTCTTAAGGAGCCTGAGGATTTGGGTCATTACCGTGTTACAGCTCCTAGAAGGGTTTAGAGAGTACAAGAGTCTTTTTCAGACGTCGGGGGAAGACCACAGCTATTTCCCCTCTCCTCCAGTTCTAGTTATCCTGTAAGTTATAAGTTATACTGTAGGTATGACATTGTTCCCACAAGGTCTTAAAGAGTCTAAAATATGACCATCTTAGTTTTAGGCCTTAAGAAGTCTGAAATACATTGAGGTATAGTGTATGAGGTCTTAAATATGTTTAGGTAGGTCTTAAATGAGCTTTCATTGAATGCCGTGCTACGCTCACGCCTCTGTCGTGCATTAAAAACATACACATAATTGTACACAGTATACAGTATTAGAGTAACTGGGACTCCGATTGATTGTCTTTCATATCTATACTTTGTTGCCAGTATGGATGTGAAATAGGTTTTAAAATATAAGTTATATTAGTGTTAAAAAAGGCTTGAAAAGTCTTATATTTAACTTTTTGAAACCTATGAAAACCTTGTATAAGTATGCCAGCAGCAAAGTGCTGAAACAATAAAAAAACACATTTTTTATCTGGGTTTGACATTTATCAGCTAGCAATCTGCACTGATTACTCTGTTAGGAATCTGATTGGCCAGAATAGATTTTCATTTGGATGTTTCCAGTTTTGGAGAGATGTTTTTCTGGTCCTTTGAGAGTTACAACGAACAGGAGCAAGAACTGTTTCTTACCAGCATAAGCTAATAGTGTCATATGAATGTGGCGACATTCAGTCTTAAAAGTCCAGAGTGATTGAAAATAAAGGCATAATGAAGATTGAGTGAATGATCAGAATCTAGATCTGAACCCAACATCTGATTTTCAGCAAATCAGTCTCTTTAAGTACTAATCAATGCACAAATACATATTTATTATACTAGAACCACATCAAAATCAGTGGTTAATGAGAGAGAAAATGCTCCCATGATGAACCCACAGATAATTACCATCCAAATCAGCATTTCTCCTCAGCTTTAGGGAGTGATTCAGCTTATTGTTTTTTGTAATGGCACAAACAAACAACTAGCTTGTGAACGAAGCAGCAACTGTGCAATGGAGATTTATAACACGGATTAAAGTGGAGTAAACATTCGCTGAGTTTTGTCATTTTGACGCAAACAGAATGTCTAAATGTGGAAAGTCTAAATGTGGAAAGGCAGTTGTTTGCAGGCAAAATGTCACATCTGGCAACAAAGACGGTAATCACAGCTCTAATCATTGTGTTAAAATGCGCAGTGGTTTTAGTGCGCCCCCTGTGTAGCGGCTGCAGTCCCCCCCGCTCACATCCCTTTGCCCCATGTTGTCTACCCCCTCACTCTTTCTCCCCATTTCCTGTCTCTAAACCTTCAGCTGTCCTGTCTAAATAAAGGCAAGAAATAGCCCAAAAATAACTTTAAAGAAAAGAAGTTATTTTTCGTGTAATGGCACATATTATAAACCAGAGGCTAGTTGGATTTAACAGTTGGGGCAGACGAGGAGGAACTTTCTAGAACTACTTCCTGTGGATAATGGAGGGGCCGGACTCGTGCTGATCCTCATAATTATTGGAAATTCAATAAATTAGGACATGCAGAAATCCACCACTGACCTGTGCTGCAGAGGGAGAAGAGATGTGTTTCTGAGTGATATACTCAAAAGAATGTGAAATGCAAGGGTTTACCAAAAAATTTAGAAGTCGGGAGTACGGGAGAAAATGCCCCCAAAAAAATGAAAAAGAAAGTAGGATAAAAGGTGTGAATCCCAGTGAGAACTCAGAGAAACTTCACCATTGGCACGCTGTTTGAAGTCGTATAAATAATGAACTGGAAGTCCTGACATGAGTTTTGTGTGAGTGTTTGTGTGGATTAACAGGAATCCACGGACAAACGGGAGGCAGGACCACGGGGATCCACATCACTGCACGTATTTGAGTCCATTTTAATGCCTTTGCTATTAAACGATTACTATCCCCGATCGGCCAGAGAGTGAAGGAGAGAGGAGGTGGTGAGACGGAGAGGGATGATCATATGAGGCGAGCATGTAAGAGGACAGTGGAGTTTATTTGTTGGACAGCGCCCTGGGCTGAAAGGAGTTGACACCTCGACTTCAATTATTAACGTGGCACTTGGCTCCTCATGCAGGTCTGCCTGCACAGCATCCCTCCTGTCTTCGGTCCAGCTCCGTCACCTTAAGTGACACTGCTTGGCTCGGACTCGTCGTCGAGCTCGTGAGATAAAGGCACTCTCTCCGGTCTCTGGGGGGGCGCTGCTGTGGCACCACACATCTCGTATCTCTGTGGCCTGATGTCCAAATTAAGACACTTAATAATCGCAAAGAAGCACAGCGTAAAAGTACATTATCCCCCATTAACACAGCAGTCGACAAAGTAAATGTGGAAATCCTCCCATACATGCTTAATTAGCAAAAGTCAACAAAATGTTTTTTTTTAATCGGGATTAATTGTATCGCTTTTCTCAAATTAGGTTCGATTAAACTTTATCCTTTATGTCATGCAGGACTCTTCAAATTTTCTGAAGCCTCTAGGAATAAAATTTTCGTCAGAATGGTTTCGATAACTGAGGCACATGCTCTGGTTGGGTCGCTGCCCGTGTGACTGTAGATCCCATATTATACAGTATCTGTATGTGCAGTTAAGTGTAACGGCAACCATCTGTCTTGCTGCATGTTTGATTTAGTCTCCTGACAGGAGCTGGACAACCGTGTACACTTTGGAATTTTGATTTAGAACTACATGTAACCTGCCTGCCTCATTTTTTTTATCCAATGGATTTTTAAAAAATCTTGTTTATTTCTATAATTATATTGTATTTACACATCTGTCAGGCGCTTTATGAGCGATACTTGACATGATTATATTCTTCTGTCGTTTTTACGCACACAATTACAGGAATTCAAAATTCTTAAATCCTTCTTGTGTTTGTTTATTTATGACTGATCATGAAGCAGCTTAAACAATCGTATTAGAAACCACATCTTATACTCCGCCACCAGTCGGGTCCGTTTTAATGACTTTTGCACAGTGCAGACTGGCACCCAGTCAGTCAAAACATGGGTTGCCTGGATAGTTTCCAGGTAGAACAATTTATAATATGCTTTTTCAAAAACCTTCATTCCAACAGGATGACAAAAAAACGTGGACGCATTGATTGAATAAGTCAGAGCTAAGAGCAGCATCATTTTCAAAAAGACTAAACTGCGGAGGATGTAGCAGGTAGGTTTTTTTTTTTCTTTTCTTCTGACAACATGTGAAGAAAGGCCCAGGCAGCCGTCGGATGCCAAATCAGTCACTTTAACACAGCAGCCAACACTAACAGCTTCTTGTGTATAGACTCGGCCTGCAGTGTTAAGTGGTGACGGAGAACAATTTCAAAATGTGGTTTGTTCACAGTGTGAAATGACTGACGGAACAGAGATGAAGAATAAGCGGTATAAATTTTCCTAGGGGCATTTGCACAAAGGGGTGTTGGACTGCCACAACACAGCTGTGGAAAAAGTCCACACATGACGCATCAAACACACTGTTAGATGTGTCTGAGGAAAAAAAGAAAATACATGATGTTCTCATTTTTCTCACTTCTACACCTAATCTCCAGTTTCCCTGCTCAGATTTATTTCGAACCCTCCTTTAAAAAGCATATTTTTAAAGTTCTTTGAGTTTGATCTCTGTAGATCTGATGCAGAAATAATCAATATTCCTGCTTTTGGTGCTCACGGAAATTCCTTATTTCCTATAGTCCACCTTTTTTGTCCATCTGTTTAAAGGAAGTTTTCGGTTCTATTTATTTGCTTTATTTGTTTGTTTGTTTTTCAGCAGGACCTAAGGAGAAGAACGACTGACCTGGTTTACATATCCATACACATCATTCATTCATTTGTTTTTCAAAATAAAGCCAAAAATATCAAAGAATCAATCAATCAGAAATCAGAAAACCACTTGTTTTTTCAAAGTTTGTTTCCAAAACCAAAATGAAAAAAAAGAGAGATAACAACTCATAACAACTTATTTAACGATTTGAGCGTAAAAATTGTTTTTCTTTTGTTTTTATATTTTTGTTTTATTTTGAAAAGCAAATGAATGAATGATACATGGATTGATGAGTCCAATTATTATGACATCATTAAAGATTTAGGTTTCTTTTCTCTGGAAAACTGTTTATTTTTTCAAATTTTTTTTTTGCTTGCTAAACTTTGCTTGTATTTCCATTTTAATCATCTTCAAGTGTAAAACCTTCATATTGATTCTCTGCAGAGAAGCTTGCAGATTTATTCACACAACTTTGAGATCTACTTCAGTGACACTTGAATTGCTGATGACCAGCCGCAAGCCTTGGAAATCAAAGGGGATCGCAGGGCTTTATGAAAATCACAACCTGGAAATTAAGGATTTGAGCCTCGGAAGGACATATTGTACAGAAGTACTGGAGACAGTTTCCTCTGCTACAGCTGTGTTCACAGCTCTGCGTCTAACTTTACCTCCGTTTTCTGTTAAAACATCAGAACTCCTTGTTAGGTGAAGGATATTTCTATGAATAAGCTTTGAAATATTAAATCCAAATTGAAACATAAAATCAACATGAATGTTTAACCACAGCAGCAATTTAACATTTTGTTTGACGCTCTGAAAGCACTTTGACATCAGAGTCTTCCCTGCTTGTGCTTTGCCTCATGCTTCTACGTGTTTCTATTAATAACACACGTTTTGTGGCGCATTAGCACAACACGGTTAAGGGTGCTCCACCCACTCTAATGTACGTCTCGTTGTACAGTTATATCGTAGCTAACATGCTTTGTGGAGGGAATCATGCTGTATTTTGATCATTTCAAGCCACTGGAGGACAAAATTGCTTTGAGGAGCGAGGGACAAAAAAAAAAAAAAAAAAATCAGTCGGAGTTGTGAAGAGCAAAAGCATAATGAAAAAAAATCATGTTGGTCATTAATGTTGGCAGCTCCTCACATCTACACCCTCTGAAAATATTACTCGCGTATAATCAACATTGTTATAATTATGATTCCTACTCATCTTCCTATTCTGGCCCTCGAGGGCCTCCATATGTTGTAGTGTTGGCCAGTCCTCAGTCTCCTCTTCACATCTCCTCTCCTCCCTCTCGCCAAGTGGTTTGGTTTCTCACTCCTCTCAGGCTCCCTCGCCTCTGAGCTCCTTATTTCGCCCTTCTCCTCTCCTGTCTGTCTGTCTGTCTGTCCGTCTCTGCAGGTGAATTTGCACTAGCGTTGCGCTGTAGGCACCTGACGGATACGATGCTTCGTTTTACAATCGCAAACAAATGCTGTAAACAATGTTGATATTTTAGAAAAAAGTAAAGGAGGAAAAAATCCTGTAGCGCTACAACAGATGATAGCAAATGAAAACATATTTAAGGTTTTTTGGTTATGTGATGAGAGAGAACTAGAAACGTGACACATGTCCAACGCTGGATTCGAACCAAACACACTGACATTGCAGACTGCTTTATCCACAAGTGCACTCTGCCTTTCACTTTAAGGCTCTGCCTTCCTCCTTGCCTCTCTATTAACCTCCGAAGCAATGAGTTCATGAGTCATACAGATGAATCTCATGCCCTCCAGCTACGGGAGCTCAGGCAATCACTTGCTCTACTATTGTTTTCTGAGAAATGTGAACAAAAGTGATTACTGAAGAACATTTGCGCATAATTGACACAGATATTGAAAGGTGTCTGAATTTTGCTTTAAATACATAAATCCACTGAGATGACTTTAACTTGTAGGCAGTAGCCTTAATGATAACTGTAATGAATGAAAACACTACATCTTACATTCTTGATGCATTTGCACCCATTTTCTTTATTTTTTAATCGAATTTTTTGACAACCCAGTAAAACACATTTTATATGCGTTTTACTCTCGTGTTCACTCTTCCTTCCCGTGTCCTTGTCTCCTGCCAGGTCTTCCGAAGCGGTGAAGGCATGGGCATCCGTCTGGACAGTGCCTCGGCCTTCCAGGGTGCCATCATCTCGCCCCACTATGACTCCCTGCTGGTGAAAGTCATCGCAAGCGGAAAGGACCTGCAGACGGCGTCTTCCAAGATGAGCCGGGCCTTGGCAGAATTCAGAGTGCGAGGGGTCAAGGTAGGACATTCAGCCAGATGCTCTCGTGGGCGTCGGAGCTTTTGCGTGCAGCTTTTTCCTCCTCCTCTAACGTCCCCATTGTTTCCTATAGAGAATTATAACCTGTCAAGTAGATGGATAATGTCGAGGTGCTTTGTCAAGTTGCGAAACAAGCAGTTGTCGTAGACCCTTAAATGTCTGACATGAGCAAAAGATACTTTCTTAGCAGCAGAGATGTAAATGCGATTGTGTTCCTTTATCGGTTTGCCCTGAATGGCTTTAAGAGTCCATTTCCAACCTTTCAGGCCAGCATGCGTGGTTAACGGTGCAATGCAGTTAAAACTGAGAGTTATCGAAGGTCTCTACGAACTGAATCGGCTGCATGGGACAAGCCGTTGTGAAGTGGTGCTCCAGCGTTCTCAAACACTTCTTACATCTCTGTGGGGTCCATCTGGTTGATTGCCTCCTTTATTTTTCTCGCTACTCCTTGGCGTTCCGACTAAAAACATACTGCGTCAGTGTCTAAAGTCTGGCCGAGTCATGTCTAGCTTCAGGGAGATTGTGCTGAACATTATCAGAAGGCGCAGACAAATTGACAGACAGCAGCGGTTTCAGGAAACACCCAGACTGAGAGGATGAAAGTAATTAAAAATAATTAGCTGTTCATGTTTTAGCCACATGAGTGAATGTCAGGAGCAGCATCATGTCTCCTAAACCTTTTTAATGGGCTTTTTTTTTTCCCTCCAATGTTTTTATAGAAGACAAATTTTTTTTTTCTTCTAATATGGCTTAGCTCTATTTAAAATTCCACTCCATTCAATTATAATTGGTATCTCATGTGCAAATAGAAGACAGCTGAAAACTTCAGGGGCGGCACATTATCCTTGTGTAATTTCATGTTTTGGACCGGGATTGGCTTTCAAAACCATTTGTGATGTCATAAATCACACTCGGAGCCTCATCCCTTAACAGTGAGAATAAACACATAGATTCTTTCCCCTTTTAGCAGATGAATGTTAACACATTTTCCGCACAGTGAAGCTCAAACATTCAAATAGCAAGCTGAGCAAAACTAAATCATGTTCTTGAGTAAACAGGGACTTTAATCAACGCAAGTGTAGATTTATAGCATTAATATTTGTACCCATAAACAAAGCTGCCTAAGGTCAACTCTGTATAAAGATTAAAGTTGGATTCTTTTTTTTTTAATTATGTGCTTTTATTTTTTTAAATACCTTGTAAAGCTGATATTGTTGAATCAGCAAAACTGGGGAAGTTTTTGTTGTTATCCCCGCAGAAGAAATTACGGTACTTTCCATTCAAACAGATGGCTGACATTTTTTTTTGTTAAAAGCCAATTATTGTGGAGCGGGATGAGCAGGAAGCACCCCATCGACAGTGATTTGGATCTCTTATAGTTGTCGTTTCGATTCCAGCTTACTTCCACATGCAAATTTCACAGTTGCACGTTATAATTTTCCCCTCCGCAATTAGAAGTAATAAGCAATCTGCCGTCTGGATAAGTCTGAAGTAACACATGCAGGAAGTTCACACCATGCACCTCTTTTTGTCCAGCGCGCCGAGGTGAAAGGTGTGATGAGCAATTAATTCGTCCACACCTGTTAGCTCCATTGGGCAGCCAAGGTCTTGGATGATGTAGCTGTAGACTGGATTAACATCCACATAAACTCATTACCATGTAAAAGGAAAACGTTTCATTTTCTTTCTTTTTCCTTTTTATCCTGTGTGGAAGTAATAGCTGTAAACCAATTAAATCAATTACCTCCTGTCTTCTGTAGTTTTTGTTGTAGCTCAGTGAAGAGATACATTCCAGTTATTAAGTCTCAGTGAAATGTAATTAATGGCCATGGATGGCTTTGAAAAAGGTTCCCTTTGTAAATCAGGAGCTTGCAAGAAAATGAGCGCCAGGAAAAGCACTTGTCCTACTTCTGTAGTGCGACACTTAAGATGTAAATGAACTGAGAATGACGTGACACATTATTGAACTGTGGGTTTCCTGCCTTTATAACCATTAACAGAACATGAGGACAACTGGTATGAAGATAACTAGGGTATAAAATTAATAAATACTTGAGTTGGTTTAACATTTGTTGTATTTCCTGCAGGGTTTTGCCATAAAAATAACATGAATCAGCTCAGTCATAGTAGTTCCTCAGTAGGTTCTGAATTAGTCATGACGATTCAAACTAGTCTTCTTAACTGAAGTTTCTCATTTAACTTTGAAAGCAAACTTTTTTTCTTCTTCTTCTTATTGTTATTATTATTTTTTATTTATTGTTATTATTTTCTTTCGTACCCAACTATGTAAAGCGTCCTTCGGTCCCTTGAAAGGCCCTATATGAATTTAAGTTATTATTATTATTAAGTTACAAATTGTCAATTATTTTTTTTTTTTTTGTTTTTGTTAAGAACAAAATGTCCACTGAGGACGTTGTGATCCACAATCCAGCTACTGTGACCTCGTTGCATGTGCTGATTAGATTTGAAATGGAGTTCCTTCTTTTCATTTTACACCAGCAGCATAGACATACAAAATGATTTATTTTGCTCTGGAATGAACAGAAAACACTTCTTTTTTTTTTATACTATTTATTTTTTTCAAGTGTGTAACTCAACTGTTTACAATACATATTCAATAATATACAGTTTGTTGTTTTTTTTGGGTTGAATTAGGTAGACAGATAGCAAAATAATAGACATAATTAGATATATAAATAAACAGATTAGATAATAAATCAGAAAATGAAGGAATGAAAATGGAAAGGAAAAAAAAAAAAACTGGGGTTTTTAATGCCCACACTCGCCCGACTTGAACCGAACCCAACTGATGTCCGTCCACTTTTTGTGTTATATCAGCACAATTGGCTGGACTGAGGACTGAGGCACAGACGGTGGAGATGAGTCTGAGCTCTGTGGCGCTGTCCAAGGTGCTGATCTTGTTGGCGGGAGAAGCAGAGCACTTCTCTACACTTTCTCCGTCTCCCTTGTGCAGAACGGTGGGAAGAACTCAGAAATAAACAGACAAATTGCTCCAAATGCTGTTTTAAAAAAAAAAATTTATTGTTGAAAGGTAGCAAAAGAAGTAATAGTTTATTTTAAAACACGATTTCTTTTTCTCTTATCACAGTTCGATAGACATACAAGCACAGAGAGGGGAAGGGAAGGAAAAGCCGACTGTTGCACGTAATGTTTCTAAATTGTAACGCTGTTGCTTGCAGAGTAACACAAGTCATTGTCACTTCTTATTCTCTTAAGTGTACAGTAGGCCTTCACAAAGAGGGCTTTTAGGGCAGACTCATAGACATATTTCATTCTTGCAGTGTTAAGACATTGCAGACTACAGACTTGTCCTGGTTTAATCTCCTTACGAAGGAATCCTTGAGCCGCGTTTCTCCTAGACAACCACAGCATCACCTGAAATGCACGCTCTGCTGCTAAACAAACATTTTATCTGTTCACCCTCCACGTCCTCCACGGTTTCATAATGGTGCATGAAATCATCCATTGCCAGCTAAAAAAAAAAGAAAAAAAGAAGCACATTATGTTTATTGAAGGCGCATTTAGAGCTCAGCTTTTCTAACTAGCTAGTTTAAGTGCAACACGACTGGCATTTTTAAAAATCTGTCACTTATCAGCGTTCAGCAGTGAAAAGCAGATTGGTTTTGGTTCCTGAGAGCCTGGATTGTGCACAATACAACAAAACCTATTTTTTTAACATATTATATTATTATATTTTTTTTTATTTCATTAATCAGTTTCTTTTAGCTAATCTAAGTCTTGAAGAGGAAACGCTTTTGTCTCTGGACCTATGAGAATTCTCTCATGCAGCAAAGGTGGTCAATAAAAATGTTGTTTATAACAAGAATAGTGTTCCTGTGGGCTTTTTTTTCTTTTTTTCATGAGTCACAGCCTGGGAAAGTGTTACTGTGTTGGAATGTCACCAGTAAGAGCGTTAATTGGCAGCAAAGCCGAGGCCTATTACTGCCATGGTCTGCTCACAGAGATATGACACTGAAGGCTGACATCCTTTTTTTTTTTTTTTTTTCCCTGTGTCCAGATAAATGGCCTCAGTAAATCTGATATCTGAGACTCCGCTCTGCTGTTCACATTGTTTTGTAGCCTCCTATAGTCATGACATAGTGGTCGGCACATTTAGTATAAATTCAGGTGAGAAACAGAAAGCACCGATCAAAAGCTTGAGCGACTTGACAGCTAAAAATGTGATGTTTTCCCTCAGTTGTGTGGAATTATGTTTGGCATTTCAGAAAGCTCCCTCTAACTCCTCTTCTGTGTGTGTGTGTGTGTTCATGTGTATTTTCAATGGGGTGTTTCGCACAAATGGTGAGCCGTGTGTGTGACGTGGTAAAATGCCACGCATCCAGCAGCAAGGAGAGAGAGACACTGCGCAGTGTGATGGACAAAAAAAGCAACTAGACGTTTGATAGCCGTCATTTTTATGACCTCTAATGACTAAAGAAATGCCGTGTGTGTGTGTGTGTGTGTGTGTGTGTGTGTGTGTGTGTGTGTGTGTGTGTGTGTGTGTGTGTGTGTGTGTGTGTGTGTGTGTGTGTGTGTGTGTGTGTGTGTGTGTGTGTGTGTGTGTGTGTGTGTGTGTGTGTGTGTGAGCTCATTAGTTATTCAGTCGCTGTTGGTGATGCTGCTGCACTTGACTCTGACATATTGCACTTCAGAGAGGAGGCAAAGGTCCTCCTGTGCTAAATTAAGAACTTGAACCTTTTCCCAACGTTGATCAAGGTACACAGGAGGAGCCGTCTTAATTTCAAGCGGGCAGTTTTGTTACCGGTTGAAATGGAAGCTGCCGGCAGCAGCTAGATGATTAAACTAATGCTAGTTAGCTCCAGGAATTGATCATTTCATTAGATTGGATTGGATTGGAAGTGATAATTAAATTATGGATTTGTCATCTTGGAATTATACCATGTCAAAACTGAATTATAGATATCTGTAATTGAGTTTGAATAGGAGTCCATTTTTAAAAGTTGGCCAATTGTAATTAAGTTAGTTATGAAATTAAGATTTAAATTAGGAAGAAACCAGGATTTTGATGCATTAATTTATTTGTGGAGGCTGTATTAATGTTAATGATTAAATTGAGGGTTTGTTTACCAAGAGAACAACACCATCGACGATTGCTTAGTCAACAGAAACCCTCTTATCTTCTGAAACATGCTCTGCAGAGGAATACAGTGTAGATACACACTGGTTGTAGTGCGACCTCTCTGTTTAATGTAGGCCTACTTGTGCTGTTCTTTTTTTGTTTGCCACCAATGTCAGTCGGTGCTACGTTGGTGTTGGATCCTTTGGATGGCTGCATCATCAACAACAAGCCGCCTCCGCATGCAGAGATGAGAAGATTAAAGTAGTTTGAGTAAAAGCACTCAGGTAGAATTTAATGTTGACAATGAAATAACCCTTTTGAAATAAGGTCAATTAATGAATCTATTCTTTCAGAATAAAATAGATTTGCTCCCAGACAAAATTACCTCACAGATATATTTTTGGCTTTGGGCTGTAACTAGTCACAAAGCAGCTGTTGAGAGCCAGAATTCCTATTTAAACTGCTGTTTAAAAGTTAAAAGAGCTTAGCCACACACCCGGGGCTCTGCTTTATAGGTGGTGTGGTTTCATTCGCTTCTCATCTTTACACATCATCTGACAGAGTCTGAGGTGACCTCAGGTCCACCTCTGTTTAGTGTGTGTCTGTGTGGGAGGGCTTTTGGTGAAGAAACCCATTTAGAAAGCCTGAAGGATCTTTTTCATGCTTTATTTTGTTTCGGCTCATCAGATCAGATGCTAGTTCTTTTTACATTTAAAAAAAAATATATACTTAATTATCCCTGTGGGAAAAAAATTGGGGTTCAGTATCTTACTCAATGATACTTGGACATATAGACCTGGGGGGAGCTGGGGATGCAAACCTCATAATCATCAAGTCCTTCTTTTGGACCAAAATAGGTCAAACCCGCTAAATAGGTCAAACGTTTTAAAGATAAATTCACGCCTTTCTTGCGTTATTTGCTCTGATCATTTATTTCTCTGCTCTTCTTTTCTGTTTTTTCTTCTTCACAATCAGATTTATGTTTCAGAAATTTAATTAGTACAGCGTGAATAATGTTTGCAAACTATGTACATACAGCTGGAATTTATCACATTGAAAAACGGAGTGTGATGCTTCTCCTTATAGATGAGGGCGCTGGGCTACTATAAATTTAAATGACTGCTATGTGCAGTTATGAGTGCAGCCGGTCATCCATTATTCTATTCTGAAGATTCTGCGTTCCTTGTGTTCAAGTATCTGCGTTTTTGTTACCTGGATCGGCGGCTGATTGTAAAACGTGTGACTTGAGCTCTCCATATTCCAGTGCCTCTGCTGTCATGTCCAACTCTTTTATCATTCGCTACCTCTTTACGTTTCCATGTCTACCTGCCAAGTGAATCCATTTTTTTTTTTTTTATTTCTGTCATGCTCCTCCAATCTCTTTTCCGACCTCTGTCTCCCTTCATGAGCAAAGTTGTCTTCTAGTTCTGTCATGTGTGTCTCTTGTTTCCAGACTCCTGAGCCTCCTGTGAACGGTTCACTGACTCGGCTACATGTGTTTGCCCTTGTGTCTTTTTTTTCTTAATCTTTGCCTCAGTTTTTTTTTTTATACCTGCAGCCTGATCTTTGTTGATCCCTTGGGTTAGCTTTTTTTTTTTTTTTTTTTTTATACTGAAGCTGTTGCTGATAAAGTTGTTGTTTTTAATAAAGACACCGCAGGCAGTTTAAATCACATCCAAATGAAGCTCAAACTTTCATCGCCAACATTTTGGTACACAAATAAATCCGTGGTTTGTACACAGAAATCACATCTTTTCCTAATGTTTTTCTTCACTAACGTGGGACGAAATATAGAAAATATATTATGAATGAGGTCAGTTGTGCAGAGTGGTAAACATCTAACTAATTCTCCGCTTATAGTCCATGAGTCAGTTGGATTTGTCAGTGCTAATGGGAATAAAGCTCAGTGAATTATTTAGCAACTCTACAGATATCTATTTGGGTTGTCATGCATTTTATAACACCACCCTAAATAAGCATTTTTGAAATGCGGCCAAAAATATGGACAAGGTCCTGTGGGTATATATATATATATTCTATGTACAAAAGTTTTGCAGCTATAACAGCTTCCACTCTTCTGGGAAGGCTTTCCCACAGGATTCTGGAGTGTGTCTGTGGGAATTTGAACCATTCATCCAGAGGAGGATTTGTGAGGTCAGACACTTGACGTATGGCGAGAACACCTTCATTCCAGTTCATCCCAAAAGTGTTCGATGGGGTTGAGGTCAGGGCTCTCTGGAGGCCAATCAAGTTCTTCCACACCAAACTCACCAAACCATGTCTTTATAGACCTTTGCTTTGTGCACTGAGGCTCAGTCAATAAAGGACATCTGTGATGTATGGTCACTGTTTCACTGTCCGTAATTGATAATGTGTAAAAATGCTAATTCTAACAACTTCTCATGCAACATATAGTCTATGTTATGAAGGAAAGTGCTTTATTTCTCTATGGTGGCCCAAATGTTTCAAGGTTTTTACATAATTCACTGTGCTTCTCTGTTATCGCAGAGCACGCAATCATTATACACTAAACAACACCTTGAAAACTGATTAGAGCAGAACTTAAACAGGCGATAACCTCACCAAGCTTCTTCTTTTCTTTTTTTTTAAACTTGGATTTCCTGCCCTTGTTTTCCCGCCTCCTTCCCATCCCCACCGCCGTAGACACAACAGGATCATTCTTAACCTAGTAACGGGATGAAGCCCTTCTCATTTCTGATCTGAAGTCAGCCTCCTATGACCCTGTGCATCGTGTTCCAAGCCAGGATTAGGCCAGAAGCCCTGATCCACGATCATTCACTCAGCATTTGAGAAGAGAGGGAGAGAGCGGGAAAACCCATCTCTTCAGACTTATCAGTGGGAGAATAAGAGGTTTAGACACACTCTGACAACACACTGAGAGCCACACTCTGTCACACACATGCACACTTTCTCTCACACAAAACGACACACTAATATGTGTCCCTCGGGGCTGGGTTATCTGCCTCATCTTCATTTCACACCTCTAAACAACCACTTGCACGGTACTTAGGCACACAAACGTCTTGTAATTGTGTGTGTGTGTGTGTGTGTGTGTGTGTGTGTGTGTGTGTGTGTGTGTGTCTGTGTCTGTGTCTGTGTCTGTGTGGATAGTGGTTACATGCATATTTGTGTGCAAGGCTTGAGCCGCGCTTTTGTCGAAGTTGTAGAAAATCCTTATTTTGGGAAATTGAATAAAAGATCAAGAACATGCTAATGTAATTAGCAACAGTGAGAGTGCATAAATCAGAAGGCTTAGGTGATGAATGGAAGGTAATGGAAGGTAAGGCAACAATGAAAGGCTAAAAATAATGGTTTATTGTAAGAAAAGGGAAACGAAGACATCCGAGCAGTTTATGTAGAAAGAAGGTAACAGAATTAGGAGGCCAGGAAGAAAAAGGGTATTTATGAGCAGACTTGTTTATCACTTGTTTAGTGGTGTAAACAGAGCAGCAGCAGGCGGACTCCTTCGAACTATGAGGAGAACAAAGTCTGATGTAAACTGTCTCAATTTAAGGCCTCAAAGCCATTAAAATGTCAGACACTCAGGTGAAATCTCACTTTTTCTCCAGCACAGACGGTTTAATCTACTCTTAAATTAACACAGAAAAGATTAACTGTAGTACAAGATACACATAAATCTTTCATTCCATCCACTATAATAAACACTTTCCTGTCCATTAACAATAAAGGACCTGTTTTTCTTTCCCCATCCAGCTGCGACTTCGCCAGTTCTTACGGCTGTAAAAGCTTGGAAAGGTTGAGTATGGAAGTATGGGATTTGGGAAGCATAGGAGATGAGGTCAACCTTCGCTTGCTAACTTTAGCATTGGTTTTCATTGGATCACCTCCTCTATATGTTGAGGGTGCTTTCATGGCTGATTAATAATCTTAACAAAATGGGGCTTTTGAAGACGTTACAAAAGAGTGAGTTTGACTAAAAGGTTCAAAGAGATGAGGCACAAATTAGGTTGGAGTTGTTAAACAGAGAGCACTGAACCTGATAGTTATTTTCCTCAACACAGAGACACAAAACGCACAGATGAGAATAATTAAAAACTGGTTTTAGGTGGAAAACAATCTGACACACACCAGTATTTTCACACCAACATGACTTAGCGACTAAAACTGCCACTCAAGCTTAAGAGTCTGCTATCATCTGCAAACAAGTGCTCTCACTAAAATGACACGTCAACCAAAACTCGGTGTCTTCCAGCTAACGACAGGCACATGACATTTAGCCAGAATCGGCGCTGCCAAATGCATACATGTTCACACAAACACACACACACACTGCAAGTTCGAGCCGGATGGTGACGACTGAGACTTTGAAGTCATAATCGGGATTAAACGGCTGAAAATCGGCTGTGACGAAGTGAAGGGACAGAGGAGGAGGAGGCGGATGGGGTGGGAGGCGGAGAGGGAGGAAGGAAGGAAGGGGAGGAAAGGGAAAGGAGAAAAGACAGAGGCTGGATGATGCTGGACTGGAATCGCGGGAAAAGGAAGGTTTACATTTGATGGGAAATTTCCAAAAAGTATCTTCTCAAGACAATGAATCATATTATCAACAGTACCAACCAAACAGTTACCCAATGATAATCTGATCGATTTATTACATTATGCACTCATGTCCTCTTCTGCCACATTTTTACCATGATGCATGTCATAATTTATTAAAAAATTCAACACATTTTAGCTTTTTTGTTTAGATTCTTTTTTTTTGTTGTTGCAGAAACTGCTAGGTGGTCTGTAAATGACACCAAATCAGGTATATGTGAAGTCCGAACAGGTAAAACAAACGCAGAAATAAGAAATAAGATTCACAAAAAACCAAAAAAAACAAAATCTCCTTTGTGACAGTGGGTTCATTGTGTGTGTCGTCCACATTTAAAGCAGGAATGTGTGGGTGACTGTGTGCAGAGGCGCACAAGGAAACGGCATATATCCAACTTCAAAGCAGAAGACATGGTGTTTTCACAGCAGCCTCCTCTTTGGCTGATTGGTTCCACTCAATTCCTTCACTGTTCCCTCTCTCTGTCTCTTCCTCACATGCTCCTCATCCTCAATACTTTCCTGTTATTTCTTCCCCCCCCGCCCCCCGTCGTTCTTCTCTTTCAATCATGATCTTGCCTGCTGTAACAACCCAGCTGGAGTTTAGCCATGCACGGAAGAAAAACAAACAAACACTTCCTCCAGTTGTGATCTGGATGTCTGTGTGAATAATTCTTTGTGGTCAAAGTGAGTCAGAAACGAAGAATACCACGAAAGGTGGTGAAGAGAAGGTGGTGACCTCGCTGAAGGTATGAAGTCTGATTAGTTGCACTGAATAATGCTCTTTTCAAGGAGACAGGAATTATCTGTCATGGCATTGAAGGTCCAGTTCAACTACTTCCTTTCGTTTCGATTTGTGCTCAGTTTAGCGAAACGAAATACCAAAAGATATCAAGTAGAATGTAGGCGGGAATGAAAAATGATTGCGTTTCTTTCCAGTATCACACGTTGAATGGGCCGGAATGTAGCCTTGGCTTGGATTGAAAGTTGCAGAAGAGCACATATAACTAATGTAGAGCTGCCGATATGTGGACAGAGTTTTTTTTCTTTTTTCTATTAGTAATCGTTTCTGGAGCGTTGCCCTGAAGCACAATTTGATCGGACATTAAGACCTTCATAAATTAACAAGAGTTAATGACGACTAAACTGTCAGGATAGACCGCAGACTCAGTCAGGTGAACAACATAAAGGTCAGAGTGCATGTTAATGGTGCATACGTTAATTAGACCTGCAGTGCACTGCCACGTACTGGAGAAGAGCATCTCCACGGATACCCGGAGAAGCCAAAATTGTCGATCACCTGTTTCTGAAATCCCAGCGGGAAGAGATTGTTTAAAAAGTATAGAAAATACCGCAGTTAAATGTGGCTTTGAGGATGACATGTGGTGCGTAGTCATGAATATTTAGATCCGGCAGCGACATGCATACAAATTCAGCACACACACACGAGTAGGGTCCAGGGGGAAGTGGGAGTTTTTAATTAAGGGTTGGTACACACACTGATTAATTGATGGGTTCTAATGCTCTCTCTCTCTCTCTCTCTCTCTCTCTCACTCACTCAGAGGAAGGTTTTAGGGCTTAATCAGCTGTTACGCACACACTTGTTAATGCAATCTGCCAACAAGACAATTAACAGACGCTCAAACAGGCTTATTGTCATATAAAAAAACAAACAAACAACAAAATCATACATGTCTGCACTGTGTTTCAGTAAACACAAATATTCATGTTCGTTTTGGAATTTAACATCGGTGTCCTTATCCTTGTGTTTCAGGTCGTTGTGTTACTGTCTCTGGTCCACTGTGTTAATTGAAAATAAATAAAAGGACCTTATCAGCTCTTCTAATTAGTGCAATCATTCTCTAGTCATTAGATTTAAATGTTTATTAACTTATTGTTTTAATTAAGAGGGGTTTTTTAGGGAACTGGGAAGCTTTTAAAAGCTCTAAACTTTTTTTTTTATTCATAGAGAATTACAGAAATCTGTCCCAAATTGAGAAGCGGTTTCCTGGGACTCTTCCACCAGCTTGTTAATCATGTAGTTTGAACACAAGATTTCTCCATGGCAACACAATCGTTGCGCCCGTGCATCCGTCTTGTAGTCCTTTTTTCCCCCCAGAGGCCTCGGTTCTTTTCTCAGGTATTTTCAAGTCTAATTGAACTGGCGTAATGGAACACAAAACTCGATTTCTCTCGACCGGCTGCTCGCCTGATTATTCCGGCCCCATGAACAAAAGGAATGAAATGCTTTCCAGACAGTTCATCTGGAGGCGAGCGTTAAATGTAGCACCGGCTCGTTGTTTTGTGCTGCAAAATTTTATAACTACACCTGTGAATGCAGCTGTTTTTTTTTGTTTTTTTTTGCTTTCTCTCTTTATTGTGCAAGCGTTGGAGGCAAATCTGATCCATCACAACTGCCAGTTCTGCTCATTAAAAAGCAGAAAAGTTTTCTTTTTCTTTTCTTTTTTTGTTCCAGTAAAAAAAAAAAAAAATACCAGGACTGGAGCTGGAGTTTCCCCTCACACTAAAAATGTCTCCTTGAGAGTTCTGCAGTGATTTGACAGCTGGGTTTGGTTGTTCCTGTTCCAACATCTGGCAACTCAGTAGCACTGACAGTTTTAATGTTAAAGTTTTTTTTTTTTTTCCCCCCACACTGAGACTGAGGTATACCTGCTCTCACTTTGCTGTCCCTAATAAAAAATCCCATTACCTGCTGCACTCTCTTGTGCCTGAGAGTGTCTGTTTTGCTCGTAAGGTTAAATGATGTGTGCTTTGTTAACTGTGCAGCCCAGTGCATCAGTGCGTCCTCTCAAGTCTCACACTTACCTCGGCGAACACATCATGCATTTTACTACTTAAGTCTTCCTGTTGATCCGTCGTCTACTCGTGTTCCAGTCTCAGTGCCGCAGTGCAATTACCCTTCTCGCAAATTACAGTGAGTGCAAATACGCAAGCATGTTTGCACACATGTTTGATAGAATTATAAGGCAAGTCCACATCCTTAAAGACATGAGATGCAAAGAGTGAAATTGAGGTATGCTTTATTGTAATTCGAGCTGAAGTGGTGTGAAATGCTCTTGTCGACTGTAAGACTAATCTTGTTCTTAACAGCTCTCCAGTTAAGACAATGACAAAGGCCTCGTTTGAAGCCCTTACAGAGCCAGAGGGCTGGCAACGGTGACATGTTTACACCTGTCTTTGACAAAGCTTTCCAGTGAGGTGTTTCATCACCAAATCTAAATGGCTAATAGATCGATATAAAGAAGAGAGAGAGAGAGAAAGATGAAAGCAACCAAGAGACAATATCCGAAGCCCTGCTTGCGGCCAGTTCAGGTTGGACATGACAAATGAAGCGCTTATACATTTCCTGCTTTTACACTTTGACTTCAGGGAGGTGTGACAGGTGCTACTTCATGCGAGTTTAAGACCAGCGAATGCTGGCAACAAGATGGAGAAATAAAGGGAAAAAAATGAAGGAACACAAAGGGAATGAGTTTGAAGAGTATGACGAATGTTGGCGAACAAATTTGAAAGTGTTCCAGGAGTGGGAGGGAGGGAGAAAATGAGATAAATTACCCTGGAGAATTGTTTTATGGCTCCTTTAATGACCGACTGGAACAAATGTCCCTTCTCTTAAATGTCATAGTGTGACGGGAAATTCTGTCATGAGATGTTCTTGCAAAGTCAGCAGCTAAATTTCATTTCAGCTGGTGAATTTTGGCCTGTTTTTGGCGCCACAGTAAATAAGAAAGGGCCAAACCGAAAACATGAGGAGCCCTCTTTTAGCATTGGTCAATATTTACGGTAACGTATCCTACAGAATGCAGTGTATTTGCTGTGGTGTTATCCTTCCTGCTATGTAAATGTGTTGTCTTTGGTAGAGGAAGTAAGAACCGGTCTGATTTTCACTCAGCAGCTCCTCAATCAAAGGACACATTTGCTGAAATTCCTCCGAG
Organism: Chaunax sp. Z400; assembly: GCA_037577475.1. Classification (NCBI taxonomy): domain Eukaryota; kingdom Metazoa; phylum Chordata; class Actinopteri; order Lophiiformes; family Chaunacidae; genus Chaunax; species Chaunax sp. Z400. The sequence continues at coordinate 12,770,551 of CM075183.1, forward strand.
GCTCCAGGAAGCAGCTATTTTAAAAGAAAATGTGACACTGAGGGATTATTTATAGTAATGAATTTCATGTTGTTGTTTTTTTTACACACACTGAAAGCCACCGGGAAACAATTAATCAGCCCAAAAAGGCAAAAAGTGGAATGACTTTGCTACTAGTTTAAAAAAAAAAAGACAGAGTCATTCCCCATCCTCAGCCAAAAGCTGAAATCCCATTCCCTCAAGAAGTGCCTCAAATAACCTCCTCTCAATGACACACTCTCCTCATCTCCCACTGTAGCTCACTCTAATTTGTTTGTAACTTTTCCCCCCCTTCTACCTTCATTTAAAAAAAAAAACTTTTCTAGTAATGCTGGTCATCTAGGAGCTGAAGTGAATCCAATCCAAGTGGCTCTGGATCAGAGCATGAGGTAAATAACTAATGTTGCTAAAAATGGCCTGAGGTTTTATGTTGTGTTTGGGCAGAATCTATCATAGAACTGTCTGTCAAAGAACTGAAATCATCCTTAAAGAGATAATTGGTCAACTACTCTGCCCTGAATCACCAAAGGCTTCTTTACGAGACCGTCGAGAAAGATGCTTATCTGATGATTAGGTTTACCACAGACTGCTCAATATATATCAGCAAATCAAATATGGCGTTTCCACCCAAATGAACTGATGGGAGGTACTTTGTACTGAACACCAGATGTGCATCTCATTCAGTGGATAACCTCAGTTGGATTTTGAGTGACAGATGCCTTTTTTCATGAAAAGTCTTGCAATAGATGATACTTGTACATCCTTTAAAAGAAAAGACAAATCCATCAGATTGAGAAATGAAGAGAAAGAGGAAAAATAAAGGAAAACAAGGGAAGGAGTGCTATTAAGAATGTCGGGAGAAGTGTTGCAGGGGTGGGAGGGACGGCGAGATCGAGAGAAATTACTTTGGAGAATTGTTTTTTGGCTCCTTTATTGACTGAGTGAGAACAAAGTCTAATTCTAATGAGTTTAATTATGGTTTGCCCTTAGCCAGGTGTTTGGATCAGCTAATGTCTGAATTCATTAATTGTCAATTAAAACAGAATCAGGTGGAGCCTCTCATTATCAGCAAACGCTCACTCCAATTATTTTAAAAGTAGAATGACTGTTTGTTGTGTTTCGAGAAAATAAGATAAGCTGGGTGGAGAAGTTCTGACAGAAAACAAAGGTGGTTTTATGTTGACTCTTTCTTATCAGTGTTTTTCTGTGATACGACAGGAAGTGTACATTTCTCTCTGTAATCCTGCTGTTTAAGAAATATCAGCCGGCGAGGCCCTGAGTGAAAGACGGCAGGAGTGAAACAGACGATGCATAAATGGTAGTCAGATCAATAGAAAAGCCAGAGAGGATTGTTCAGAGGATCCAGACTTTTTATTCTCAAAATCTAAGTAATTATGTGTGTGTTTCCATGTCTGTGTTGTCCTACATGTGTGCACAAGTGTGTGTTCCTGTGTGAGAATAAAGGGATTTGAGCTTCATGCTCAGTGCTGCTGAGAAAACAAATGTTTTCAACTCCATGGGAGATGGCGGGGGAGGCGCCGGTGAGGGCGAGGAGAGGAGACGAGTGTTAACTACAACCTCTACTTTGTTTCATCTACGTTTTTTTTTCTTCCTCCTTCTTCCTTTTTGTTGTTTTCGTTTCTGTGTTTCTCTCTTCCACATCTCTCCGGAGAAGCAGGAAATGCTTTTCTGTTGCCGTTGTTTTATTGGTGGGATTGTTTCTATTTATGCTGTCTAGATATTGATAATCTTTTATCACAGTCTGTTATTTTTTTTATGGTCTTATCAATACGGTGTTTAATGGATTGGTTGCAGGAATTTTGACTTCCCACAACTGGGAAAAATACAGATGGACTTACTAACAGTAGTTTAGCCAGACAGCTCACAAGTTTGAGAGGTTTATTATCGACCTTATCACTCCCCGCAGATATGTTTTCATAGAGGTATTGGGGAGTGATGAGCAAAACGTTTTGAACCCCCTTAAGGCCCATTTATGCCCTACGTTAAAGACGGATACGGAGACGGACTGAGCCTTCCGTACGTCTTCTGCGTTCATCCCGTGCGTAATTGGGCACGTTTTCGGAGAGCTACCCATTTACATATGTATAGGGAGCATAAATAGGCCTATGGGTGGATGCTGGGGTGGTGATGGAGCAGGCGGCGGTGCATGCAGAGCAGCATTGATTGTTAACCTGTTAGTTACCGTCTATGACATTTCAAAATGTAACTTTTCTGTACCATAAATTTTTCAAGTCAACCAAAGTGGAAATACTCAAATACGTGTATGATTTTAATGCAGAGTTTCATAGTTTAAGAGACTCCTTGTTCCTCTTAATGTTTGGTATATATATATATATTGTAAGTACTGGAACATTACATTCAGGAGGAGCCTGACAGAATGATTTGGAGAGAGCTGACCACAGAGCAGCGAGTGTGGTCTGACGTTTTAGAGGAGGCAGGGATGTTGTAGACACGGTTTGAAGGTCCTCCGGGCAAATTCTCTTTTTGATCGTCCCTTTGAGGACCTTAACGGAGAAAAATGATGTTCAGTCAGGACTTTAAAGACTAAAATGAGGCGTCCCAGCATAGTGCTCGACTGTGTAATGAAATTGGTCAAGCGGTGATATTTGGGTGGTGTGCAGTCATGTGACGGCGATATACTGTTGTGTTCTATTCCCTTTAAAACACACTTGAAGTGGTGTGTGTGCGTGCAGCTAAAGGGTTGTGTATGAAGCTGTCAACGTGTTGTTTGTCTTGTGCTTTTTCTTATTGTCGTCGCATTTTTCATCAGCACCGTTCTCCAGGTGTTATTTATTTTTTGTTTTCTTCTTTTTGTGTTACTCTGCCTCTCTTGTCTGTGTTTTTCAATCTCTCCATCGCTCATCTCCTCGATTGGTTTTCATCCCCATTTCAGGAACCTGGTTTCTTCAGTGAAGCACTTTGTGTTCTGCTCTTTAACGGCAACATGAAAATATAGATATTTACATTGTCCAGAAAGATTTGCTTGAGATTGCACTCTTTCCTACACCTCCAAGTATGTGTGATAGCATGCACTTTGTTGTCCAGGGTAGTGTGTGGGTGGATGACCTTTTAGCTGCCTTGCATGTGGCTGAAATACGTTTGAATTTTCCACCTCTTCATTTGCATCGCTCGCTCTCTGTGTAAACACCCTCTGATATATTTTACATTCGTGCAGCACATCTACCGCTGGGCCTTTCAGTGACCAGTCGTAGTTGGAAGCATCAATTATATTCACTAAGATGCAATAACGTCTGTTAAAATCCAGCAGGACCAAACCCCAAGTCTGCAGAGGGCACGGGGTCAGCGGTTTTGTAGGCGTTCTGCAGCGCTGGTAAGGTTACGCAGGTGAAGTGTATGTGTGGACCTTGTTGTTCTTTGTACAATGCAGCACCCTGCAGATGTTTAATGACCCGCAGTTCACGGCTGTTTGCAGATTGGACCGCTAATTGTGGGATTACTTTCCAGCCAAAGGCTCATGTTTAACTGACAAATGCAACTTGACTGGAGTGTGTGTAGGCGGCCAAAGCGATGCAGCTGCCTTATTATAGTAATGATTGGCAATTAAAGCAGGGTTCATCTTTATATATCGTGTTGGAGGGTTTTCCATCCATTTGAAATCTGAGACTTCTGAAGCTTTTGGGTGAACATTCACTGTACTGTGCTTAAAAAAACTAAATACAAAAAAAATCACTAACAAGCAAAATGTTGACTCTTAAATTGTGAGCGTCTTCCGCTGGAGGTGATGTGTTGTGTTGTCAATTAGAGCGAGCGGTGACACCTGTGCCTTCACAAGCAAGGACACACAATAGGACTCCGATTAGATCTCACCTTTCGTCGAACCTCGCTTAGGTTTTTAGAGACTAATCAGTTTTTGCTCATGTAGGTGACTGACCTAAAATCTCGACGCTTGAAACGGTATCGGGCTCTTAATCACATGAATGCCAGTCTGTTCATAATAGGATCACTGCTAAATGGCTTTTATGATTAATTATTCATGGCCTAACATTTTGCTCTGAGTCATCGTTGACAAATTGTTGTTGTTGGCAGCTGGTGCCATTTTCAGCTAAACAACGCCGACTGTCTTAAAGTTGTTTTTGATTACATTTGGAGTACGCGCCAATCATGATAAATGACCTCTAAACATTTTTGTTTCATGTTTTGTCACGGTGTCCGTTGTTGGGAGTGTGTCGTCGCCGACGCTTTAGGCGATATCTGACATATGGTTTTCGTGCAATGATATCAGGATGGCTTCATTTTCATGTGCGTGAAGGTCAAAAATGAAAACGTTATTAGGTCATGAAGCAATTTCCCTCGCATAGCCAGCTGTTTTATAGTCGCAAGTGATGCTCTACTTTGAAAACAGTGCCATGAGCGGTGATTAGAAATGTGCCACGGTCTGACATCTCTGTATGTAGTTCCACTACTGTGTTCATGGAAAGAATACATTTTCTCCAGTCTCTTTGTGCCGGCGCTGACAAGCAGTGAGACATTGTTAAAGCCTCTCTGTTTCCCTTCTAGTGTCGGCTGCGGATGCTTGACGACACTTTGATGATGAACAACCGCAAGTTAAGCTGCGGCTTAAGATGCAACAGATGACAATAAACAACCCACATAGCTGGAGTTATTGTATGTACAGCTTTCACCTAAAGAGACGTCGGCGACAGCCGAGCAAATCTGCCGATAAGACCCTTGAATATATTTTCACTTTTTTTTTCTTTTTAAGGAAAGGATTACAGCAGAAACTGCGTTTGCTTTGTCTGACAGGTTTCCCCCATGGCATTTGCAAAGTTGCTTCATGGAAGGATGTCTGCTTTTTAAAACACATAATTTGACATTGCTAAAGGAAAAAAAAGTTACATTTTTCTACTTGCCGATTCAGTTCAGTTTGTGGGATGTTTTCTTAACTATAACCTACTTCTGTCTGTGTTCGGTCAAAACACAGATGATAAAACTTAAGAGCTATTGTTTCTGTGCTTCTATTTTCTTACTTTGCGCTAAATAAATACAGTATTTCTGGTCACTTCTTGACTTTTTCTTCTCATATTCTTTCCAGCAGCTCTCCCTGACTCTTTCAATTTAAACCGAGCTCTCAACTGAGTCAAAGAAGAAAAGAGTGCATTTATTTCAGTGCAGAGAAAAGGTCTGAAACGTCCACTAGCAGCAAGATACTCTGAATATTTCATAGTAATAACGTCCCAAAGTATTTGGCCTTTAGGCATGGCTTACCGGCTGGTGCTGTCAACTGAAAAACTAAAGGACCTTCTCTCAGCAGTTAGTCCCAATTATAGTCCAGCTGACGTTCCCACTGGCCATAAAGCTGTTCCTGTTAGGCTGAATGCTCAAAACCCCATTCATTCCTTACAATGTCTGCACTGTATGCTGTGAGGAACCACAGGGACCGGGTGGGTCCAAGTTGCAATCCTGAGATATACAGTGCAGTGAAACAGTGTTGGACCCCCTCCTGATTTCCTCTATTTTTGTGTGTATCTCATACTAAACTGTGTCGGATCTTCAAACAAACTTTAACAGGTAACAAAGGCGAACAAATTGCAAGTTTTAAATGATGATTCTCTCCTGTACTTAACAGCTGGTTGCATCACCTTTAGATCAGTCTCTAACATCGCTGTGGTGGAATTTTGGCCCACTCTTCTTTGCAGATTTGCTTTAATGTTTCCTTCAATTATGGCTAGAAGCTGAAGCAGCAAAGCATCAACATTACACTGTCACCTCCATGTTTGACTGTAGGTATTATGTTCTTTGTTGGATTGCTGTGTTTGGTTTACACCAGATGTAACGGGACCCCTGTCTTCCAAATAGTTCAACTTTTGACTCATCGGTTCATGGAATGTTCTCCCAAAAGCTCTGAGGGGATGGAGGCCATGAACTCCGACATTTATTGAGGTGGAAAAGGTCTGCCATTGCTTGGATGTTTTCTTTGGATCTTTTCTGACTTCCTGAACGAGCCTTCGTCATGCTCTTGGACGAATCCTGGAAGGTCGGCCACTTCCGGCAGGGTTCACTATTGTTCCAAGTCTTCTCCAGTTGTAGATGATGTGTCTCACTGTGGATTTGTGGAGTCCCAGAGACTTAGAAATAGTTTTGTAACTGTTCCCAGACATGATGTACTGTGTCAATCACATTCTTCAACATCCCCTCTAGGATTTCCTTTGTTTCTGTCATAGTGTGCTACTGGTGAGACCTACCAACTTCAGTCTTCTGCAACTGGTCTATTTAAGTGATGATTTGGTTGAACAGGGCTGGTAGTAATCAGTTATTATTGCAATTTGGTAGTTTTTTGGAATTAATTTCTAACGGGGCAAATAATCTTCACACGTGCCCAATTGATATTGGTACCTTTTTGATTCAATAAATAGAATAAATAAAACTTGATTTAAATTTTGCATGAGGCTTGGGTTTGTCGCCTCCCTATTTGAGCTGCCACAAAAGTCAGAACTAAACCACTTTTTTAGAATTTGTTAGCAGAGCTTAGACTGAGCATGCATGTCTGTAGGAGTAAATTTGTAAGCACTGTCAAATGTATACGCCTCTTCATGGAAACTGTAGAAGAGATAAACATGAAAAGCTGAGGCTCTAAAAATTTGATCATTTCATTAGTTCCTCTTATCATTTGCTCTCCTGTCTTACTCCTTATTTTTCTCCTCCCCTGTTGCTCGCTCTTTAGAAAGAAGCCTAAAAGACGACATCCCGCTGCAACCGTCTCCCTTTCTGTCGCTCACACACCAAGATCACTAACCAACGCCCTCTCAGAATAGAAACTCCAGAACATCACAAGATGAAAAGAGTTTAAAAAAATCCCTCTCCCTCATTCTGATGAGGAGTCTGAAGGGAGCCCATAGGGATGATGAGTTGGATGAGTAGGTGTCTGCATCGCCACACGGAGGCAAAGAGAGAGCATTAGGAGTGAAAAATGATGGAAAGAGGGCAGGAAGCTCCTCTTTCATTTCTTGTTCTGGGGGGGAAAGTGATGCCGAGAGGGACAGTGGGTGGGATGTTCAGAGAGGTAATGATGAGCAGGAGAGGCCCTGCTGTGAGGTAAGAGAGGAGGGAAAGGGCCAAATGACATCTGAGACTAAATCTGAGATAAGAGACTAGCTGATGCATAACAAAGTAGAAGGAATGGAAAGAGAATAAAACAAACGAGTGGCAGAAGGGTGAACAACAAAGATATGGTGGAAAGCAGAGACTGAAGCTTGGTCACATTTTTTTTCTTCTTTTTTTTTTTTTTAGAAAACCTGTCATTGATGTGATGTTTTCTCCCTGTTGCAGCAGAGACACAAGTTAAATGAGGGAAGTTGGCAGAGGGGAAAGAGCTTGAGGGAGTAAGTGATCAGAAACTACTGCAGACAATCAGAGGACCATCACAAGCGAGCAAAGAGCAAAGAGCAAAGTGGGTAATGGGACCGAAATTGGATAAACTGCAAAATAGAGTGACAGAGGTCGGGGCATCACAAGATGAGGCAAAGACTACCAAAATGCAATTGCCTCTATATAGCGACACGACTGACATCGTAATTGAGGGCAAAGAAAAGAGGATTCCCTGAAGGGGGAATGTAAACATACAGGAGCATCATCTCATTTTCCTTAAAATCGGACCATTAAAATTCTACAAAGATGACAAAACCCTGAATGAACTGAACATCTTTTCTATATTACATCAATGTCATGGATTTTATGTTTGTATCATACTAATGAAAAACATAATCTTAACCTGAATACACATTTTAGGAAGTTTTACCAAGTATCCAAACTGTTATGAACTAGGAGTCTGTAGGAATGTGTGCAAGCTGCAAAATAGAATTGACTGTAATAAGAAATAATGGCAACAAAAAAAACTAAAAAAATCTCCAGACCTAGATAAAAGGAAATGGATCAGTGCTGAAGTTCAAAATAATGGTCTTGATTTAAAAACTAGACACCAACACATCTGTGGGCTGTCAAGCATAACAGGACTTAAAGAAGAAGAGACATTCAAAGCTGTTTAATCCATAATAATAGACTGTATTCCCATACATTTCAGAATGTATGTTGTGGTGTACCCCTTAATTTAACCACTTAGTCCACTCTAACAAATAAGCCATACACCTTTGTTGGTAGAACACTTCACAGCTACCTCAGCCTGTACCGTTCAGCATGTGAAAGTGGTGCAACATTTACTGACACTGCCACGGTCAGATGTCTCATTCCTGGTGTCGCTCAATACGCTAGACTACAAGGGTAAAATGACACTAGCTCTGCTGGAGGGCCTTTTTATTCCTGCTGGGAGTTTTTTTTTTTTTAAAGAAAAAAAAAGTGCACTGATAACAGGACAGAGATGCTGAATAAAAGAATCCAGGAAAAGTCACATATTCTATTCCTGGATTCTTTTTAGTGACGGGACAAACGCGACACTTCTGACTTCATGCAGATGACAGGATAATGTTTAAGAATAATATATATATGCATATATATATATATAGAGAGAGAGAGAAAGAGACAGACAGACAGATGGACAATAGTCATTGATTTTCACAATGAAGCTGAGAAATGTGGGTGTCTGTATGAAAACATTTACCATCACATGCATGAACTCATAATTAGTCAGATCAAACATCTGGATCCAGACTCTTGCAGGTCACTGCAGTGACATATTTGAAATAGTGCTGTTGAGAAGGAGAAATAAAAGAAGGAAGAAAGTAAATGAAAATAATAACTGAACATTAATAATTTGGGGGTGAAATGATAAACGTTGAGAAAGGCATATTAAAGTGTGAGTCAGTAGTTGGGGATGGTGCTGACATTACAGCCAAAAGTAACACAGGCATTAAATATATAGTGAAAAAGACGCTGAAGGGGAGGAAACCAATCAAGAAAGAAAATAAGTACAATTTTAGAAAAACAACTGAAGTGAACTGGAAAACATTAAATAAGCAAAACGGTGCAAAAAAAAAAAAGAAGCAGGTGAGTCTGAGAGAAGTGGAGATTAGGAGCGAATGCAGTGAACAAAGAATTCAATCAGAAGTCAGTGGAGGTAAAGGAGAGAACAAATTACAGGCAGAATTAAAGATTGCATAGAGAGAGAGAGAGAGAGTGGGAGGAAGGCAGGGGGGGTGTTAAAAACTTTGTTGTTGTTTTCTACTTTCACATTTTTTTACATTAGAATCTGAATGCTGACACTTTCTAAACTGTCGCCATAAAAAAACGGAGGCTCAGAGCCTCCTACTACTTTCATATCCCTCTGGTCTGGACGTTGTTTCTCCTCCTGCGTCCTCCATCTTTGTCTTTTTTTGTCACTTCGCTTTCTTCGCCGTGTCTCCCAATGTGTTTCTTTTACAGATGCTCTGTGCAGCACGACATTATCAATTAAACTCTGCTACCTTGGTGTAATTAAATTTCTATTACTGCTGGGTATTTATCAAATTCCCATTAAACCTTAATTTGAGGGGTGCAGCTTGTAATATGAAGCCTCATAATAGACGTATCATGTTTAAGGCAAATGATTATTTTCCCCCTCTGCTGCTCCACTGCTTCATGTCTCCTCCTCGCTTCCTCCATCGATCTCTCTCATCTCTCTCCTTCACCATCTTCTTCTATATCCAATCAATACTTTTATCTGTCCTCTTCCATCTCAGTACTTCTCTGTTCTTTTTTTATCGTTCAGCCCTCTTTCCTTGCTCTCCCTGTGATCTTTTCCATACTGAGTTGTTGAGGACTTGCATTTTGACACGATGAGTAAAAGAGTTACTGACAGCGTATGATCAGTCAGTGATGAGGATGAGGAGCAGCTTTTTATTTCTGCTGGTAAAATGTCCTGACTGCTCTCACGATCCCTTCAAACGGGATGCGAAGGTTATACCTAATAGATTGACAATCTAATACGTCGTCAATATGAGGATTCCGTAGCCGTCAACCTTCATCGTTTGCTCTCATGACAATCTCATGTCATCATTCAAGCTTCATTTCCCCCTTGGTCATGTAAAACCATAATGGAAAACAGGGAAAAATCATTACAAGTGAGACAGAAACAGCAATTATTGTCTGGGCGGTCCTTGATTCCATATGTTGAATATTGAAGGTTGTTATTTAATGTAAAGTATCCTGTCAAAATGTCATCATTTTGAATTTGCCCCCCCCCCCAGAGGTGAATGACGGCTCATTAGCTTTTACAGGAACTTAGAAATCCGAGTTGTCAGCTTCAAAGAGAAGCATGTAGTTAAAAATGGTGCCATGTTTCTCAGTAACAGAATAATACTAGAATTTATACACAAAAGAGAAGGTTTTTTTTCAATCATACTTACTTTTATCTTCTCAAATAAAAATTAATTTGTATATTTGTTGCTGTAAATTTAATCTATCACTAGTTTTCTATCTAGTTTTCAGTAAATCTTGCCGTTAGAGTGGCCACATAAATGTGAAACATCATCTAAGTCCAACTACCGCTCAATACTTAGAGTGCTTGTATTACTTTTGAATGCGTTTTATATTTGTGATGTTTTAAAAAAAAAAAGATTTTAAACCTTTTTCTTACTCTACCTATTTGGTAAAGACATTTTTGAACAAACAGAAGAGCGGTAGAGATCTATATTTACTGCAACACCACCTCTTTCTCTTAGCATATCACATTTGTAATGTATTGCTTTGTGTTGCCCATGCATTTTAGGGTGTGTTCATGCCAAACAGCCACATGTGCAGAACAAAATACGAGTATAAATGAACTCAACATTCAACCCAATTCTACATTTGAGATGTTCAATTGCATCTTCTTATTTATACTGGTGTTTGTGCTCGTTAATCCCCGTAAATTACATCGTCTGCTCTTATTAAATCGGTTTTGTGCCTCGTCCCAGTCATAGAAAGTTGATTCATGTTTTTAAAGAAACCCTGGACCTTTGGTGTGATTTTGTCCAGCATACACTTCATCCAAAGAGGTCAGTTTGTAATTTTAGACTTTATTTGTTGCCATGGTGCTGTTTAGATATCTGGTATCTCTATGGTTTCTAGAACTGGTTTCTAGCTCAGGAGATGCCTGGTGCATATTGAGTCAGCGTTACTCAGCAGTCTGCAGGGGAATGCATCATACTTTGATCATAACCGCAAATGTCAGAGGATGTTTGACGACAGGCAGACATGGCCTTTCAAGACACACACACACACACACACACACACACACACACACACACACCATGAGCCCACAGAAACACCCAAACACCCGCGGCACAAGATTATCCTGCTGTTTTTTTTTCTTGTGTGTTATGTTTGTGTCTGGATGTAACTCTGTTTGCTTGTGTGTGCTCAGCGTTTTTTAATTAGTCAAATTGGGCCAGGGTTTTGCCTTCAGCAAAGAGAGCTGAGGGAGGGGGTCGATGTTCTGGGCTGTGTTGTTCTTGTCCGTCATACATAAGCACACACACACGCACACACACACGCACACGCACACACAGTCTTTCTTTCCATCCTTTCTTTTATCCCCCACTATGATGGGGATACATATAGGAGTTAGGTTCCTATCGTTCCGTCTATCCGTCAGGTTTCGTTTCCACAGCATATTTCAATATTCCTGAGTATGTCATGATTGTTTCCTCTGGTGTCACTCAAAAGAGGACACTGTCTAGTACTCAGGTTGTATCTGGTGTTGACTTTTCACACATTCAACACCACACACACCAGTTACAAAGTCTCATGTGATCTTTTATCTTCCTGGTGATGAACAGTGGCAGAGAAAACACCAACTGTTTTGAATAAATGAGCATATGCAGCCATTGGTACACACAGCCGTGTACATCCACGCACTGAGGGCTCAACACGATGACCTCCACAGTCTTTCGCTTCTCTTCCTCTTCCCCCTTACTCATCATCATCTATTTATCTGTCTAGTTGTGTCAGCATCCATTCCCTCCATCTTTTTACACGCTCCACCTTGAGCGTTGAGCAGCGTCTGCAAAGCGCTCCATGGAGAATGAAAACATGCAATAGGAGAGGTATGTGAGGAATATAGAGAGCCAGTCTTTCTTTTTGTTGTTTTACTTCTATTTCATATTGTATCAGATTTAATGTGAAGGGGTTGCTACAGTACGTCTGCTTCACAACTGACAATGAACACCCTACTCTGCAGCTCTGTGCAGCATCCACCTTTTTCAGCTCAACGTTTGGCTTCCTGCCTCACAGATGCTTCCCTGTGGAGGTATCCTGCACCAGAGGCAAACCCACAACATGCTGGTGGGACTCCATTTCCCATCTGGCCTGGGTTTTCCTCGGGATCCCCCCCCCCCGTAGGAGATTGATGCTGAAGCTGGGGGAAGCAGGTGAGGCCCAGCATGTGTCACCTTTTGCCACCGCGATAAAGAAAAATGGAGAGAGAAAAGCTTTGGGTCGCTTGCTCATGTTTTCCTATTTACCGTTCTTCTCATCTGGGATTTTTAGAAAGTCTAATTTAGTTCAGCTTCAAATTGCTGCCAGCTCACGTCTGTGCTTCGCTCGCACATTTCAATGTCAGAGCTTAACAGTGAAAGGCCTTGTATGGTTTTGTATCAAACTGTCTGAGACCAGCAGATACAGTTGATAACAGCAAATCATCAGAACGATGATCCGTTATTCTGACAGCTTTTAGTTCGTGTTCTGTTTGTTATCACTTCAGCTCTCGTCTTTATTCCGTGGGTCATATCAAATCTGTTTACTAGTGTCTTTTTGTGTTTCTGAATGTATTTTCTTCTGTTCCTAGAACTATTGATCTCCATCCTTTCCTCAGTTTGCTTCTCTTTTATAGACTTTTTATCTCAGCCTGTCTTTTCTGTCTTATATCTTGTTTTTAACTTAACTTGTAATCAACTCCAATGATTGAAAAGTATTCCTCATTTGCTCCTCAAGCTTTTTTTTTTTTTTGCCCTCAGCTCCGAACATTTCATCCCAAATACTCTTCTTCACACCTTTTAACCACATTTTTCATCCATATCCGCATCTCATCCCCCAAATGAATGATTTACAGATAGCTGATTGCAATTGCACCTAATTTGTCGCATGCACACAAACATGACACACAACTTAATCCCTTGGTTTAATGAGTCAATCTCTGTTCCATACATGTAATTTTTATTTATATCAATTCCAGAGAACAATATTTACTTTGGTAAAATGAAATAAAAAAAAAGAAAGGAAACAATCAGTAAAAGTCTTGTTTGTAATGGTCTCTGTTTTATAGGCATCTGCTTGTGCGTGTCTGTATTTTCGGGTGTGTGTGCTTACCGGTTTGTGTGCTTTGTGCTGTGTGTGCTTTTTTTTTTTTTTTCATAACATCTCTTTTGATCTGTATTTTTCTGCTTATTTATAAGCAACATTTTCCCTTCTAATCATGAAGATTTTGCTAAAACAAAAATCACATTTTATATTTTGTGTTTGATCCTAACATCATTCCCCAAAATACTTTGAAAAAACAGAAACACATGGTGCGACAAGTAACATCATTTTTATATATATATATATATATTTACTATATATATGTACTGTCAAGTTTTCTCTTTTTTTTCTCTCTTTGATAGAAGTTTTTAAGAGTCTCTGTGGTCTGTGCCAGAGGATGAGTTGTTTTACAAAGTCTTTCAATGAACAGCTTACATCAGTGCCTTCCATGGTGGCGCTTCTTCCTCTCTGAAAGCATCTGCTGTTTGGATTTAACGTGAATCCATGCGCCACACAGGAGTCTGAAGTCACCAAATAATTGAAAATTTGAATTCCCTTTTTATCGGTTGCTGCTTTCTGACCATGGAAACGGTGATTTATTCTGGTTTTGCAAATGTGAAAATGAAACCGGGTGCAGTGTCTCTAAACATGTCGCTTTCGGGGGACCTCAAGACCAATTGTAATTTTAAATTTTTTAGATTTGTTCTCTTTACAGCATGTCCAGAAAACTCTTAACCTCATTGAACACAAAACGTCTTGTTGACTGGATTGGCCCTCACAAACATTCATGTACTGTACATTCATCACACACACAAGCTCAACTGCCACATCCTGTCCCCGATCCTTCGATGCATGCACACTTATGCATCCATTAGTATTATCCATACATTTGGTCCATTATCATCCCGACATCCAATATGATCTTTCAGAAATGCACACATATGCATGTTCCATCATTCACCCCGTCTCAACCATTTTGTAATCCATATCGACTCCAGTGTAATCCCAGTGTCTGTCTTTTTAATAATGTCTGTGCTCCACTCGCTGTTTCCAGCTCATATCGATTGGTCATGTCCAATGCACCCCGCTCTGTATTTATGCTCCCATAATCCACAGGCACGGCACGCCAAAATCATTGTCCAGCCACAGAGGACACATAAAAGTCACGTTCATCGCGTTTTGGAGAAGAGGTTCAAAATGGCCGCCAGTGTCAGAATCAAAAAAGCAAGAATGCAAAGCAGGACCGTGTCATCCAAATCTTTTTTTTTACTGTAGTATTTCCGTCAGAAGTACTACTAGTTGTATTGTTGTTGTTGTTGTTGTTTTTTGATCCAGTGTAAACCCTTGTGGTATGAGGCCCCGGAGAGTTGAAGTCTTGTTCTATTAGTGTTCAGGCTTTACTGAGATTCACGCTGAGCCCACATCTCTGTCTCTGCAATGTAGCCTTTGTTCTGTTGCTTTATTGATGTTTTTTCCCTGTTTGATTACTTCTCTTCCTCTGTGACTATATATATATATCACTCACATCGTCTGTTCTTACAACTGTCACTCTGTCTTGTTTTTCGAGTTTTCTTTTGTGTTACTTCTTTCTTTTTGATCGTGTATCACTTAGTTTTTACAGAAACAGCTTGAGCTCCGCATTGAGTATTTAAAGACCACTTAAAAACGGTCACCCGTTATGTTTCTCACACTCCCCCCTTTTCCTCTCTTCCCCAGTTTCTTTTTATGCCCATCACTCTTCAGATCATCTAGAAAGAGCCTCTTAAACGTCCTCAGCTCACGTCTAGGCACACTCTCCCCTCTCGTCTAACTTTTTCTTGACTTTTGGGGCAAATCAAGGAGCTGCATATGTGAAATTCAAGTTGATTTTAGTCCTTTCCCTTGCACTGAACTCACAGCCTTCCCTCTCCTCATCTGCAATCACTTCATCTTCCCTTTCTTTCATCCTGAATTTCTTTTCACTCCACCCCTTTGCCCTCCTCAAATCAAGATCCCATTCACTCCTGTGTCCTCACAGAATCCTCTATCCCTCGTATTTTTTTTTTTTATTTCCGTTTCTCTACCTTTTACACAACACTTTCCTCCAGTTCTTCAGGGCTCCTTCCATCCTTCCCTTTTTCCTTTCCCTTGTCTTTTACACTGCTTGCTTTTCCCGTAGCGATTCCAGTGTTGGAGTTGGAGTTGGTGGTGTTGTAAGCGTGGATGTAGCCCCGTTGGAGCTCGCAACGTGCCCCAAAGCCCCCAGAATTTTCCGCCTCTTCACTGGTCGTCGAAGATGTGGTGCTTGTCGTGGATGCACACTGCACCAGCATTCCATGAAGCGACTGGCTCCGCCTTGTCCAGATCACGCTCAGCCGCTTGGCGTAACTTACAGCGCCGTAGTGCTTGGCAACAGCTGCTGCAGCATCGGTCGCAAGGGCAACAGAGGAGCCCATGTCCAGTGAGTGCCGCCGTTTGCTAACCGTCCCGCAATCAGATCTTAAAGGGGATACAGGACTCTGATAAGCCTGTGAGGAGTTCCATTTGTCCCTGCCTCGGGGGCTTATTCTCCAGTCCAATAGTTCAGAGTCTCGCAGAGGTGCAGCCAGAGAGAAACTGGCACGGTTGGTCAGTTCTTGCTCCAGATGGGGTTTTGCGCGGTTCCTGGAGTGTGACTGACGGGGCAAGGTAGATGGAGGGGAAGGAGAATAGTACAGGGGAGTTCTGTCACATTCAAGGGTGTATGGCGGCACCTTCCTTTGCCTCACCACCAATGCCATCTCATTGCCTGCCCCTGTCGTTGTAGAGACTATTCCCCCAGCTGAGAGAAACTGTTCCAGGTTGACTTTAGGCTTGGGCCTGGGCTTTGGAGGGAGTCTTGGAGGCAGAGAGGAAGCAGAATCAGCCGCTTCTTTGTCTTTTTCCTTCTCATTGTCCTTGTCCTTTTCCCCTCCTCTCTTGGAAGGCAGACCATTGGGCAGGACCACCATCATCACGTCCCCGGAACCATTGGATTGGTAGCACCCATTGTTTCCCCCTTTGTCCCCGTTCCTTACTCCTCCAACCTGACAACAGGCCCCACCTCCTGCCTCAGTGTTGCTGTTGTGACATAGTATGTGGTCTTCATGATTGCAAACTCGATGGCGAACCATGAGCGCCACAGTGAACACAAGAAGAGTGACGACAACAACACCACCAACCAATATGGTGAGAGTACCACCCAGGAAATGGGCTTGGAGAGAGCGGCATGCTGGGTAAACATCCTTGGTAGAGAACGTGGCACAGCCCAGGACTTTTGTTGCAGCTAATGATGTGACCGTGTCATCAAAAATGGCCAGCACACACAGGTTATAGTCCACACCGGAAACCAAGTTCTTCAACAGGAAACGGTCACTGGTGGATGGTAGAATTCTAAAGGGGACAAAAGAAAAGAAATGATGCCGGTTAAAGCAGGGTGTGCACAGAATGCATAGTACGATGTGAAATATCTACAGTAATTTGAAGACCAGCCTGAATATTCTGACCCCCATGAAACCAAGGTGAAATGTTTGAATATCGGAAAATAAGCACAGGAGAGGAGGGGAGAGAGGATTGCTAGAAACAGGAGTGGATGCTGCAGTAGGGGGAGACGGAAAATGAGGCTATTGATGAAGAGCGCACCCAGGGGACATGAAAAGAGAACTCTGTCTGCTCATTTGGACTGCAGGGATGTGTGGGTGTGGGTGTGTGTGTGTGTGTTGTACTTGAATCCCTGCAAGAAGCAAACATCGAGCCATTTTGTGGAACCTCATGTTCCCATCCATCCAAAATGACCTACCATCCCAAAAGAGGCCATGTTAGGTTTAACGGGTAAGGAGTTTGATTAGAGATCATTAGAGATCAATGTGTCGACGTGTTGTCATCACAATTTTGGGTTTTGTTTTTGTTGTGTTTTGACAGCATATTTGTGTGTCTGTAATGGACGAGTGCTTGCGTGGGATAATAAAGAGAGAAGTGCCTTGAATGTGTCCTCGTTTTAAGTGTTCGATCAGCAGTTAGAACTAACAAACAGTGCAGGGGTGAGCAGTAGAGGGATGCAGAGAGGGCGAACAACAATGGGGAGGCGTGGTGATGAGAACCGAGGGACACGGCCTTTACGTAAGTTGTAATGTGCTCGGCTCAGTGTGTGTTCGTGTTTGTATTTATGACATGGTAGAAGAAGAATCCGTGTCTTTTTATGTCAGCGGCTCGGTGTATGTGTGGGAGACTGTAGCACAGCTCAAGTGTATGTCGCTGATTGGTAGGATTTTGCCCTTGGCTGTCCGACCCTGTTGCGTGGGCAAGTGTGCTTTTTTTATTGTTGTTGCCACCGTGAATATTTTGTCAGTCATTTCTCTTTATAGATTTGCCTCTTTATCCGCTGCTCTCCATTCCAGCCTCCCTCAGACTTGAAGCCACATCCTATAAATGCCATCGCCTGTGATTTCAAACGCTGGGGCAGCAACTGCAGAAGACCCCTAACCTAGCCTGTTTAAAATGCATTCAAATGAAGAGAGCAAACAGACCCGCTTAAGCCTGCTATTTCTTTTGATTTAAATTGGGTTTAAGTTACCTGCTGCTACTCGGGCAAGTTTTGAAAGTTAAATCCGTCTGAGAATTCTAGTGAGCATATTTCCATCAGTGCTAAAGAAATTGTGCGAGCCGTTGTCTGGAATAATGTCCACTAGTAGAGATAGTAGGGTGCCAAATCAAATTTTTATGTCTGAAATAAGAAGCAGCCATACCCCTGCCTCTGTTTCTGAATAAAAAGATTTGGTCATATTACAGGCTTATGAAAAAGCCTTAAAAAATTATACAGTTGTCATGTCATCCAGAGCCTGTATGCGCCTGTGTATAATTGATAGAACCTGCGAGCCATAGAGATTTGACCATCACCGCAGGGAGTCGTGTACTCAGCTGAGGGGCCGTTTTACTCCGCAACGCTTGTATGGTTATAAAGGTTATATTTAAATGGGGTTTTTCTTCCTTTGATTCACTGCCACTGGAATCTCGTGTCCGTTTCCTCTCTTTTCCCATGTCGCTCAGTGTCTCGGTTTGATTAATATTGCCAATATACTGTGGCATGCTTTATTGGATTCACTGCTAAATAAGAAAGTGTCCTGCCAAAGTCTTGTACAAGCAAACAAGCAATAAATGTGTTCATTCCCTATCTGGTTTCTGATGTATGGCTGTGCTGTGAAGTATACTGCACCAAATAAATGTGTGTGTATTTGTGGATTACCGTAAAACAACTGAAAGCTTATTGCATTTGTTTATGCTGTGTATGATAAACTGGGACACGGCATCAAACTGTTCACTTCCATTGTGTGCCCATTACTTGCACACATGCACATACACATTGTGCACACCTTGGGTAGAATCCTTGAATCATATTTCTAATCCTGCCTTTCAATACCCCCCTTTTTTTTATTCCCTCTATCCTTCATCCTTCCCTCTAGCCTTCTTTTCAGCCCTTCTATCCCCATCTATCCTCATTCTTTTTTCCATCAATCTTTATTTTGCTGATCAGTCCGTTCTCCTTATCTCTCCATATCCTCTGCCCCTGCCTCTTTACTGGAATTTGCAGTCGTGCTCTCTTTTTTTCCACGACAGACCTCTTTTGACATTGTTTCTATACCGTTTGACTCACATTTGTCGTTATATCCGTTCCCTCTGCGCCTCTTTTCCTTTTTTTGTCTCTGTCTCTCTAGTTCCCCAGCCAATCAGATGTGCTCCCTGC
The DNA here is from genome assembly GCA_037577475.1 of Chaunax sp. Z400. Taxonomy (NCBI): domain Eukaryota; kingdom Metazoa; phylum Chordata; class Actinopteri; order Lophiiformes; family Chaunacidae; genus Chaunax; species Chaunax sp. Z400. Next base: position 12,789,494 of record CM075183.1, read on the forward strand.
AAGTCTTTTGGCAGTTCTCACTAGGCTCCACCTGACCTCCTAGCCTCTCTCCTTCTCACAATCACTGCACTATGTCTCTATTAGCCACAGCTATAACCATGTACCATTATTTAGCATCCAAGGTCACTCCTCCTTTCTCCTTTCCTCTCCTCTCCAGCTGCCTCTGCTCCTCTCCCCTCCTCATCCCCCCCCTCCTACCACTTCTCCCCTTGGCCTCATCTTATATTTCCTCCACCCCGCCACCTCTCGTCTCCATTATGAGACTGTGAATCTTCTCTCTAGTTATTTTTTGCCACACTGGCAGACAGAAACGGGCAAGCAAACCTCCCTGAAATATACATGGAAGACCTGGTCGCATTAGCAAACACATGCATCTTTGATAAGCTGGCTTCCGTATGCATTATGCATCACTAACCATATTTACATGCCTCTTGCACCTGAACAAGTGCAGCTCTCTGGTGCGCGTGCACATCATGGACGTATGAAACGATATTCGCTTGAGACAGTGGATGCTGATGAATATAAAGTGCACTGCACCAGTTGATTGATGGAATTGGTTAGGTCAAAGAGGCTTGTCTGGCATTGTGCTCTGTCACCCGAAACACCCAGAGTGTCTGTGTTTCTAATTACGGTTAAACCCACAAGACGCTCATATGCGCACAAATGCAAGTGAAATAGACGAGAGAATGCTTTGTTCAAGCTGGTAACACAGAAACAAGTAATTATCAGAGCCTGAGTGAGAGAGAAGGAAAGAGTGATAGATAACAAAAGGATAAAAAAATGATAACATCCTTGTCTTCCCCTGCTGTTGTCGCCTCATCCCTTCTTTTGGTTCTCTATCTGCATTATCAAGTCACCAGACGAGATTGGGCCCAGAGACGGACAGAGAGAAAATGCAAGACGAGGAGGAACAGCAAAGCAATTATCTTTTCTCCTGGCTGACATCTATATATGGCCCTTGTTTCCTTTTTGGTACATGTCATGTCTTTTGTTCCTTTCCTCCACTTTTGGTCTTGATTTGTCCGACTGTTTACTGTCTCGTTTGCTGTCTCCCTCGATTTTTGTCTGATTCCTCCCTCTGTTTTCCTTGATCTGTCTTTCTGTCAATCTTTTTTTAATTTATTTAAAAAAAATTTTTTTACCCTTCCCCTCTGGATTTTGTCATCCCTCCGTCTGTCTTTTCGCTTCCCTTAATCTATCCTTCTCACTCGGGTCTCTCTTATTTGGCCTGATTTTCCCCAGCCTGCCTGACTCAGTTGTTTTCCCTCTCATTCATCCTCCTTTTCTTATGACCTCCTTTTTCTCCCCAATCCCCCAGCATTTGTCCATTAATTTCCATCATTTCTTCATCTCTTCATTTTAATTCAACCACATAGTAACAGCTATTATGGATCCCTTTCTACCTCCCATTATCTCTCGCCTCCTTAGTGTGATCCTACAGGATATTGCACATACAGTACTGTTTGTATGGAGCGCTGACACTTTGTCTTCTCCCTCCTTCCGCTGCCTCCCTTGTGAGTTTACACTTGTATTGACACGATAGATTAAGATTTCATTTCATCTCCTCGTGGGGCTACAACTCTAAGCCCCATATGGTTTCTCCCCTGCTTTCGTTCCCTTCTTCTGGTCATCCGTTTGTTATCCTCAATCTTTCTCTCTTCCTCCCTCTTTCACAATCTTTGTCTCTCCTCTCCTAGCATCCTCGTGTATCCCCGTGTCAGCAGATGAACTCTGATTTCTTGTATGGTTTCTTATATTGCTCAGCAGGTTCATAGAAGGCTAAACAAGGATGCCTGTATCAGTTACCCCAGCACCACATTGTGCAACACAGAGTGGCTGATGTAACATGACGGAAACTGAAAGCATCTGCAAATGTTTGATTTGATTGGACGAAATTAGTTTGTAGACGTTTCCTGTGGTCAATATTAGTCAAATATGCTTTATGATAATTTGCAACAGATGAATGGTATTGCCATAGATCTAATTTCCAAGTTCTGTTTCATTATTATCATAATCCATTACTCGTGTTCTCCTCCGTCCGGGTCTCAGCATGCACCTTTCCCACGAGTGTCAAACTCTCATCCTGTCTTTTTTAATTGTGGGTCCTGTTTCCTGCCATTATTTCTTAAAGCTATGCATGATTTTCGGCGTCAAACTTGGCACTTTGAGTGGCCAACAAGAAGGTCGATCCTGTTTTGGCTGTGCAGAGATTGTGCTAATTGTCAAAGCCCTCCACCCCAAACCCCCGTTGGAGACTTCTGGAACTCATCAGAAATCTTTGGCTCATGTACGATTCATAAAGTGTTGAAAACCACAACAGATTTCACTTTCAGTACTGTAACAAATTTAAATGTGAGGTTTGAGCGGTGTTGCGTATTATCCGATTAATACAGGAGCTTTGGCAATGTTAAGGCCATATTTTGTGTTTGTCTGCTCATAGGAAAAATAACACAAAATAGCCCTGGCCCCGTGGAGAAGATATTGTCATAGAAAACTAGATAACTTGCTGAAAAGACACATAATTTCCTAACAGATGGTACAAGAGAGGTCATTTTACAAATGCTACCTCATTTATATTCATTCCCCTGTTCATCGTCCTTCTAGCAGGCTGCAGCCACGAAAGTAGTGTGGGCTAGAAAGACTTGTCAACTGAGTTATTTCTCACAATCAACCAGCAACCTTCGGAAAGCCTTGGATTCTTCAATAGTCCGGCTGTTCACACTGGAGAATCAAAGACTTTTTGTGATCAAACTCAAAGTGTAGCACTGTAACACTGTGACAGAGCTTCAGGAAAGAGACTCAGGTGAGGGTGACAGGGAGGCAGAGGGGAGAAAAGGTGAGTGGTGCCCAGCGGATGCCACATGGAGAAATCCCACCTGGCGCTGTCACAGAAGCCGTCAGGGCTAGACAAGCAAAGCTAAAATAAAGACCGGTATAGTCTAGCATGTGACTAACCTTTTAAAGAGTAACTCTGGCAGTCACGCAGTGTACTCTGCCATACCTACTGTATATATCTATATATATATATATCTATATATATATATCTATATATATAGATATATATATCTATATATATAGATCTATATATATAGATATATATATCTATATATATATATCTATATAGATATATATATCTATATATATATAGATATATATATCGGTAGGTAGCTCACTTGCTTCTCTCTATGCCTTCCATTCTGTAATACTCTCTTTTCCTCTCTCAGTCCTCCCTCCTCGGCTCCATTAATCTGGTCTGGTGTTGTTTTCCACCTGCCAAAGCGCACAAAGCGGCAGCAGCAACAATATGCTGGCATGTTGGTTGCACGATAGAAATGTCTACCGGCGACATTGTGGTATGGTTCCTTTCAAACGCAGCCCTCCCTTCCATTTCCTCGTTATCAGTCCTCGGAGACCGATATCTCCCTCAGACTTTTCGTCTCCTCTTTCAACCGTCTTATCCTTCCCAATTCAGTTCAGAGTCTCCCACTCTCAATTTCACATTGGAGATAGCCTCCGTGACGTCATCTCCCCTTTGAAATCCCCTCCCTCTATTTTGCCGGCAGTGTGATACGTTTGGAGTTTAGTCAGACCACGGATCGCTCACTCCCTCCTTGTGAATTTCAGCATCTCTGAACTGGCTGAGTTCGTCTCGCTTATCTCTCCTTGTTGTGGTGCCGTGTGGGTCTCCTTGTGTCTATCAGCATAATCTTGTCTCAAGCTGCACAGCTGAGTCTTCACCTGCACTGGCGCCGCCCCTCCATCATATCTTTAAAATGAGATCCCTCAGAGAACATTTTAACTGTGCCGATCGCTAGCCTCTTGTTTGCAAGAGCTACATTAAGCCAATGCAAATGATATTACAAGTAATATCATTAAAAGCTGTACAATTTAATGCAATGTAGTATAATAAATCTGCTATAGATACTACCTGCATCAAGCTTATTGTTCAGCTCTTGTTCCTAAGAGACGAGGCCTTGTCTCAACTGTTTGTGTCTCTTTATTATTATATTATAATTTATTTGTTCCTGGAAATAACTTGATAATGTAAAGTAGCAAGCCCGCTCCCCTATTATTAGAGGGCTATCCATAGAGAAATTAATCAATCTTATCAGCGAGGGAGGGAGGATCTCATTCAGTTATTCAATTCAATCATGTTATCAGTTCCCTACTTGCCACTGATGTCTTGGAACAGAGCAGAATCAGTGCTCGTATGTTGTGATGAAGTATTTCCTTTCATCCACCTAACCCGTTTGTTTGCTTTAGTTTGCATACCGCTGTTTCCATTTCCTTTTCTTCCTACAGCCTCGTGACATCGCTCCTCTTTGTTTGATTTTTCTTTTTGCCCAAGTCTATCATGGCTATTTATTTTATTGCAATTTTCTGTGAGCTTATTTCTCTCCTTTCATTTCTTTTTCTTCCCCGTCTCCATACCCATGTGTAATTCTGTTGTGCTCAGCAAGCTACTGATGTTTTCTCTCTGATTTCAATGATGGATTTAAATACCTCCCCCCTGCCTCTCTCCACACCCTTGCTTCCTTGCTTTTTTCCTTGAGGACCATTTTGGCCCACCCCACTCCTCTCTCCGCCTTATTTGTCTGTCATTCTCTCACCTCTCAGCCATCCTTCTTTCATCTCAATATCTCCCATGATGATTTGGGTAGAGCTCATTTTCTATTTCCCCCTGTTCCCTCAATCCCTTCTTAAATCTCTGAGGTACTATTCCATCCTTAAAATTCACCCATTTTCCCCTTTTAGCTCTATCCATCACTCAAACTATTATTTTCCCCTCACCCTCTTTCTTTTTTCTTAATTCCCTTGGTTGATATCTTTCTTACTTTTCCCTCAGTCTTTCTGATTATTCCTGCACAGATCTTTATATTTTCAATCATCTCTCCTTCTATCTGTCTTCCTGTCATATGGTCAGCTTCCTTTACCAGTTCTGATTACCAGTTACAGCTTAATACCATCTTCTGCATCCAATCCCTGCATCCAATGGTGTAATCGAAAACAAACATAAATAAATCCATGATTCCAGTCCCTCTCCATCTCCGTTCTCCTTCTCCCATCTTCCTGTCACCATTTCAGCTGCCTCTCAGCTGTTATGCTGCAGCGACAACCACACGCACAGATGTTTCATCAGTCTGTGGTTGTAACACACTGACTAATGTAATATTGCCCATGCACAAACCAAAACCTCACTGTCATATTTAGAAAGACCAGACTCATGTCAGACTTGCTCCTCGTCTTCATTCTGACTTCCTGTCTCTACCAACAAAACGTTTTGTTTCCTCCTCCTCCTCCTCTTTTTGCTTCTTTGGCTGTTACCACTGTCTGCTGTTACTCCTCCTCCTCCTGTCTTTCTGCTAGGTCCACAGCTGCAGTATACAAGTTGGTTTACAGCAAAGTGAGACTGATAGAAAAGATGGACAGCTTTGCAGAGGCTCACCTCTTCGTTTTTCTTAATGCGACCTAAACTAATGAGGCAGGTTGAGGGAATGGTGTCTTTATTAATTTGTTATAACAAGAACAGCCTCGAATTTCGAACTAAACCTTTACAAATGTTTGATTATTTTTTCTTCCCCTGGGCACATGGCGAGCAAACATGGAGTGGTGTGTGACGGAATCTAATTTTAAATGCGAAATGGAATGAAGGTATGAATGCTATTTCTAATGAAAAATGACATGTCCCATTAAGACCCCTTGTTGCCTCATCAGATTTGTCCATTAATACAGGCACACTGTTGTTTTAGACATACGTTGAAGTCAGACTCAGACACTATTTACCTGCCTCTAGATATTTTCATATTCCTCGACACATTCTGGAATCTTTCCCCTTCCCATTCTACTTTCATCCATATGCAGTGACTGTCGACCTGTTGGGTTTTAGTGTCATACAATGATGGAGATTAATAATTAACCACCCTCTCCCATCCATCCCTTCATTTGTCTCCCCATCCATCTTTCCCTTGAGTTATCCACCCATCCATGTCCATGGATAAATATTTAAGGATTTTTCCACGAGAACAGGATACCCTGTCTTTGAGAGAGGGAAGATGCTGACATGTGGTGGAGAAGCTGTTACTAGAAGACTCAGATACTTATTGGCAAGTATTTGAGCGTCTTGTGCTCCGTTTGTTTACGTAGTGACTCTGTTTGTGTGTTTCAAAGTAAAAGTTGAACTGACCTGTAGATGAGGGTCTCATCAGCGGTGCAGTTGTACTGTATCTGATACATCCAGACAACGTAAGCCGAAGACAAATGCCCCAAATCCCATCGGACCTGAGCCGAGGTCGACGTAACCCCTTGTACTCCAACCCGTCTTCCTTCCTCCTCTTCGTCCTCGTTTTCCTCCATGCTTCCTCCGTCGGCCCTCTCGCCTTCAGAGGCCTTGCTGCCGTCAGCTCCATTGTCCTCACCTGCGCCTCTCCCGTCCTCAACCTCTCCCCCACGTCCCGCGCCGTTGTTAATCCCTCCGTTTTTCCCTGTGCTGATATCCGAGGAGCCCGGATCGGTCCGTAAAATCCCATTGGTCGCGTTCCTATTGTTTTTGCCGTTCGCGTTGTTATTCCCTGTGTTTCCACCTGCTGCTCCTCCCCTGTGAGGCAGGGGGATTATTTTCAGGTCTACGGTGGCAGTCGCTTCGCCTGCGGCGTTAATTGCGATACACGTGTATGCCCCATCGTCCCGGGCAACCGTCACCAAGATATCCAAGGTGCCGTTGCTGAAGGAGCTGGTCCGGGATGAGTTTGCAATAATGCGGTCATCTGGTGAAACCCAGTGGATTACCGGCTCTGGGTCACCAATGGCACGGCATTTTAGCGTGGCTCGCTGGCCCTCCAGCACCCACAGCTTGTGAGTGTGTCGGGTAATGAGAGGTGGTTCACACGTAAACTCCTCCTCGGGAATCGACCAGAAATATCTACGAGACAAAGGAAGGGAAGAGAGTTGAAGCTAATGAGGGAAAGAGCCGGAATCGCTTTTTTATTTTTTGTTTTTTGGGCCTTTTAGAGGAATTTATTTAGTTTTATCCCCACAAGGTGTCTTCAGCAGGTTAATTTGGTACTTTAACCTGCTGAACACACAGTAAAGCACAACAGTCTGATTAATTTGCCATGCTGTTGTGCAAAAACAGGACAGCAATGAGAAACGACCGCAGCTCTTTTTTACTTCTCAGCTTTTGTTTTCACTCCACATACATTTGACGTCATGATTAGACTGGAAACATTTAGCAGAGTAATGCAGGGAGGATGTGGGAGATATCAGAATAATGACTGCAGCAAAATACCATTGTTCCCTTTTGAAACTCAAGCCTGCCTGTCCTGTGGGTTTGTGCTCCAGTTCTATTCTCGCATACATGATGATCCAATTAAGGTGTCATAAAATGTGAGGCCTGCAGTTGGAATTAGAAGTGGATGTGTGCAAAATAGGGCCAGAGCATAAACCTGAAGGACAGACTGGCCTTGACGCGAGGTTAGCAAACGAGTTATATTCCACTCGTCACACCATTCAACCTTTCTCCCTCTGACACCGAGGTAGCCTTCTCTGGTTAAAAAAGACAGGATAAACAGTTGGTTCGTTACCTTCCAGCCAGATGAGCAGGCGTGGCACATGTCTCCATGTCGTCTCCACGGATGAGCCGCCTTAACCACAGAAGTTCGCAATTGCAGTGCAGAGGGTTGCCACCAAAGTTTAAGCTTATGACAGCGTTGTAGGGTGTGGGACTTATTGCTCCTGTCTGGGACCTGAAGGTAACAGTAGTTTATGCAGGTGTTAGACTCTTGATTCATTTGACTCATAAAAAAAAAGAGCCTTTTCAACTCTACAAATGTATTTAGCAAATTCCTTACGATTGCAAACGTATTGCATCAACACATCTTCAATCATTTAAATGTCTTTTTTTTATTGCAATTTTGCAATTGTGCAAATGTTTTAAGCATTTTGCAGCCGGCATGTGCAAATAAAAAATTTAATAATTTGGAAATATCAAGGAAATAAAGCACAACTCTCTCTTTCTGGAGAATGGTCCTATAGACTTGGACTGCAATATCACATATATGAAATGGGTGAATGTTGGCGCACTATAGGTCAAACACCGTATAATTTTATATCCTTGTGAACCAAAGAGTGTTTAATAACTCAGCAATTTGCTTTACTTCTAAGTAGAACTGAGTGCAATTTCACAAAGGCTGTTTCACAGTCTGACTCTTTGAAATAGTTATGTCAGAGTTAGTTGAAGCTAGCAGCTCTATGATAAGTGTGATTTGTGTTTTTTCAGCCCACCTTAGTACCTGCCATCACTTATTTCCAAAGTACAAAATGTATGACTAGCCAACAAGTTGGCATCAGAGACATGTGAGGTCTTTTGAGGTCAAGCATTATTCATGTTGCAGCCACTTGGTCCTTTTGCTTTCTTTCCCACTCTTAGCATGGAGCAAACTATTGCTTCCTTTCTTTATTAGAACAGTTAAAACGGGTGATAAAATGACAACCTATGGTTTGGTTTCCTCACATGTTCCAGTGTGTGGACTAGTGAGAATGAAATGGTTTACATTCAAGATTACATATGAGTGTCTGCCACAAAATATTCCATTAAGCCACTTGTTACAGAAAAATAAAAGACAGAGCTGAAGGGCTACCTTGCAAAGAGCGGATCAGGGGGCAGGGTGCGGAGCCTGTTGGAGGTCATATCCAGCCTTGCAAGCTTATACAGCTCTCCAAAGACTCCTTCCGCAATGTGGTCTATCAGGTTATGGTCCAGGTTAAGAGTGTGCAGACTGGCCATGTTTTGAATGGACTCCCATGGTACCCTGTAGCAATAAAAATAGAGGAATATTTGAAGATTAACACAAGATTTATTGAATTAGTAGACATGAGAGAATATCTCTTGAAAGTAATGGCGGCTGTGAAGACAGATGTCACAGTCTGGTTAGTTTTACACTGGCTGTATAAGTTATTGACCTAATTAAGGGATGTGTGTGTTGCTATTTGATCAAAGTTCCCTCTATGTTCTGAACACTTTACTATGTCATTTTACAGAATTTGGAATAAACAAGGACTCATTAATGGGGATAGCAATCACATGCAACAATAACAGATGTTCATTTTTCTTTTTTTCATTCGTCTGTTTTTCTGGGTTTCACCAGTTCCATCTGCGACCCATCGCTCTTCTCATTTTTTATTCCTTTTGTGGAGAATTTCACCTGGCTTCCTTTTTTTTCTTCCACAAATGAGGGAGTCAAAACAGATGACTGATTGCAGGAAAAAAAAATAATGTAAAGTATACCATTTATTTTTGGAGTCAGGGTAAAACGTACACTGTTTACTTGCTGAGTTCAGTACAGGGAGCTTCATTATGTACTTTTGACAGAGAGCGTCATCTGAAGATCGCTGTAGCACTCAGACTAGAATCTGCTACCACTCAATAACACATGTTGTTAAGTTGAATTAAGGCGAATTTGATAGACAGGATAAATATAATCGCTTCAAGGGGAGAAGAAGAAGTTGCCGAATGACAAACAGCAGATGGTCACAATCTTTGTCTATATAGTAACATGTCTGTAGACAATAGGAATGTTAGGGGAAAGAAGTACTATGCTTAAAAATAATTACAAAATAATGTTTATGTCTTAGATTAAGATACTGTAGAACAAGGATGGTCAGAACTTTCTTGGGGGGGTATTTTTTAATCATTTAAAGCTGTAATTGGTCGTTTCCATCTTTGCTCCGTGGCTCAAAACCAGCATTCCAGAAGGATAACCACATGACCTCAACTCAGCTTCCAGAGTTACTTTATTATCCCCCCAACATAGAGATGACATATATAAAGCTTAATATATTTGACGTATTAACTCTATTACATAGTTGTGCCTTTTACAATATTTAGAATTTTTTACTAATTTTATTTTGTGTGGTTTCCATGGAAATATTGTTTTAGGCGACTCTGAAGGGTGTTTCACCATGTCCAGAGCATAAAACTATTAAACTATGACTATAAATTAAAATATAAATTACCCATGATAAGTAATTGTGCCTTTTAGTATTTTGATTTTTCTAAACAAAAATTTTTTTTTTCAGTTTTCCATAGACAGGAATACTTGGTCATCGTCTCCATAGCATACATCCAAAACAATATATACAAGTCTACTCTGATGAATTTGTGTTACAATTTCAGGGGGGGATATGTCATCTCCACATGACTGTAAAACTCTGCTGAAAGCAGTACTTCAGTTCCTCTCCCAATTAAATTACACAGGTGGGTCCTGGATAATCTCTTCCCTCTATCTAAAAAAAAAGGAGCTCTCATTTGACATCAGTGATACTGGCTCACTTTGAATTAAATTCTTTGATTGGTGCAACCAGCAGTTGCTAATGTTAAATTTAAAAAAATTTGAAGTCTTTGCACTTTTCTTATGTCTTGGTGGAGATTACAGAAGGGCAAGGGAGCTCTGGTAGTGGAGGAAACAGCCTAATTCTTCAACTAAGTAGGAAACTATAAAGAGGAGGGTTTTAGATCTTAGTGATTCTCTAAAGAGTCTCTATTGTTCTTGATATAAATGACTGGAATACAACAGTGAGCTAAAGAACAAACCATAAAGAATATGTTCAGCAATGCACAGTCATACGCAGTGGAATGAGCTCAGGCCTGGGCTCATCATGTCTTTACAAAATCGAAGTCATAGAGAATTTGGACCTCATCAAAATCGATTCACTTGCAATACCCTGAGCTCTTAGTCCTCTCCTTCCAGCCTCAGCAGTTTGAAGTGGGTTCTATTCATTGTGTTTGCTGACACTTGCATGATTGTACAAGGTGTTTCCATTGTGCATTGAAATTCCGTAAACTAAGCTGTGTGTCTGAAAGAGACCTGACCAGAGGAAACTCTCGATAATACAGGGTGTTTCTACCAAACCTATACCGACCAGAGTAGATCGTGTTATTGCTTAGTGCATGGGTGATCACAACAGTAACAAACCATTACCTCCTGAGGTTATTGTAGGACATGTCAAGGTCTTCCAGTGTGAGCAAGAAGTCGTCAAAGGCTTGGACAGAGACTTTGACCAGCTGGTTGTTGTTGACAATCAGGTGTTGCAGATTGACCAAACCCGCGAGGTCCCTGGGTCCTAGTATTGTCAAGCGATTACCTAGAGATGAAAATATAAATAATATTACTTTGGGCTTTTAATTCAGTGTTTCCTTGTATTTGATTCATGTGAATTATTTTACCAAATTGTAATATTCAAGCAAGTTTAGGACCACACGAATGTAGTTAACGTAGAACATGATTTCTGTTTTGGCTCACCATCCAGATGCAGAGAGCGCAAACTCTCCAGGTCAGCAAAGGCCAATGGTCGGATCAGGTGGATGGTATTTCTTGACAGAGTCAAATCCACCAATCCAGTCATGTTGACAAAGTCATTGGTGCCCACTTCCACGATGAAGTTGTCAGCCAGTCTTAGCTCTACGGTGCGGCGGTCAACATGCGGAGGGACAAACAGGAGGCCCTTGTCGGCACAGAGCGTGCTGAGTGCCTCCGACAGGTTTCGACACACGCAGTGGAAGGGACAGGCCGAGACCACGCCCCACGTCTCCCCTGCTCCAATCAGAGAAGGCAGCAGGCAGCATGTGATCAGAGTCAGCCAGTGAAATGCCGGGAAAGGGACAGAATCGGGAAGAGTTCTTTTTGTAGCCCTCGGGCAGGCACAGTGGATAAGATGGGATGAGGAGGGTAAAGATGAGATAAAGAGAGGCCGTAGAATAGAGAGGGCGGGAATGGATGAAGGGAAGAGGGAGGGAACGGTGAAACTTTCTGCCCTTTGTTCGGGATGAAGGTATGTGTGGGGCAGGTGTTTTTGTCTGCAGGGATTGAGGGGTGGGGGGACAGGCATGGTAGAACGCCTGGCAGTCCACAGACCTGGAGAGAGACAAAGAGGGAAAATGGGTTTTAGACTCAGATCCCTGATGATTTAGAGGAGATGTCTAAAATGTTTTTTGTGTCAGGTTTCCTGTTTTCCACCTCGCCTGACTAGACAGCAAGACACTGTTCTGCACATGTGCATACTTTTGTGGGCCAAGGCCACCTCTTAAATGACTACCAGTCTGCACAAATGCCCACATGGAGCTTTACAGAATGAAATATCCATAGTGAGAAATGGTTACTGCCCCCGCAACACATACTGTCTCGCTGCACCTCTTGCATTTCCACCCAAAATGCTCAGAACATTTATCCCAGGAACTACTTATCAAGAGCTAAAAAAGGTTCCTTGTTGTTGGCCCACCTGTCGTATGTTCTCTTGTTTGATTTCACCTTGATGTGTTGAAGCACAATAAACAAGAAACAAACTGTTTTGCGGCTGCATATTTAAAAGAGGGGAAAAAAAGGCAGTTGAAATGAAACGCTCCAAGTGCTCAGCCAATCCGGAATGTGTAGTTATATAAACCCACCCTCAAAGGTCCTGTATTTTTGCAATCCCCTTGAGCCTGGTCGCAAAATAATGTGTCCAGAACCGAATTTAGACCCTGCTGTGGAATGGCAGACTTCCTGCAAAGGAAAACGCATCTTTGCATGTACACGCACAAAAAATGCCATTACAGCTTATTGCCTAGCAACAACATCCCAAACGACGCACAGCAGGTCCCTATAGTAACAGTTGACTAGAAACCCTGTGAGTGCGGATTAAACAAGTGTGACCCCATCTGGCCCTTTCTTAAGACTGTGGGTCGGTTAATGAAATTAGGTCGCCAGCCTTAACTCTGCAGCAATGGGTCTCAGTCGGCTCAGTCAAGCACAACGCACACAAGGCTCTCATTGTCATTTGAGTCATGCAGAAAGTCAGCCCAGCGAACACATGCTTTGTGCACACACATCCCTAAACACATGTGATGATAAAGTACACAGGTGAGTCACCGCATCCAATTGGCATGCATAAGAGTTGTCATAGCAACTATAATTTAGATACAGAGAGAGTGACAGGGCGTGTTGATAACAGATGATGAGTAAGGAGAGGAGACGGTATGAGACGGTGAGTCAGACAGAGCATTTCTGTGTGGATGTGCAGCAGAATAGAGCCTTGAGCGCGCTGGTTATATAGTGATATATAATGTATGCAACCTAATACTCTGAGTAACGACGAGACACAACCGTATATCACGCTGACTTTACAAGTCGATGCAAATTGCTGGCTCAATATTTTCCCATTATATGTGCTAGCTTTGCTGTTTCTGTGTGAAACAGGAAGAGGGTTTTTCCATTTAGCTCGGATACCAAAGCAGTGTCGGTATCAAAGCACGGAGGTTTCCAGCAGCATTTTTTTGCATTCTCCTCCCAACTACATGGTCCGCTTTGTTCTTCTTCCATAATGTGAGCTCCGTTAGCCGTATTACACAGGCTACTGTGGCTCATTTTTTTTAATGTCTACATCAAGAAGAGGAACAAACCTGCTCGAAATGATGATACATTTCTCTTCACGCTCCACTGTCAAAGCACATAAAAGTAAGGGGGAAAAGCATTTTCCCCTCTTATATGATATATATATATATAATATATATGGATTACTTATAGTAAGGCTCAAATGATATGGTATCATTACTTCTTTAAAGCCTCTCCTGTTGAAAAGAGGTCTGGGAGATAAATGCATTTGTATGTGGTCGAGAAGTTTCAGCCCATTCAAAGGATTTTTCTGAGGCTGCAGAAAACATATGTTGATCTTTTTTTTTTTTTTTGGAACACGCACTCCAGCTGAGCAGTGGTACTACATATACTTATTTCCTCATGTCTCATGTCGTCATTTTCAAAACATAAAGTCTGCAGCAGGAGAAGGTTGGTTGGTGGTGGTGGTGGTGGTGGTGGTGGTGGTGTATCTGCAGTGACAGCCAGTCCTCAGGGCAGCTCATGTTGGAAGTCAACTGCTCCTGAGCTCCTGTGGAGCCATGCATACTAAAATGGGAATATGCTTCAGGAAAAGTGGAATGCTGCTTACAATTGTGTCAACTGTGCAGCAACGCTAATCTTAAAGAAAAAAGAAAAAAAAAGCCCTAATTACAGGTCTGTGTGTAGAACAATCAGGGCGCTTCAGTCCTGCCTGGAGCAGCTGACACCTTACCTTAGTAATGCTTGCCCCTCACACAGCTTTCTTGTGTCAACACACTAACACTCTCTCCTGTTGTGTGGTCCGTGTCTCTCCACTCATTCATTTTTTTTTGTCCTTTATATTTCCTTCAACCTCCTATTTCTGATCCCCCCCCCCCCCGTGCTTTTCTCTGCCTAGCACTGTCTCTCTTATACTTTCTCACTCTCTTAATAATTCACCTGTTCTTTCATTACTGTTGCTTTAATTTTCACCTCCTTTCTTCTCTTCCCCCCCCCCCTGTACAGGCCCACACATCCCTCCCCTTGTATCAGCCCCCTCCCGCACCGCTCTCTTACCTACCTCTAGTCTATTATTAGGGCTCTTCTTTGTTTCCTTGCCATCCATCCTCCACCTTTTATATATCACCGCAGTGCACCTCCTTCTGTTTCCTTTTCCCATCTTTGCTCACCTTCCAACTCATAACTCTTTCCGCCTCTGGCTGCACCGTAAATTTTCTTTCTTTTTGTCTCATTCCCTTTCTTTATTTCTCACTTTGTCTTTCTGTCTTTCTCTTTCTCTCTATCTTGTCTTCCCTTGAGGCAATCTAAGTTGGACAATGTTATCAGCTCCACCGGACTATTTTCCCGTCTCTTTTACCTCCTCTTCCTGTGTCTTTTTTCTCTTGTCTCTGTATCACTTGCTGACTCTGCTGCCCTCCATGTCTCCTTGCCTCGTCTGCAAACTATGCACACACCCTTACATGGTACATGGTACGTGCCACACACACGATTTTCCTCTATCCTCTGCTGTGTTCTACCTCGGAGACCCCTCTTCCTTTCCTCCCTCACCTCCCTCATTTATCTAACATTCGTCACCCATCCATCCTCCGTCTCTGCTTTAGCTTTTGATCTATTTTTCACCTTTTTCTCACTTTTCGCCCTCCTGAAATCTTTTTTGTTGTTGTTGTTGTACCTATCCTGCATCTCCCTCTCCCCTTCATCTCTTTTCTTCTATGAGGTATCAGACCATTTGCAACTAGAGCAGTGCAGCGCTGAATGTTGGGCTGTAACCGATCCATCCACTTGGTGATCGATCTGACCCGGAGAGATGGATAGCACCCTGTTCCATTTGTGTGCACTCCTCCTCTAGGTGCTTCTTTCTCCCTGGTCCTCTTCTTCCATTCCCTTATTCTATCTCGTTCTTCGTCTTTCCCTCTTAAAGGCCGGTAATCATACGAGTAAATGAATTTTACAGACAAATGGAGAGTTGTGGTATAGTAAAATATGAATCACTGTTTCAACCACTTTTTTATGCAGATGTATTCAAGGGGATCATGACACCAGCGTCTATAGCCGGAGGTGCTACAAAATTATGTTTCCATTAATCTTCATCGACTATTTTCAATATTACAGCCTTTCTAGCTCAGACAAGACTATTATTTATTCATATTTCATCTTTAGTTTGATTTTGTTCCACTCAAGTTATTTAATGTGCAGTTTCAAAATTCACCCAATCATAGATGGAAATAGACCTAGTGTTTCTCCAATTTCAATATCCTTTTTTTTTTTTTTTTTCAAATATAGGATATGGAAGATAGTATAACGCAGACTTTATTGACCAATCTATTGGTTATTTTCTATTGGTTTTTTTTTTACTTTTAAGTTTTAAAATGTTAACAATAATCAAATTAGGCAGCACAAGTTTCTAGAGTCCATGATGATGTTTGACCAACAACAACCAAAGAGATTCTGTTTACCAAGCCATAAAACCATCATCACCATCAGTCGTCACACTCAAGATTAGATTATTCAGTTAATCAACTAACTGATGAATTAGTTTATGTTCCAGATTTTGTAGATGTCGCTATACTATTATCTGCAACTTTTTAATTCTCATTTAACCTTGCACAGTTTTTTCCCCTGATATTTACCTGCCTCTTTAGTCTATTTGTTGTATAGACTGTACACTGTACTTCTTACAGTCTCCTGAAGATCAATAAAATCCTATCTAATACAATTTACTGTTGCAGCACACAGGACCCGTACAGTGTGTTTGTGTGCAGCCGCTACCATCAGCCAGAATGTCCACTAAATATATGTGGCTGAAGAGGTAGACTCCACTATGCTTGTCTAGTGTGTGTGTGTGTGTGTGAATTAATGTGACATTTCTATGCACTTAGCAAGCCTTCACTTGCTCCTAAGAGTATGCTGCTGAATTTGCAATATGAAGGGAACATACAAGATGTGAATGGGCATGCACGCTGATTCTCTCACTCTCTTGCACCCACACACACACACACACACACACACTTACACACACACAAACACACCAGAGGAGGAAGCATCGCTGTAAGCAATGAGGTGAAAAGCCCTTACTTTATGGAAAGGAAAGAATCAAGCCGATGAAAGATTATAGAGAGACGATTCACATAAGAGGAGCAGAAACAAAGACGACAAGACAAAGGTCAAAAGGCAGATTAAACTTCCTGTGTTTGTGAAAAATCACTTCATATCAAAGTACATGTGCATTCAGCTAATTGTGTTTGGAGTGAGCTCGTGTGCTCGTAGGCATTTGTACTCAACAAGCGTCTGCATCCGCTTTTTTTTTTTCCTTCTTCTTCTTCCCTTTTCTTATGCTCCCTCTATTTTGGGAAGACTCTCACTACACTATCCAGCCTGAACCTTCAACCCTCCAGAGAGCAACAAAGAGGCGGGTGAGGAGAACAGAAGAGGCCTCATAAAGCGAGTGAGAACATGAGCTAAAAGCGTCTGCGGAAGGAAGGAACTACTCCGTAACCCCAGTGTTGGAGCGCGACTCAGAGCTGAACCTAACCTCACCATTTCTTCCAAAAGTTTCTGTTTGAACACCCACCGCTGCCCCAGGAGGATGCATCACCTTTTCGAGAGGCCAAACCCAGCTAAATTTGAAGCTGCTAATAGCTTTGGGACGATGAATTTCCATTAACAGTTCGGCGCGATGATGCTTTTGAACCCAACCCAAACAACCGACAAACTTCAGGCATGACTTTAAAAAGTCTAATTTGTCTGAACACTGTCACATTGGAAAACCCACCACAGTTAAAGGCATGTTTTCCTCTTTAATACTCTGTGGACCCTTATAAATGTCACGCCCTCTTGCACATGCTATCTGTGTTTGTAATTCCATTCATATTCCCAAATCTGCATATTGGCATGCGTGCATCTGCATCCACACTGGAAGGGGGTAAATGCCATTAGCCTACAATCGACTTAAATGGACTTAGGGATTGTGGCAGTGTTTGCAAAACAAGGATGTTGGTATTAGCTCTCAAAAGCCACTTATCACTAGCACAGTAATCCACAGATCAGATTGGAGTGTGGTGGACAGATTTTAGGTAGACCGCAAGTCTTCAGTAACAGTTGCTGCAGCATCACGAAGACATTCATGTTTAACTACTAGATGTGGAAAGTCAAAGGTAGAAATGAATGAAAATGTTGGCATTTGATCATCAACTGCTTTTCCCTGATTTGCTCTTTGACATTATTTGATCTGAAAACACAAATAAGCCTCTGCTGGCTCAGTAGAGGCAGCCTTTCACAGACACTCGCTCACACAGACATGATTTCAGTCCCTCTAAAAATCTCCTTCCATGCACTCTTACTCATAATCCCAGTTCTTGATATTAGGTGAGCAATTGTTTTATTCAGAAACAACAAAGAGCCTCCCAAAACAGTCTTCCCACACAATCATAATTATAGGGACTCACACACACACACACACACACACACACACACACACACACACACACACGCACGAAACACAACTCTCTAGGCAAGCTACAAAAGAACGCCCACATAGCCTCTTCGTGCTGCAGTCGTGTGTAGTGTAAGCCCACTCATCCTTTTGATACCATCACTCCTTTGACATTCCTCTCCTGTTTCTGTCCTCTTTAGTCATCCACAATGTAAAGACAGTGCAGGGAACAGGGGTACCATCGCTGAATTCGGAGGACAACAAACGAGGCACGTGGAGAGGGGCTAACTACATGAAACGCACTGAGGGGGAACAACATAAAAAAGGGAGAAAATGGGAGAGGAGTGCACAAGATGGTGGAAGGCGGGGGGTGTGAGATTGAAGGAAGAATTAAACCCAGCCGTGCGAATAGCTGAGAAAGTGTGGAACTGGATGAAGAGAATGGCAGGAGTTTGAGAAAGATCTAAAGAAAGAGGGACGAAGAGCCAGTGTGTATAAATGAGTGTCGTTAAGTGGATGGGCAGAGAAATGTATGTAAAGGCGATAAACGGGTGAAGGCCGCCATTCATCACTGTCAAAGAGAGGGATGAGGGAAGGAAGAGCCGATTTGATTAAGGGAGGGGAGAGCTGTCTTGAAAATGAGTTTGTAAGGCGTCAGCATCATGATGGCTGGAGCAGGAGGAAGACAGCAGAGGGGTGATGGGTGGGAGTTAAAGGTGATGAGGTTACCGGTGAGGGGAGATCGGAAGAGGTTAAGTTGCAAAGAATTGGCTTTGGACAAACAGCCCGATAACGAAACCTGAAGTCTACAATTTTCTGATCGCAATGGCCTTTATTTTTAAATGATTGAGAGACTGAACTGTCAGGTCAGAAAAGAGTAAGAGGTGATTGTGAGATAATGTTCTGTAGTTAGATCTTTCTCCTTCACTAGTATGGTAGGGTATCATCCTAATATGTAACCAGAAGTACACTTACAACTTACTTTCTCACAAATGTCTGTTGTTATTGGCCTGTAAACACAACTTTACCAGAAATGCACCGCATTAAATTCAAATTATTGATATTTTGCATTACATCAAAAATTTGCTGGTCAAAGAATGACCAGTTCCTGGCTCAAAATCTGACCAGATAAGATATGATAAGATGCACCTTTATTGATCCCCTGTGGGGTAAATTTGATTTGCTACAGTGGTACAAGGGAAGACGTAGCAGCAAGAAGTACAAAAATGTACAAAATGTCAATCATTTAGTGTTCGATATGTAGTTCCTTTTTGAATCGGTAGAGTCATCTGCATTTTTCTTTCAACCATAATGGTGGGTAGCGATCGAAGAAGCTCACAGAACCTCTGAGGTCAGTGTTTCAAGAGGAGAAAGAAGACAAAATTGAAAAGCAAGAGAAAAGAAGTGACGTGTGTTCACTTTAAAATGAAAGGACTGCAGTCTCCTCACAGCAGGACTCCACAGAAGCACAGTTCTTCAAAAAGCTAATTCAGACTAATTCCTCCCAAACCTCCATGTTGTTTTTGAAAGGGAAAATAAACAATTTGTGCATCTGTGTGTGCGTGTGCAGAGAGTTTGTGTATCAGCACTTGTATAACTCATCTGCATGCACAACCCTCTCTGACTAAATCCTGTTGGAATCCATCCTATTTGGAAGATTTTGATAATTGTCTGTATTTCTGGAACATTGCACAAAATGTTTTTGTTTTTTTCTTCTTACACCTTTGGAAAACTTCCACCTCTGCAGCAGTTCAGGAATCAAAATGTTCATATAAAGACCTTGTTTTTGTCTCACTGATGCACATTTCACAGCTCTTGCATAAAATAAGCCTCCAGTTCTGGTGTGTTTTTTTTTTTCTTTTTTCTTCAGCCATCTGAAAATGTAGCATTTGCTCCATGTGCCCAGAAAATGTGCTTTCTGAGGCCTTGGCATTTCACGAGAGCAGAGTAAAACTGTAGTGTTTTTGACTGCAGTACCTTATCTTAAGTGAGAAGTTCTTAAAAATAGATTCTTTTGACATGTCAAAACTTCAGGCCACTCTGCTGTTTGGACTAAAATCATAATATTTGTGGAGGCGTTCAAGTTTGGTATTGCAAAGACTGCCTCACTCTTGCATCTACTTTGCATAGATAAGCAACCTGTTCTTCATTGAACTCGGAAAGCTTTTGTTAAAAACTGAAGTTTGAAAAGTCAAAATAAAAGTTGAGAAGCCACTATTACCTTTTCTTTTTGAAGTATGATTTTGTGGAGGCCAGACCTTCTCTCTCGGAAGGAAACACTAGACTGAAGGATATTAAAAGCCACCAGGCAGAGTTAACCCACTGCTCTGATTCACCACAGGCGGTGAAGACTTGTGCAGTGGTGGACAAGACAATTTCATGCAATGAACAAAAGCAGGCTTCCTCCTGCCGTCTCGTGAATGGAATCGAATTTCATCACTGCTTTGCCCCCCCCCCCACCATTTGTATGTAATCATATGGGAACTTGGCAGTCCTTATTTTAAGTAAGTAAGAAGAAATGCTGTCAACTAGTTATCCATTTATTGTCTTCATACAACATCTGTAGCGATCGGAAGTAATAGCAGCTCGATAAAGACAGGATTTCTCTTCTTTTTGCAGTCACGACTTGATTTATGACAATAAAGTTGACACTTTATTGGCAGCTATAATGATAAAAGCTAAATACAATAAAAATTAAAGCTTGTGTGACCAGTTGTACAAAAGCTTCAAACCTCATCTGTCAGTAAACGAGTTTTTTCCATCTTAGATCAACTCTATGACCAAATCTCTCTGTTTTCCTTGCAGTTCTTTAATAGTGTTGTTGTATATTTGGCAGTCCCACTTCTTTGCTAAGGAATCATTTCGTTTCCTCTCTTTGGAGAAACCCACACACCCACACAGCTTGAGGATTAAATTTTCTTGGAGGTAAATTGAATTGGCAAACAACGGAGGTGACAATGATTTTCTTTGGCACTTCATTGCCACAGATGCTGCCAGGGAGCAGTCTTCTCATGATTTGTTATGAAGCTCCCCTTTCACTTTTTAAGTTTTATCCCCCCGTCTAGTCTTGTACTGTAGATCAGTATTTGTGTTTGGGCGCAGGTTTGAGTTATGTTATATATTTTCTTTCTTTTCTCTTCAACTGCTTCATTTTCACTTCGAGTGCAAACTAGGTCCTCGACATTATCTGATTTTAAAGTCCTTTTGTTAAAGGTAACGGTAGATTCATTCTACACATCTATAACAGTCATGTTGATGAATAGAGTTGAGCAGGAAAAATGACGGGAACAGCTGAGCAAATCAGGGACATAAAGTGCTGGAAAGAGCTCTGGCAGCTCCTCTGTTACACCGCTATACCCGGAAGCTTCTTTTTTAACTGGAGTGGAATCATTTTTCATTGGTGGATCGTTGTCATATTGGTGCCAGAGAGGCAGCTCAATACTGTTCTTTTTAGATCCTCTACTCCAGATGGCGATAGCACAGTCACATCTGAGTAAAATGCATAGACACATGGTTTAAGATGGGGTCACAGTAAACAGCTGAGAGTCTTAGCTTTTGCTACATGCTCCTCTACTTATACAGAATCAATTTTAAATTGGCTATTATCAATATTGTATAACGATATATCAAATTGCAATGTGACAGTTTACCCAAAAACAAGACTCCAAATAAACAAAGCAGCACAGGATGGAATATCCTGACTTTTAGTGGAGCCTACGTTTCCCATCATACAACTCAATCATGTCTTTATTTACCCTTTGGATAATTGTAAAAGTCCCTCCATAGCCAAAGAAGATAACTTATAGCTGTTGGCACCATCTGAATAGTAGAAGAAGAACAGTGCAGCGCTCATTTAACATTTCTGTTAGATTTTAAAACATGTATTGGGAGCCTTCGCTCCATTTCACGTGCTTCCAGTGATATTTCATCATACTATACTTTATATACTAATATACACGTTATTGCAGATGAGTGCTGACTACTTTTGTTAGACTTCAAAAGGAAACTGCTCTGAATTTCCACTCATGGCAGCCACACCTGCAAAAGTTTGGCGTCAGAATGAATGAAAATTAAGGCTGCTTAATTTCCATTTAATTGTGTTCTTGCCCTGTTAAATGCGATTGTGGCATAGCCTGCTGTTTTCTCCCAATTCCGCTTGGAGTGTGAAGCAGCTAATGCATTTGAGTCCAGTCTCACTAGACATTTCAGTTTGATGCTGTAGGATTTGTATGAGCTGGGAGTGCGTTGGTGTCTGCAGTCATCGACAGGCCACCCAAGAGGAACTCGTCAACTTAAACTGCTCCAGTTTCTAATCCAAATCTTCTCCTCACATGGTGACTCTTAAACTCACAAACATGCAGGCATGCTAGTACTTAAATACAGTTCTGTTTACGCACACAAATTTGCCTCTGTCCTGCTCCTCCTCCATTCATCCTTCTTGTTCTCTCATCCCACTTTCATTTGCCTCTCCTTCAACCTTTCGCTCCCTACATAAAGATAGTCTTTGTCTCTTGCGGCCCTTTCTGCAACTCTTTAATATTTCCTGTTTTCGGTGTTGGATGCACCTGGATCTGTCCGCATACCTGAGGCTAATCAACAACAAAAAACAGCATACAAATATACCATTTCTTAGCTGTAAACATCTCCCACCCAATCAGAAAACCTGCGGCAGTCTTTAAATGGACCCTGATTGGCGAACACAACAGGATATAAGCTCGACAAAAACTCTGTGTAGGTGTACGTATATGTGCATGTATGTATGCATGTGCAAGTGGCGGTTTGATGATTCAGCAGGGTTCCCAGCTTTCCAAGAGGAAATCCTGAGCAAGAGAGCAATTACCCAATCAGCACTCTGCATCAGGCACAGTAGGTTAATGACAGTCCAACCAGGCCTCTGAATCGCATGATGAATGTATTGATTAATGCTACACACACACAAACACCCATACACAAACTCTTCTGCCATGTGTTTCCTTCTCCTGTTTAACCCCCCCCATCTCTGAAGCAAAGGGACGTTTACAACGGAGAAAGACAGACAGCTACGAATGAGAGGTGGGAGTGGTTAAGAGATACATGTGGCATGGGGATTTCAATGATTACTTGGTTGAGGTCTCTAAGTGCCAGGCATGTTTGATCACAGAGGCTGCTCTGCACCATAATGAATAACAAACTACACTGTAACTCACCACAAAGAGCTTCCTTTCCCCCTGATGTGAGACACTAATAATGCCCAAAGAGCTCTGTGCTGCAATGAGCCTGCAGGGTAAACTGGTTTCCCTTGAGTTTTTTTGATCACCGCGTCTCATGTTCTAATGCTTAGCACTGCTAATACAGACAGGAACACTCTGTTACCAACGCCGTCATACTTTGACTATATGCGCTGCCGACTAATTACAAGCCAGTTTTCTTTTGACAGTCATCACCCACGCTGTACTCTGCACCACGATGCACTTGAACATCTACAACCCACTGCATCTGCTGAGCGTAGCTGAAACACCTGAGTTTGCAGACTTACACTTGTGCTCGTTCGGATGTTGCTATGCAGCTATATCGGGAGTGTTCCGGATCTAATATTTAGAAAGTCTTGCAAATGATGCGAGAAGCTGGAGATCTCATCTCACAGATCTGATCAAACTGCTGTCAAAGCTCTCCATGGCTTTCAAATCCCTACAAATCAGTCCATCATGGGCAGATGGGTATCAGTCAGTGGACCTGGCAGATTATTTGGCACTTGATGTGGTTTAATACGGATTCAATTAGCCAAATTTCTAGTTTTTGACTTTCCACATATGAGGGTTTGCTGCTTTTCTCAGTTTTATGTAATCATAATGTAAAAACCTATGGTATATGGACTGTGGGTCAACCAAAAGTATTAAAGCTCTTGTATTTGTTCATTTTTAATGACTCTTTTGACAAAACATTGGTCAGTTATTGACTAATCTAATCACTAGTTACAGTCTTAGTGTGAAATATCCTATATGCTGCTCCAAGAAGATTAAACCCAAGACATTACATTTGCACATGTCACACCCACAAAGCTTAACAGGTTGTAGTTCTTGCACTAATAGGACATGTGGCTGTTGGTGAGCACCTTTATGACGGAACTTAACACATCAAATTTGTACGTCTATAGCATCTTCCTCCTCCATTTACATCTCCATTTGGGGTTTTTCAAAAAGCAAGTTAGCCAGATAGCTTTAAAAACGTTATCAATCCTTAAACTGCATCGCAGAATCATATTTCTAAACCTAATATTCACATTTAGTTTTATAGCTACATATATGCATTACCTAGGGTGGAATAATCTGTGTCTGATTGACTTGTTAATCCTGATTTGTGAAATGCCCTGCAGCTGCAGATATTTGTGATCCAGATACCACAACATCAGTCTTCCCTCTGCTCCCCTCGTCCCTCTCCTCTTCGTCATGCGTCTCTCGTTTCTCACCCCCCACTTCCTCTAATCTCCGACCGACTCCCCTCAAACACTCCCCCACTTTCACCTTTGGCTCTGCCCCATTTCATTCCCCCCCCCCCCCCAAAAAAAAAAAAAAACATCCCTCCATCTGTCTCCAGTGGTTGCCATGATCACAGTTTGTTCTGCTCATCAGGCGCCTGCTGTGCCTAAACAGACCGTCAATAGTTTAATTACTCTTCCTCTCGTCCTCCCATCTTTCATGACTTCTCCTCTACGCTTTTCCTTAATGCCTCCCACCTCCGACTGAGGAGCCTCTCAGTCACTTGTCCCTTCTTTGACGTGCTCTTTTGTCTCCTTTCATAATTTTCTTCATTCTCGCGCTTCCCTTCTTCGACTTATGATCCTTCTATTTTGTCATCCCTACCGCCTTTGCCTGCTAACATTCTAATTACTCATCCTTTTAACTATTAATCATACAACCATTTTATTCCATTCATTCGTTCCATCTCTCTATCCACCCATCTCTTCCCCCACAGTTTGCCAGCGCTTTATTAGAGTAGTTTTTCTTTTCAGACATTGTTATTCCTGTATTCCCTCATCTCCAATCCTTCTTCTCATCCACCTCTCAAGTGTCATCACTTGCCTTTTCAGTCCTCGTCTCTCAATCTCTCTCCATCCTCCGAGTGTTCCTCCCTATCTTAAACAGGCATCTTGTAATTACTCCTCTTCATCACAGTATCGTTCTATACCTCTGCGTCTATCATCCGCATTCGATTGCTTAGCGGCTGACAGCAGCCTGCTGTTTCGTCTTTTTGATCCTACCCTTTCTTCTTTAACTGCATAATCTTTCACTGCTCTCCCTCCATCATTTGTCATTCATTTGTCCATCCATTCATCCATCACGCGCTACCTTCCTGACACTGCCGGCATCAGCCTCGTTTCTGGGTTTCACATCTTCCGCTTCTTCCCTTGATTGAAAGCTGGTTGTATCAGAAAGGTGTGTGACACCCTTCTATTGCTAATCATCATTTTTGGCGTCTGTCTTCATCTGATGCATTGATCCTCACTGCCTGCAGCTATTGCACGCGCTATTTTTTAAACACTCTATCAGGAAGTCCATCATCTATTTTGTGTCATTCCTTAATGGACGACTCACTCAACCCCTTCACAGTTGGAGCAATATTTAGCTTTAAAAAAAATTCGGACGGTGGTTTCTTTTTTAACCTCGTCAAAATTACAAGAGCCAAGAGTAAAAAATAGATGAGACAATGTGTTCTAGGGTGTTAGACTAGCTTACTGTAGTATCTGTCCTCTGAAAGTGAAAACATAACGTTTTAAAACATAAACAAAAAAGTATAAATCCCCTTATCCTTTTTTCTTAATCAGGTTTGTTTGGTCAACGAGGTCTTTTAAGGCCGGATAGTCAACAAATCTACATTTACAGTAGGATTGTTTTAGAGGATCCTCACGTTAAAACAAAAGCACAGGAAATATTTCTTTAAAAATCAGCTGATGCAGCATTTTCAATCAATTCAGGGAGTTATCAGTAGCTTAATGTCTTTGCTAACTACAGCAGATACTGTATGCCAGTGGAAGTTATAAAGATAATCATCTATCGTCTTCTTGCACATAAAATCAAGGCATTAGTGTTTAAAATGATCAGTAAGTTGTTGGAACAGAAAGCTTGACATGGGTAGCAACAGTAACTAAGGAAGAAGGAACTGCTCCATTAATTGATGTTTTTACTAACTCTCCTTCAATGGTCCAACGTCTGCCATCTTTTCTTTTTTTTTTCTTTCTTTCTCTTCCCTCATCCACTTCCCAATCTGTTCATTTTGGCAGAGCTCCTACTCTGAACAGTGAGCGTCCCATCTGTTCACGCATCTCCTCTACTGTCGCCTCACAATGACAGACGTCCACACTAACAATGAGTCACACAGAGCTTTAACAAGACGTTTCAGAAACGGTTCTATTATCTCACCTTTTATTTTTCCTCCTTTTTGAACCCGCTCTGTATTCTTTCTATCACAGGCAGGAGAGCAAAGGCAATTATGAGAATTATGATTCGGTTAATGGATATCTTAAAGCCCCTTTGTTACACTTTAAAAATATCCATTCATCTTCTTAGAATTAGCGTTGCCCCAGTCATGGCAAGAGTCAAAACTGCTGTAAGTGATCAACAGAGCAGGTAATGAGGCCTGTCACGGTTATTTCAAAACAGCTTAGTTTCATGAAAAATAGATTCACTTGCGCTTTATTTTTGTTTCCAGGGAAATTAATGTTCCTCTAAGGAAGAATGTAACTTTTCCCAACGTTGTGCCTCATAATTGGCAGATCCATTACATGGAAAAGCCCCATGGTACAACCTGAAATGTATAAAAAGCTTATAATTGGAAATAGTGATATTTCAAGACTTTTTGGGGTCACTTAAGACTAATTGTGGTCAATTATATAAGAGTAGAAGGCTGTTATATAGCAATCTGTCTTTTTTTAATGATTTCCTCCCTGTCTATCTCTCTGTTTTTATCTCATTCTATCTCTTTTTATCCCACTCTAAATCACCTTTCAAGTTCTGATTCCATCCTGAATGCACCCCTCTCTAACGATCCTGTCAGTCATCATTTATAGACTTCAAATCTCAATCATCAATCACTCCTGGAGTCCTTTATTGTCTTTCATGCCATGTCTCGCTCCCCAAACACTTTATGTCTCAATCTTTTATATTATATCATCCTCTTCTCATCTTTATCCCTCCATTTCTCTCCATTTGTCTCCTTGTTATTCTCCCCTCTCCTGTTAGATCTCCTCTGAATCCTTCTTCTTTTCACTCTCCTAATCTGCCTCCCCCCTTTCTCCCTTTCATCTGTCCCCCTCTATCTTTGACAAAGTCGATCACAGCTCCTCACTACTGCTTATACACACTATATGTTGTGTGCCACCTCTCCCTGCCCCTCTCCCCCTCTCCTCCTCCCTGCGTGCCTTTTCATCCTCCCTTTGCCTCCCTCTTGCACCCTCTCTCTCTCCTCGCGTCTCCATTTCTTTCTCATCACCCTCTGATCCTCCCATATATCCACTCAGTCAGTCTGATCTCTGATGTCAGTGTGCCAAATCTGTATTTGTGTGTGTGTGTGTGTGTGTGTACTCAGATACTGCTTACGTAAAAAGCCTCAAATGAAGGGAGGTTAGACATGTTCTGTGCTGCTGCTGCTGCTGCTGCCGCCACACAAACACACTCAGCCCCACATCCTCATGCTCCACATACGCATGCATGACAAGCCAGGTGAGATTACATAAAGGCGAGGTGATGAAAGCCAAGCCTAGATGCACCTAGTGAGTAATCTGATACAGGACATCTGGCTGACACTCGCACAGTAAAACAAGAGGGAAAGCGGGATTTTCAGTTTAGCAGAGCTAAAAGAAAGTAAACCAAGAGGTGTGGAAAGATTCAAATAGACAGATAAGAAAACGCACAATCGTCTGTGACGTGTGGGAGATTTGAGTGCGTGTGCTCTTTCTGCACTCTGACATTCGCCTCTCATGTTTCGTTGTTATGAATGCACATCTGTTCATTATTTATAGACCCGTGTGTGAGTGTGTGTGTGTGTGAACATGAATCCACCTTTTACTTGGCCAGGATATGCCAACAGATGAGTGTGTGTGTGTGTGTGTGTTTGAAACTGCTTCATGTTACCTTTTCTGTCTGTGCGTCTCTATAATCCGAATCAGCTCCACATGTTATCCGGGTATATGTGTGTGTGTGTGTGTGTGTTTAGCACAGATCTCGCCCCCAGGTGTTTCTCCTTTGTGTTGGGCCAGCAGGGGGGTGAAGGTGGAGGTGGGGTGTCAGGGGTTGTGTGTTTGTGCTGAAACCTGTCCCCTCTCACACACACACGCCCCCGCACACACCAAAAGGAAGGCGGATGTAGGTCAGCGTAAGAAAAAAACCCAGAGAGGTGCAGAAATTCCAATCCCTCAATATCCTCTTAGGCTTTTATAGATCAAAAGAACAACAACAAAAGAAACCTGGAAAATCCCAAATTATTTGCTCAATCCGTGTGCGGTATTCCCAAATGGAGACCTCAGTTTGAGAAGAAATCCATGAATTCACCTCGCTTGAAATCCTTTTGATGCAGTTCAATCTCAAGAATAAGAATCCTTGAGTTGGTGGAGGTCCCCACCTCTCCGCTCTCCTCCTTCCTCCTTCTCTCCTGTCTCCCTTAGTCTTATTTGCTCATCTGGCTCTCTGACTTTCTCTCCTATTGATTCAGGTCCCACCCCCCCCCTCCTCTCTCTCTCTCTCTCATGCTTCACGTCTCGGTCGGTGTTACTGCCAGGGCGTGTCACAGGCCCTCGCTACACTCCACTCGGTGCGATCCGTGCTTTTTTTCCTCCCACGCTGAAGTTGTTGTTCATTGATGACCTTGGGAGGGAGGTGCAGAAACGGAGGTTTGGGAGCGAGCTGGTGAGATGGAGGGATGACTAGGAACCTGAAAAAGAGGAGAAACATGGAGAATGTGAGGGGAGTGAGCCGTGTGGACTGTATAGCATGTGTTCCATTGATGCCTGCTGTCATGAATCGCAGTGGATTGAGTTAATTATCACTTTTGTCCTCTACCTCACCCCCTCTCCCCCGTCATATCTTCATATATCCCTCATTCAACGACAGTCGTACCCCTCCCCACCTTTTCACCCCTTGTTTTTTTCCTCCCCCACTCCCGTCTTTTCTCACCTGTCCGTCAAAAACAATCAATACTTCTGAGACCCTCTTAACGTCTCTCATCGGCTTGGTCTTCGCTCACACACACACACACACACACACACACACACTCTCAGATGCACACATTCACACATACACACACATTTGGTCATGCAGCACATTCATGCATGCTTCCACACACACCACCAGCAGCATTGCCACCACACACACACACACACACACACACACACACACACACACCCGCTAAGTAGTCCTGCAGTGATACTCTCGTGCAAAGCAAGCAAACGCAGCCTCTGCACGTCTCGCTCGCGCTCTCCCTTCCAATCTCTCTCTCACACTCGGATTCTACCGAAACAACTGTGCTATTGATCAGCTCTATGAATGTCAGACAGTTCAGGAGTCCCCCCTCCTCCCCTCTCCGGCCTGTCAGTCAAACTCCAAAAGCCAACACCTTTAAGAAGACAGCCTTTATTTTGTTCTAAAGCTGTGCACTCACTGTGTTTATTTGTGACAGTGTTCTTTCGTGTGTGTGTGTCCCCCCCCCCCCCCCCCCCCTTACTGAATTCAATTGAATCAGTGATGTTTGTTTTATTTTTATTTTATTTTTTTTGTGTGTGTGTTT
This sequence comes from Chaunax sp. Z400, assembly GCA_037577475.1. Classification (NCBI taxonomy): domain Eukaryota; kingdom Metazoa; phylum Chordata; class Actinopteri; order Lophiiformes; family Chaunacidae; genus Chaunax; species Chaunax sp. Z400. The sequence continues at coordinate 12,819,044 of CM075183.1, forward strand.
TCATCTCGCTTTATCTCCTCCTCCTCCTACTTTTCTACTTCAAAAGCACAATACAGCTACTTGGTGTCTTTTTATCCAAGTCTTCTCCCGGTTCTTTTATTTCGTTTAATCATCTAACATGTCGTGCCCCCCCCCCCCCCCCCCCCAATGAAAAAGTGGAATTACCAACCTTGATTTGCCGATCGTTCCATCACATCTCCTGGAAACCGTCACATCTCCCTGTCTCCGTGGCTCGCTCTCTGTCTCAGTTCCATGGAAAAACACCCATTTCTCTCTCCTCTCTATCTCTTACTGTCTACCCCTTCTCTCTCTCTCTCCTCTCTCTCTCTCTCTCTCCTCCCGCTAGTCGTCCCCCTGACTCGTTCTCGACAGCTGCAGCGCTCTGTCTGCCTCCTCTGTCGCTCTTCCGTCAGGCTGTAGGCTGATTGAATTTTAAGTCATGTTAATCCCACAGAACAGGTACTGAATGGAGGGAGAAAATAACAGAATGCAGTGACGGCTTGTGATCTTCTCTCCTTCAGGAAGGTTTTCTCCAGTTTCCCCCCCCCCCACACTTTTAGTTCCTCCAATCAGTCAGTCGCTTCTCTTCATTTACCCATTCGTCAGCATTTTGATCCAATCTTTTTCCTCGATTTTTTTTCCTCACTTACTTGTGTTCTTGGTTGGGAGCGTGTGATTCCTGAGCATGTGATTCCCAACGAGGAGCAGAAGAGAGCGCACTGATCTGTCTCCGGCAGCATCAAGCATCAGACTGAGAGAGAGAAGGGGAGAGAGAGAGAGAGAGAGAGTGCACGCAACGAGGATGAGGAGTGGAGTGCGGGGGGAGGAAGAAGGAAACGGGAATCATGAGAGAATGAGGGGAGAGTGAAATCAGGGGTGTGAGGAGGAATAATGATGATGAAGGGAAGTCATTGAAATTAAGGCACCGATTTTTAAAAAATTTATTTCATTGCTTTTCCCCTTGTTCTATTGCTTTTGTTTTGTGTTTAATTGTCTCTGGTTTTAAATTATTGTATGTAACCAGGGCTCCATTGAAAATGAGACTCCAGTCTCAATGGATTTCCCTGTCTAAATAAAGGTCAATAATAATAATAATAATTAAGATTTTCCAAAAATACAATCATCTTATAAAGTATTGACACAGTGATATAAATTGACATTCCAGCAGCTGGTAAAGCAGTTAAAGCAGTTTATTGACCAAGTTTCTATAGCATGTTAAAGGAAAGCCTGGTAATATTCTATATGCAAAAAGTTAATTCATTAAACTAACAAGTACTCTGTTCCTAGCATGGAGCAAACCCCTGTTTGAGTTTATTCCTCTGCACCATAGACCTCCACTGTTGTTTGAAACAGTGAGCGACACAAAATGATCTGTTCCTCCATTGCAATGAACAGGTGGACTTAAGTTCTTTTTAAATCAGTCACATGTGCTCCATCCCGAAGCTCTAAATACTCACTCGGTGAACTGCATGTTAATTAATGTGCAGCTGAAACTAGTCCCCAACAAATATTCATTTTACCCTTAAAAAAAAACCTTAATAATAATAAACAAAGTACGGAGAAATAAATAAAAGTGCTGTTTATACTGTTACCTTAAAACCAGCTTTATCCTTGATAGCATCAATAATACAAATATATTAGTGTGTACAATTAATGCGAAGGATGCCCCTTTCAAACCCAATGACCTGTTCACCTGTGGGATGTTCCCAACACGTTTTTCTTGTTTCCCTTTTACCCCAACATGTTTGAAATGTGCTCCTGGCATTAAATTCAGAATGAGCCCATTTTTACAAAGGTCAGTTTATAAGTATTTTTATGCCTCCACGTCTTCAGTATGCCACGAGTATGTAGTGCAAAATGAAAATAAAAAGGTGTAGAAGGATTAAATGCAGAATATTCAAAGATTGCTGATACTGACCTTCAGGTGATTGTCGTTGCATCATGTGCCAATATTCTCTATCATTCACTAAATTTAAGTCTGGACAGACATGGATATAAATGGCTTTTATGCAGCATCTCAATTTCTTTTTTTTATACTTTATTTTTTCAAGTTTTTCAAATGTTTACAATTCGTATTCAATAATATACAGTTATTTTTTTATTAGGTAGACAGATAGCAAAATAATAGACATAATTAAATATATAAATAAGTAGATTAGATAATAAATAAGAAAATTAAGATAGAAAATGGGGGGGAAAAAAGGATCATATGTTCGATATTATCCCTACTTACATATATACTCGTCTCAACTTCTTTTGAATCAGGTTTTGTACTTGTTTCACCTAAGATAAGCATCCAAGTACTTCCTCTACCACCGCTGGAGGGTCAGAAGAGGACAAGGAAGAGATGGAGGAAGAGGTCGGCTGGTACTGTATATTTGCCAAGGGAAGTGAAGCTGTTTATGCCTCGAGCGACTTGGGGTCAGGCTGGGAACGAGAGGAGCCGCAGAGAGGGATGAATAAGAGAGAGGTGGCACATGATCGGTGATGCACGAGGAGAGAGAGAGAGGTGGAGAAGATGTAGAGGAGGGCGCGTTAGAGAGATAAGTTAGGGCAGGAGGGAGGAGTGGATGGAGTGATAGCACGGGTGGATGTAGTGATAGCACTGCAATAGGAACAAGTGTAGCTGATAGGACTTCAGACATTGGTCGAGGAGTCGATTTCCCCGCCGCACTGACAGCTGTGGGAAATAGCTGTTTAATGGAAACGGTCCGTGTGTGAGCGTCTCACTACTCGAGCACAACCTGTAACGTTGGAGATATCGGAGGTTGGAATTAAGTGGTTTCTGATATTCCCATATATGCAGGTCCATTTTTATCAACACAATCACACTGTGGAGATGAAGCATCAGGAGGAAAACACAGCAAAAATGGTTTGGATAGAGATTTTGGTAGCGTTATGTTTGAATGGCTTTTTCGTGAATCCCAATTCAAACCCAGGAGTCGGTTATTGTCCTCCAATCACTTCTCCATCTTGTAAATATCAACCGATGCCTTCCCTCCTTGTTTATCTCTAAATTGTGAATTTCCCCACTGTGGGACTAATAAAGGGATATCTTATCTTATTTTCAAGCATTTACCTCTCATACAGTTCCACTGTTATGCATCTCCCCTTTTTTTTTGTTTTTTTTTTGCTTGACTTTATTTTTATCCCCCTCTTTATAGTGACTCCATTTATTGTCTCCTGCTGAGGACCAGCGTATTTTTAACCTAGTAAGCCGGACCTCCCTCAAAGCAAGGTCCAGCAAGGAGAAGTTGATATATCATTTCGCCCAATCGTATCCCGTTTTACAGCGTGTAGGTTTATGGCTCATTGATTCACAATTAATCAAAGCTCTAGTGGTTTGGCAAACCAGTCCTCTTTATCAGGGAGAATGACCTTGTGAGTGGAACGAACTAAAATAGTTCACTAGTCAGGAGAGAGAGAAAAAAAAAATCTCATTACTGACTAGCTTGTGAGTATATATGTGGGATTGGCAGGATTATGCTCAGGTCATTCTTCATAATGCTGCACTTAATCAGAGTGCAGTTCTAGTTCAGTCAGGCACTTAAAAAGGTGAAAACAGTTGCAGAGGAGTTGGCCTACTACGGCCAGAACAAATGCATTTACATATATATGGATACATTTTTATACTCTATTTGCAACCGACACATTATTATGGTTCACACACACTCAACCAAAGAGGCATGATCGTTCACACAAACACATGATGATGTCAGAGTCACACACACACACACACACACACACACACACACACACACACACACACACACACACACACACACACACCATGGTTAAATGAAACCGTCACACTCTGAAGACAGTTGGTCAGCTGTGATGTCAGGGGTAAATGGTGTGCTGCTTACGATCGAAGGGCAGGTCCCATCTATTTGTCTCAATCTAGGGATAATGAGACACAAGGACAGACAGACACACACACACACAGTTGCACACCACACACGGGCAAACACACTCCACAGCCAACACAACTCTGCCGTCTAATTTTGCTCTCGGAGCCGTTTGCATGTCATTGTGCTTTTATTTATTTCCTCTGCATTAGTAATAGTGGCTCCAAATGATTTCCCTGTTACTGCTGCCAGACCGTTTTAACAGCCATGGGCAGCAGTCAATGAAGTATGAGAAAAACATGCTGGGGCTCATTCGTCTATGTTGCTTTCAGTGTAAAACCTTGAGACGTAAAGGAGAGGAAAAAAAAAGGGCAGAGACGACTTCGGGGATAAGTTGGACAGTCAGACAAAAAGCTTTGTGTGGTGGGATGCATCTAAAGGAATGCAACGATGTCGAAATACAGAGCCAGGAGGAGAGATTCTGTTAATGAGTGTGTCCCCTGTTAGAAATGCATGGTGTGTGAATGGTGTTGCAGAAAGAGTGCATTGACAAATGTACACGCATTTAATTATCAGACATGTTAACATGAGTGAAATCCAATTAATATTCTTTCATGGCTTGTATTATTAAACAATCGTATGAATTTACATAATCATTTTCTATGGTAAAATACACTTTCCAGCCCCTGTGGCCATCTTTGTTTTGATATTGTCGTAAATGAGTATGTAGAGTAATAGTACAAATAACAATTATAGTAATAATAAATGTAGTAAATTGTTGTAAACATTGTCGACCATGTTCAGAGACGTTTGCCCAAAAGAAGGATGTGCCACTCTTTAAATTGCACTCAAGTCTCTTTGCTGCCTAGTCGAAACAATATGTAGAGGAGGAGCAGAGTCAGTGTGCACAATGTTGTTAAAACTCCCATTTAGTCATAGTTGGATTAAGTTGTTTACGTGATTAAAATACCGCAAATTGTTGGAGTTGATCTTATTGAGACTGAGAATAATTTCAGATTATGTTGTTGACATGGGCTCCCCCTCAGCCACATCGCCGTCTTAATCACATTATTGGTTGTGCAAGCAAACATAGCTAATAGACCTTTTCTCTCAGTGGGACATTTGGACTCGTTCAATGCAGGTGTAACTAACGACATTAATGAACGCCTGCTTTCGGTTTTTAGGTGCGCCGGTGCCAGAGCCCTGGCGTCGCTCATGCTCGCTCACCGGTAGAACTAAATGGAAAGTAGCCACGTTTCACCTACGCTCTCCCTGCTGTAGAGGCTTATGAAGCGTTAGCCAGGCTCTGCTGCCAGAGAGCCGTTTTCAGCACGACGGCCAGCACACTGCCTCGTGGTAGGAACACACACTGAGCGACAGGAGCCCTGATCAAACAGCATTATACAACCAAATGGGGAAATCTATGAATACTGACTAGAAAATCACAGGTAGCCATTATATTAGCTATACAGTACGTGAAATAAATAATGCATGATGTTCTGTGATGAAAAAAATCGAGACACTTATAGCACATTCTGTAAATATGAGGCGGCTGTTAGTCATTTGGTGTTCTGACCGCCCCATTCCCTAAAAATAGGGCGTTAAAGGCACCGTGCTGAGCTATAGAGGGAAGGCAAGGATTAAATATGTTCTTGTTAGTTGGATCAACATTTCTATTTTGGTTAGCTCTTTAAACGGAAGCCTGGCTGCTCAATATTTATTAGTGCGGATACATGGATGAATCACCTTTTCACCACTGACAGCATTCATCGATACGGAGATCCCATTAGATGAGATGCATTACTTTGATGGACTCGGGCCATTATCATGATGGTAAATGGAAAGTGGTTAAATTGAATTATTCACCAAAAGCTTACAGAATCTGTTGAGGAAGATGTGCGGCTTTGCTCTCATCTCTAATAAGCAACATGACTCACCGAAGTCCTGTTTTGCGATGTCTGTCCTCGTCGTCTGTCACCTGAACTAACCCTCAGGTAATTATGACACATAGGCTGGAGGGTTGTTTTAATGCAGAAGAAGACGTTTTCATCATGAGTAAAACAACGTACTTAAGGGCTGGATTTCCTACTGTGCGCTCAATCAAATGTGTGCTATTATGTTAGGGGAGACTGATGAGAGGGTGTTACCTGGAAAAACAAACCCAGCCTTATTTTCATTTAACTGTATTATCCAATCCATCATTTATGTTTTATTTGTATTTTTTTTTTTGCTTACTTTTATCATCAGGTCTTTGTGTTTATAGTGTTTTAACCAACACATGTTGAGGAAGTGTTGCAGTACATTGTGTGTCTGCAGTCAGTTGTGTTCAGTAAGCAGCTACAGTATTCAAATAGGACTTTGTGTTGTTTTTCTACTGCAGTTTATGGTTTATATACTTTTGGTCTGCTGGATTTTTTTTTCACACCTCAATTGATTTCTGTCTCTAACGATTAACTGTGGCCTAATACATAAAACCAGACAGCCTCTGCATGTTGCTCTTTTGCGAAAAGTATCCTGATAATGATATATATATATATATATAATATAAGGCAGATAGCTGAGGTGAGATAAAGGAGACGTTTTTAGAATGAAATCAGTTTCATCTTAAGAGTGTTTTTATAGTTGGTGAATCGTGATAATTACAGCTGAAGTTCTATTGATAATAATTACATATTTTACTTTTATATAAAGCGATCCTGGCACTTAAAGCATTCGGTAAAGATAATTAGTAATAATGACACATTGTGAGGCCACAGCAAGACTATGGATTTCATGTATCGTCCCCCGAGTTAAAAAAAAACCAAACATTTTCCGAAGCTTTTATTCTGTAAGTGAAACAGTTCATTATGAATACATCGCCAGTTGGTGAGTAAGCATTCAAAAGATGGTGAAGATATTAAACTGCATCTCAACCTTAAAACTGAACTTGCGTCTCACTTTGACAGATCAACAACTTTCCTCTGACATGAGAAAAGAGTCACAAGAACCATCAATACCGCCTGAAGCTTATCTGCTGTTAGTTTCTGAAATAATAGACTAAAACGATTCAGCATCTACGTCCAAATCCAACTCATTATACTGGCAGTCGTTTGGATTCTGGGAAGTGCGCCTGTTTGTGATCTGTATAGCAGCCCTTTTTTTGTTGTGGAGCATGATTTTGTATTTTTCTAGTAGTTTAGGCCCAGTGGGTTCCAGTTCTACTTCTGGTGCATGTCAATGTGTTAGTAGGTAGTAATAGGCTTTATTGAGCTCGGATCCCACAGTGAAACTGTGACTTCATAGAGCTTTCTCCACACTCTAACATGTTGAAGATCCCCTGCCTCTTAATCCTATTTGAAAAGTGTCAGTAGGAGACCTGGGTTAGGGCGATTGTACCCTCTAAGAGGGGGAAGTTATTGATTTTCACAAATAATAACTCAACAATTGAGGATGTTGCGGTTTTTTTGAATAGAAAATGTGTGTATAGTTTAAAAAAAAGTAAGAATTAAGATGGCAAAATGTGCATTCAGGTGTTGGATACAATGACTTAATGTATGACAGGATCACATATGGTCTCAGTACAACTGTCCCATCACACTAAGAGTGGGATGATATAATTAACACAAAATCCCTGAACCTGCTACAAGTGTCTGAGGCTACACACTCTGTGGGCTTGGAGTACATCGTTTAATGCGTCATAGGCCTACTGCTTAAGGATTCCCAAAATACAACTACGGTAAGTAGCTATCTGTTTTAATAGGATTGTGTCTCATGGTCCCTGAAAGAGTCTGAGGAGGCCTCCTTTCAGCTCGTTCAACACCCCATTTGTTGATAGCAGATGAGTCACACATTAGTTATGGCTCCTGGTGACGGTTGCTCTCCTGGTGGTAAAGACACTGCATTCTTGCTTGGTTATTCTAACAATACACTAGACAGAAAACCTCTACAAAGATCTTAGCCCATGTCTGTATCGTTATTATTTCTCATCTCGCAGTCGTGAATTTTCCCAGAGCCCTATAAATTTGTGTGGTAGATCTCATGGGGAAGTCACTGTTTCATTTATGTCACATTGTAGGCCTTATCCGTGACGTTTTAAACAAAAAAATGGTGTAATTACTCCTGTAATGGTGAAGAAAACTTGAAAAACATTTAGCATCCAGATGATGATCTCAATCACCAACAAAATCCAATGGATCAAATTCAGATCATAACGTTTTGAGTAACCTTGCTAATTGTCAGAAAAACAATACATCCTTGGCTGAGAGGCACTGAAATCAATTATTAGTATTACATTGATTATTTAGTGTCTGTGTCAGCTTATATTTTGCTACATTTCCCAGAATTACTCTCAGCAGCCTCCTGGAGAGCAGTGTGAACTTCAGGAAGCCTTCTAAATCACCTGGGATTGACGTGTAAGGGTTGTGCTTACAGCTGTATTTCAGAGCACATAACAAAAACTGTCACTCCTGCTAACTCAAAACACACTGTATGTTGTAAAGCTGCAAAGCATGTGCTTTTTGCGTGTCTGCTGTTAGCTGAGAAATAGACAGGCAAGCCTTTCTTTTTACAGTAAACATGTTTACCTCAGCTAAGGAGGTTTTGTCTTCACACGTTTCCATTAGTTGGTTGGTTGGTTGGTCGGTTTGGCTGCAAGGATTACGCAAAAACTACTGAACACACTTCCATGAAACCTGGTGGGAAACCTGGCTTTTGGGCCAGAATAGACCTAGAATTACATTGAATGGAACTTAATGAAAAAAATATTCACATTTAAGGGGTTGGTATCTATGAGCGTGCGCAATGTTGGTGTGGAATCAAATACAAATATGGATCCACCAGATTTAAATGTTTAGCTGTTACAAATCCAGTCACCTTAAGTTGTGGTTCCAGGGCTATGAGTTTGAATTTGGATACGAATAGATTGAATTAAAGGAGACTGTTGGGCCTTGGCGGAGGTATACACATAAAAAGTCTAGTTTCGTTCAGGTACAGTATTGAACTTTGGGGTAAATTGGTGAGTTTTTTGCTCATCAGTCATTGAATTACCCCGATAATTACTTGCCTCTCTCCTATTAAACACTGTAATTATGTTAGAGATATACTGACAGTGGTGCAATAGCTGGTGTTTTTCCCCTATGGACATCCCTTGTCTCCTTGGTCTGGAGCGTTAAGCCCTATGGCAGAAGGTAACAGACATGTTTAAGAATGTCTTCTCCTAAAGGAGTCTGACATATCTCAAAGCTGTATGTGGTTTCAGGAATGAATAAGTGATCATAGCTGGTTTACCATTAGGTACACAGTTACATGTGAAAACATACACACAAAAACTTTGTTAGTTTATCTATTCTTATTTTGGCAGATGTCCTCATACCCTATTAGCCTGTTTACAGCTGAAGTATTTCTGGGCACGGCTCCACTCATGAACTGGAAGGTGGAAATTGCTTTGCCATGGAGCGGTGATACGAGTTATTACTGGAAAGATCCCCAATCAGACTTTTTTTTTTTATTTCACTGAGGAAAAAACCCCTGTAGCAAATGTCAAACACTGATACCAGATTTAATTTTAAGTCTCAGCCATGAAATAGGGGTGCTGTAGGATAGTGTGTTAAAGAGACTGTGTGAGACTGCTGGTGGTTTTTCTTTTCTTTCCTTTTGGCGGCTGAAACATTTACAGCCTGTATCTCGTGGCTGTAAAGGCTGCAGGGATTGGATGAGGGTTGTCATGGCGACGGGTCATTGTTACTTTAATCGAGACGAAAAATGTGGAAGAAGTAAAGATGAAGTCAAAGAGCGGAGAAACTGAGCTGTGAATTAAGGCATGACTTGACCTATTCGTTCTTCGTCTGGACACAGATAAGGACGCTTCACCCAACAAACCAATCAGTAGCTCACAGCCCACTGAGACTAAAACATATCAGCATCACGACACCGAGTCTGTTTGTGTGTATACGTGTGGACATCTTTCCCCTTCCCGTTCATTGACTCGTATCAGCGTTCAAGTCTTCTTCCATTTTAAATATTTGCTTTAGTTTCTACCCAATTGCCTGACGCTGCCTTTGGGGTCATTGTAAAAGACAGTGTGTGTGTATTTGCGTGTGTGTGTGTGTGTGTACATACGCGTCATTCTTGTTTACGTGTCTGGACCAGTGGTTAAGACACGACAGATTGAGATAAGGGAGACGGGGGATAAGAGGGAGAAAAGATGGATGACCTGACAGCTCCCCTATTCAACTCCTAATCACTGAGCCAGCATGGAGGCTGTGTGTGTCGGACAGGGGGCGGCGTTTGTGTCCGGACAAAGCCAGGATCAGGCGTGTGCTGTGCATTTGTGTGTCATGCTGAGCGTCGTATGTGCCTTTCTAAAAGTCCAACAGCACATTCTCTGCTTTGCATACATGACTTCTCCAACCTTCTGAATTTAAAAGTGAATATGAGCCAATACAGGAGCAGAGTAACATTTGCATCAGCGTTCAGATGCAACAATTTGTTATGGCAATTTATTGTGAAATCATGTGTAGTGCACCATCAGATTTATAGCATTCATTTGTTACGCTCTACAACAAATTCCACAATGTCCTCCATGATGTTGACCAATGGGAGGACAGATTGCTGCGCCAAGCACAACTGTAAACGTGGCGGAGAAGAATAATGTTGTCGGTGCTGTGAGCTGGGACTGGGAAGCAGAGGAGAGGTCATATTTTTTTTCTCCTCCTTTCTCATTCATACACACAGCTGGTGTTTGTTTACATTCTTGTTCCCAGAAGTCGACTCTTAGTTCCTGAGTGATACTGAGGTCATGAATGACTGCAAGCAGTGAGTCGTCTGTTATGTCTCTCTGCTAAGTAAAATAAAGATTTTGCCACCTAATCTGACCACTTTATGAGACAAACACCAGTGTTTCCCTTTGGTTTGTTGGTTCGCTCTTCGCTCTGTGTGTCTGCGTGTGAAGCGTGGATAAGCCACACCCTCGGTAGGAACACCAGAGCAAATGAAAGGTGGGGGAAACACGGAAAATATTGCATAATCTGAACCTGGCTTTAGACAAAATGAGCACCAATACCTCAAGTCGTCTTCTTATGGCTGTGGTCATAAATTTTTTATTTTTTTTATATGCCACTGACTGTTGTTGTTGTTCTCTGTCTCACCATCCACACTTTTTGACTTGTAAACAATAAGGTAACAGGATGGATGACATCGGAAAAAAATCCGCATATCTACTGTTGCTCAGTATATATGAACAAATCATTAAATTTTAGAAATCCATCTTCAGGGCTGCTTTGGACTCGTACCACCGTAAGACGGGCCATAACATCTCCAAGTTGGCTGATTTACGGCAGCAGACATTACTTTGCCTTCTTAAAACTTGCTTGTGGGATGCTGTGTAGCATTTTCATCTTAGGGGCTCTATTCTCCCGATGTCACAGGGTGTGAAATGCAGTGTCACACCAGTGAACTGAACTATTTTCCTGCAGTGCATTAAGGTTATTTCCTTGACTGTGCCATTTTCTTATCTCGGTAGCTCGCTGTGCACCACAGTTGGAGCAGAGGCGTGGTAGAGGGTGTGGCAATGCCAATGCAGGAGCACACTGAGCTCTTGAGTGCTTCTTGAAAGGTACGCTTCTCCTCTGCTCACAGCAGGTCAACAGTCTAGCTTTTTTTTTTTTCTTTCCATAGTATTTTTGACACTTTATTTGGTGCAATCTGAAAGCATCTGTTCTATCTGCAGTCTCTATCTGGAGTGATATTGTAGACTATGAAGCAACAATTACACAGATTAAAAAAGAGCAACCGGCGCCAGGAAAATAACCACAGAAGCCCCTGTTACAGCTTCTACTGTAAATGAGCAAGGCTGATCCATACGCACATCCCAAAAAAAGTTCTCTGTCCTGTGACCTTAACCACGGTCTAACATGTTTTTTGAAAAAATATGCATACTATCATGGTGAGTGTAAAATGATGGAGGTCATATTTGCAGGAGTACAGGGGATTACACAACATGTGATGAGTCCAGGTTAGGACTTTACTTCGGGTTAGAATATAAATGGGGTTAATAATATTCCTCTCAAAGCAACGGCAAAGTAGCCATCATAAAATATTTTGTGTATTAAAACGTGGCAGGTGTAGATGCAAACATTACAGAATATGAGATCAAGGTCTCTCATGCATTCATTTATTTGTGGCGGCCCGCCACAGTATCAGCATTGCCCACCACATATTGATTTTCCATTTTTGGATCTGTGTGCCCCTCCCTGCCCCCAGCTCGCTCTCTCTCTCTCTCTCTCTCTCTCTCTCTCCCTCACACAAACTCATCATATATTTCCTTCACACAAACTCTAAATGGGCTGCTCAGGTATACGTGACAGGAATACATTTGGCAGCACATTTTTGTAGTTTTTGTATTTAATTTGTCCGTCAGAGACATGGCCATTAACAGTCGATTAACTCCCCTCACTCTTCCCCTCCCGTCCACTGACGATTTACACCCGTCCTCCAAAGATACATCATTAACAAAAAGCCCCAACAGGCCAGGCGTCTTACCTATTGGTTCCATCCCCACCGCAGCGACACTGTCACTACGTATAAAACCCCGATCCTCTCTGTTAGACAACGCTGACATCATCATTTATTCCAGCCTCGTGTACTTGTGTTACTTGAGGGAGATTACTCCCGTGTTCGCGCAACGTCCACACGCACACATAACTCACGACACACGACGTTTCATTTCTCCGCTGCTTTAGAGGTCTGAAAATTCACATACGCAGAAAAAATTACTCACAGTCTTGACGGTAACATCTGTTTGTGTTTTTTCCCCACACCTACTCAGCTGAGTTGCGGAGTGAGAAATTACATCCAAGCCCAGTGCAGCCAGATTTAGGACAATAAGAATAAATAAAATACCAGGGGGGAAAAAACTCACCTGTCAGATGTAACGTTTGGATGCTGCGTGATAAATTTGGCTCTCCGTCTGTGGAAAACAACTTCAACAAATAAGATTACTCAGGAGTTATTTGTTGAACTTATTTTCTTAAAGTCGACCTCGACGGAAAATATTAGATGTATTTTAGCTTCTTAAAACCAGCAGATGTGTTGGAATCAATACCTTTCCTCACTGTGTGGCTTCGACAGTCGCCTGTGAAGCTGATTGCTGAGGACGATAACAGCTGAGTCTGAGCAGAGTGGCAATAACACTGACTTTTCAAGTGCTGTGAGAATAAAAAAAAAAAATGAATATAGTAAGAAACATCCCCAACAATGTGGATGCGAATTCTTTTGCACCAAAGAGAGGCGGTGACTTCTAACACCGAGCTCTGCGTGCGAGTGAAATTGTTGGGTGTCATAGAGAGCGTGGGTGTATGTAAACGAGAGCCTGCGAGAACATTAATTCACATTCAGATGTGCTTATTTTCCCCATAAAACCATTGAACTACTCAAAGGTGTGTGTGTGTGTGTGTGTGTGTGTGTGTGTGTGTGTGTGTGTGTGTGTGTGTGTGTGCGTGCGTGCGTGCGTGCTTGTACTCGCAATCCGCAAAGTGTTTGGGAGCCAGTAGTCGTCGCTGTCATGGAAAGCGTGTGCGTTTGTGTGCTTTGCATGCTGCATGCGTAGCTCCGAGAGCTGTAGCCAAGTGCTTGTAACGGAGCAGCCAAATCAGGGAAGTGTGTGTGTTTGAGTGATATCACCAAGAGCAGGATGAAGACTGGGAGGAAAAAAAAAGTGTGTGTGTGTGTGTGTGTGTGTGTGTGTGTGTGTGTGTGTGTGTGTGTGTGTGTGTGTGTGTGTGTGTGTGTGTGTGTGTGTGTGTGTGTGTGTGTGTGTGTGTGTGTGTGTGTGTGGGCCGTTTTGGAGTGTGTCTCACATCATTAGGGAGAAACCAGGAGAATCGTAAAGGGACTGTGTGTTAGTGTTAGTATGTGTGGTAGCCACAGGCATATAGTGCAGCCTGATAATGAACACATTGATCTGCTATACAGCAGAGAGGAAAAGGACAAACCTTTCTTTATTAATGGTGTCTATTTTCCTGCCCATTATTGTTGAGTGTTTCGCTAATTGTGGCTTTTTGTGCGCTTCTTCTCTCCCTATTTCTGCCTCTCTGCATTTTTTTTTTTTAATTTTTACTTTTTGATTGATTTTCTTTCTCCCTTTTATGCTGACCTAATGAGAAATGAAGCAAAATTCACTAAGTGGTGCAGCGGAAACATCAAAACGCCTCTTGACTCAGTGACAACTATAAAGCCCTCCAAGGAAGAACCTTTTCTGCTTTTATTTGGTGTACTGTTTTGTGCTTATTTCCCACCCTTCACCGTGTGTTTCTTTTTGTGCAAATGCAGACATTATTTCTTGTTAGCCGAGACCTTTGGGATACAAATGAAATGCTTTACTTTCAGCAGCTTGTCAAGATCTGAAGTCGAAAAAATGCAAAACATAAAAGAACCAAACCAAAAAAAAAGCAAACATCTTTGGATATTTCTGTTTAATTCTTCGCATAGCGTTAGGTAGGAAGCTTGATCTAGACGCTAAATATTGTGCTACTTTTGGTTAGCATACCATACATTTTGGAAAGGGCAAGGAAAGCTAACCTGGCTCAATTCCTTTACTTTGCACTGCTGTTATTGCACAGACGAGACAAACAGGATGTAGTGTATTAATTGCTAATCTTAGCGGTGCTGGTTGGCCTGTTCTGTTACCTTTGGACAGAACCAGGCTAGCTATTAGCTCCCTGTTTACAGTCTTTGTTCTAAGTTACTGCTGGCTCCTCATGAGGCATACTGAGGATATGAGGGTGCAGCATTAATTGTTTTCTACCAAACTCACTCAAACCTAACAAGCATGCTCTGACAAGGCTGCATGTGTTTGTCCTTAACTCAAAGCTTTCATTTCCATTTTTCAAATGCATAGAAGATTCCGTGCGGTTGAATTATTTCCCCTCAAGGACAGGGCCGAGTGAAGCCACAAAGCATGCACCACATGTATGTGTTAAATAGCTGTCAGATACTATGTATGGAAGAATATAAGATGCCCAAAGGTTTCTGAAGTAATAGGGCTGTTATAGCGTTTGGCAGAAATCCCCTCTCTGTTTTGGTCCACAGCTTGTAGCCCAAGGCTGGCAGTGAAGCACAGCTATGTGAATCCCCTCTTCTCCTCCTCCTCTCTAGCTCTCCTCCCTGTAGCAGGAGGCTGAGAATACTCTGTCTTTTGTGTGTGTGTGTGTGTGTGTGTGTGTGTGTGTGTGTGTGTGTGTGTGTGTGTGTGTGTGTGTGTGTGTTTCTGCAAATAAATTAAATCCTCTCTTCTTGCTCGGATTGTGAATATCTCAATTGTTTCTCAATAATAACAGTGATTTATTGAATTATTTTTGTTATCATGTGAAGTATATGCGGTATAAATATAGCTGTATCCTCCTCCATGTTATTATACTAGATGTGAGGGCTCTTCCTCTTGTCATTTCATTTGTCGCTGTGTACATCTCATTTCAGCTCTATTGGCTTCGCCAACATGCTCGTTATTTGCCAGAGCACACTGGTCTCTCTGACTCTCTCTCTCTCTCTCTCTCTCTCTCTCAGTGCTGGTTCTGAGGTCTGGGTCTGAGTGGTTTCTTTGTTACCCGGCTCCCTTCTCCCAATTATATCATTTCTGAGTGATTGCGTTGTGGCACTTATTTCAAGTCACTCCGGGCCTCACTGTCAGCTAAACGGCCAAATTTGTGGCTGTAAATTCCATCCATCTGTGAATTAGTTTTTTCCCCCCTCTCTGTGTGTGAGAGAGTGGTGCATTTCTTTTTTTTGTCGGACTATTTCTATAGATATTGAGGTGGATGTTACATTTCTGGATTGACAGAAATCCAGTCTTTAGTAGGTTGTTGTTGTTGTTTTTTTTAGCTCTAATTGTGTCCATTTGTAAGTGAAAGCGATACTTGGCTGCTGGGTCTTGAGTGGCAGCTGTTGTCTCCCTTTTAAATGCCACTTGATGTGAGACTGACATTTTGGGACATATGCTAAAACACTTTAAAAAAAACAACTTTTAGAAATAATCTTTTTAGACATTTTACATTCCTTCGCTTTGTCTCCTCCCTTAGGGATAACAAACGGCGATAAACACATATAAAGCCTCTCCAAGAATATATTAACACATCCTCTTTGCATTCAATCCCTCCAACTAATACTCCCTCCTCTCTCCGTTTCTGCTTTTCTCGCCTCTAATCTCCTCCCCTTTTCTTTTCTGCAGTTTTTCTCTCCCTGTCTGCATTAACAAAAGTGAAATCAGGAGAGAGAAATCAGCAGGAAATCAAGTGGTGAAATGTAATTGCTGTTTGTGAAAATTGAAACTTACATCTCTTTCCTCTATTTTTTTTTCTCTCGTTCGCTCTTCCTTTCTTTGTTGATTCAGGGGAGTTAATTGGTGTGATAATTCTTCTGAGGCAAACAAACAACCACAAAATGGAAAATGAGTGTAATTACTCCCAACCGTTGACTTTTTCCCTCTGCTTCGCGTGTGCGTGTGTGTGTTTGTCTCTTGATTGTGCAGCGTTTAGCATATTTGGCTAATTGAATGCAGCTTTGTAATGCTGCTATTTGTATGTTTCCCAATGTGTAGGTAAGTGTTGTGTGCACTTTCACTAATGTCTGCCTTAAGCAAGTAGTTTGCTTCAGCAGAGCGTCTTTCTCTTCTTTTAAGTAATCGATTTGCAGAATTGAGCTGAGTGATTGCTGTCTTTAGTCGGATGCGTCTCCTGACTATGTGTGTGGATAGTTTGTGCGAGATGCCTTGTAAATAAACTTGTTCATTAATGATGATTAAAGACATCAACATATTAACTCTCCACCCCTGCCTCTTTATCTCTAGACCAACATCCCGTTCCTCCAGAACGTTCTGTCCAACCACCAGTTCCTCTACTCCACCGTCGACACCCAGTTCATTGACGAGAACCAGGAGCTCTTCAACCTTAAGCCTACACAGAACCGAGCCCAGAAACTTCTTCATTACCTGGGTCAGTGTGTAAACAGGAAGTGACGTCTGAGCAAAATGTGACAATAATAATTCACTTTACTCAGGTTGAAGATTGACATTAAATATTTGTTGGTGCATGCACTGAGTAACTCTAGGGGTGCGTTCACATTCGGCAAGTCTGGTTCAGTTCAAACGAGCTCTGTGCGGTTCATTTCAACAAGTGTGAACACTGCCATCCGAACCTGGACCCCCTGAACAGATGGCTCTCCGTCTGCTTCCAAACTAACTCTGGAGCAGTTCGACTGAAATATGAAAGCAGCACGGCTCAAAGACCAAAATCAGGATGTGAACCGCCGTCTCCTTACAGCACAGCTCCGTTTGTGTTTCCTGCCACACTTTTGACTCCTTTATATGTTTTATGAACTCTTTGTGAGTTCTCAGCCTATAAAAATGCCACCATAGACGCATAAATCCAGCAAGCACTTTTAGCCCAGTGCGCAGCATTATACTGGAAGACGACAAGTTCCGTCGCACAATACACGACATAAAATCTGTCCAGTCAGGTTGTGATCTCATCCTTATGCCTTTTGTTTTGTATTTTCTGGGATTATGTAAAAAAGAAAAAAATGCCAGCGTGAACGATAAGAGAACCAGGACTAAAAGTGTTTGTATGTTTGTTTACAGAATGCTACATATGTGCATCTGACTTTGTTTTCTCTGTTTTTACACTCGTATCCAGGTCATGTGATGGTAAATGGACCCACCACACCCATCCCAGTTAAGGCTAAGCCTTCCTCCATAGACCCCGTCGTCCCCTCTGTCACCATGGGTAAGTCAATCAAATGCAATTTAGGCTCATTGGATAATTCACCCTCTACCACGCATTATTCTGCTAACCCAGTCACAACTGCTACGTCGTGTTGTACTCAGCAAAGAAATACTGCAGTTCTGTGTGGAGGGCCACCAAAAAACTGAATATTCCATGAAACGAGAAGTGTTGGGTCACCTGACAATGTCATGGACTGTGACCATAACAGCATCACAATGCATCATTATTATACCTTATCGCATTTATTACATCTGGGATTTTTTCAGCAAGCCTTTGCCACCACACAGGTGAGGGATTTCATTTTCTCTGGGGCACCCATGCTAAAAATGTAAACACTTGTAGATCCGTATAGGGCACTTTGGATAAAAAAGTACCCGCCAAATGACAAATGGCCTGTCGAACACTCTGATAGCTAGAGGCAGAAAGGCTTTCCTGCAAGGCTCGGTTTAGCACTCGGGGGAAAGTACAAAGGGGTTTTGGCTCAGAGTGCTCTGCTGAGCTGTGAGTACATCTGTGAGAGGCTGCAGCTCATTGTTTGTGAAGGCAGAAGTTCTATGCCTCTCACCCTGCTCTGCACCAGCAATCGTGGAGTCTCTCAGGAAAGGCCAGTAGCACAGCTCGGCTCTTAGATGGGCTTGTTGAGCTATTTCGACTCTGGAGTTGAAGACTGTGGGTTGTTTGTTCCCTGCGCTAACTATAGTGTCTGTAAAGTAAGGCTAGAATAAATAAAAATAAATAAATAAATAAAATATGCTCATATTAACTATCACATAAGTTGTAAAAAAAACGCTTTTATAATA
Source organism: Chaunax sp. Z400 (assembly GCA_037577475.1). Taxonomy (NCBI): domain Eukaryota; kingdom Metazoa; phylum Chordata; class Actinopteri; order Lophiiformes; family Chaunacidae; genus Chaunax; species Chaunax sp. Z400. Next base: position 12,837,443 of record CM075183.1, read on the forward strand.
TCCAGAAAAAATCCCTTATTTCAAATGTTATGAAAGCCATTTTCCGGTGGTGAAATTTTTGTCGTTTCCTATTTCGCTGTTGGGTTTAATTTTGTTCGGGGAGCACACTGGCATGAATTTATGCAGCTGCTCCTTTAGACTGCAACAAAAAACAGTCAGCTCCTTCAATCTGACATGTTTATCAGCACCCTGCGCTCCCTTACGTACCCCGATGTGCCCATTAAACACAAATTTATCACAAAATGATAAGAAAAATATGAATCATAATCAAGCATAACTAATCAAATCTGACATCTAGAAACCATGCTCAGTGGAACAGAATGGGGTGGAATAGGACGGAATAATCTGCAGCGTTTGTGTGCATCTGAATACGAGTAAGTGTTTCTTCGTGCTTTCCCACCTCTTGTCTACTTGTCTACAAATCTTGTGCCCTGTAAGCAGCCGATGAGGTAGTTGTATGCAGCACAGACACGCACAGAGGCATACCTAAATCCTCGTAATGAGATTTGTAATGTACTTATATCCTTTCTTTCATTCGACAGAGGGATTGAAAGAAGAGAGGGATTAGGCCTGTATTATCACACTCCGTGGAGGGAGGGACAGGGCCACGGTAGGAGAAAGGGGTTATTAAAGGAGAGGAGATAGGGTTTGGCCGTGTATAATCCCTGTATATAGGGAAAATGGTCAGGTGGGCAGACGAAATAGTTAAGAAAACAGCATTGGAAGAACTGATGCTGTGTAAGAGCGGAGCAGAGATCAGACTGACAGTGTCATATCTAAAAATATCACATCTACAGATGGAAGGAGGAAGAGGACGAATTGCAAGAGAGAAATATTCTCTGGAGTTCCCTCCAGACTGAGGAGAGAAAGGAGGAAAAGCACTCCTGAAAGACGGGCTGAGGATATTCTGACACAACATATTAAGTTCTCAAAGGCCATTATTTTCTAATTAGGATTTGTAGTTTGAAACGATGCTTCCGAGGCCTGATTGCTACTCGTTCATTGATTGTGTAGAAGTACACATTGCTCCAATTATTATCTGGATTTATTTAATAGAGGACATCTCGAGGTTAATCACCAGATGCCTCCGAGGTAGCTTCAGGAAGGATTACTAATAAAAATGACAAGACTGTTTTCCTCCACCCAGGTGAGAGATGTATTTCCTTCCTTAGGATTAAAGGGTAGTTTTCAGTAGAATGTGGAAAACATTATTTCTCACTTTTGTGTAGGACCAAAACACATTTTCAGGTATCTTTTTTTTTTAAATGAGTCATAAAGAGTCATAAATGTGGCTTTCTGAAACCTGAAGATAGTTTGGATTTCCTTTGGGTGTTTGAACTACAAACAAGTTTCATTTCTGCTTGAAAGCATTGCTTTGAGTTGTTTGTTTTATGCCCCCCATACAACTTTGTGCAGAAAAACAAATTATTTATCAGCGCTGCCAGTTAAACGTTATTGCAGGGGTCTGAATTTAGCCATTATGGTAAATGGCAAGCAATAAATAAATGAAAGAAATGAAAATACAGTCAAACCTGTCTAAGAAGAACACTCAAGGGACTGAAGAAAAGGTGGTTTTCTTATGGGCAAAGCAGACCAATTGACTACAAAAGAGACCTAACAGTCTCTTTAAGACTCCCTTAAACATAAACAAAGAATTATGGCTAAAATTGACTATTCATTGTCTTGAATAATTTAAAATGTTATTTGTTTTCTGGAAATCATCTCACGACCCCAAGATTGGCATCTCGTGACCCCGCAGCGGGCCACGACCCCCATGTCGGGAATGTGGTGGGGTTCAATGTTACATTACTTACTTAATACTAATATATTATTTGAATGTATTGATTGAAGTATCATCTTTGTTCATTGTTTGCTCAGGCCTGTGTGTGTGTGTGTGTGTGTGTGTGTGTGTGTGTGTGTGTGTGTGTGTGTGTGTGTGTGTGTGTGTGTGTGTGTGTGTGTGTGTGTGTGTGTGTGTGTGTGTGTGTGTGTGTGTGTGTGTGTGTGTGTGTGTGTGTGTGTGTTTGTGAAGCAGGCTGGTCTGGGTGACCTGGCCATGAGTTAGGGAAAACAGGAAGTTCATGTCCGCTCACCAAAGATCAGCTCATCTGTTCTGGTAAACACATTCTTTGGCTCTGGTTGCAGACTCTTAGGCAACCAGAGTGGAAACAGATGTTGTATGACTTGGTGGGAGCTAAAGGGATGTGGAGAACTGTTTTTGCCAGGATAAGGAATTGTTATGATGTCTGATGGTCATGACGCACTCGGACAGGCTGTGATCTTGCTGTATAAATCATTGTATTGCGCACTGAAGATTGTCTTCTCTGCAGAGTCTAGACCAGGTCTTTTTGCATGTAATAAAAAGTCTGGTGACCAGCAATGACGAGACTTTAATGTTCTTACAACATCGTGAAAGGGTTGACTTACCAATGATCTCTGGCTTATCCTTTCCTCCCGCCATGTTTGTGAACAACATGATAGTCAGACGATCTTCTGCCTGCCTTCCCTGCTACATTGTTCGCCTTTCATAAACAATGTCTTTGTTGACATCGTTCAGAAAGAGTCCGGACTCGTCCGTGTTGCAGATATCCTCTTGAGGCCGTGATTTGTTTTTTGTTTTTTTTTCATCCAGTCCCTGACCACGGTGCGACGCCTGCACTCTCTCCTAACATCGTGTTAGCACTAATGTTATGGCATTTCTTGAAACTCTTCAGCCAATCGTTGGAAGCTTTAAAGTCACTTTACGTCTGTCCTCTGCGAACTTTGAGGCATGTTCCTGTAACGTTTGTTCGGTGCACGGCAAAAACCGAAAAACTCCATGCAGAGTTGGTTGGTTTCCTGTCTGGCTGTCTCTTCCTGCTGCTTGGAGCGTTGTTTTGTAATCTGTACAAGTATTCTCTCCTTCTCTTGAGAAAGTAAATGACTGAATGTTGCCTGGAAAAGTCGCACTTTATACCGCTTGCTATAGACTGTTTACGTCTAAGGCTGAACAGGAAAACTACCTGTGCGCCATCGTCATACCCAGTGATTGGTAGCGTGCAGGTCTCCAGCCGTGCTGGTCGCGTTGCACGGATGGGTGTCTTGTACAGGAAACTTGAGCGAATGTTAATGGGGAGTAAAATGGGATTGTGCAAAAGGGTTCGTCTTATAGAGGTGGTCAGTGGACCAGGTTTGACTGTAACATGTTGCAGTGTAAGAACGGAATATCTTTTGTGCCTTTTTGGTGTGGTGCGTGGCACCTGTAGCTGACAACAGACTCATTCTAAAATATCTACTTGCTTTTAACACGTACAGTTTTAATTGAATGTTTCACTGGGCCTGGCTTAATTAAAGCATTAATTAGCAGTCCCACCAGGATCTGCCAATTAAAAAGGTCCTTAGCACAAAGATACAAGACATTTAAGAGTCTTCTCAGGAGGCAGACATCCGCTCAGTACAGCGACAAGGCAAGCTATTATTAATCTCTAGACATACTGCATATAAAGAAAATATAGCTGAGCACCATAGCTCACTCTATCAAGTCATATTAGCCGGTATTGTGGAGCTGGAGGAGAGTCCTCAGAGGACCAGGCAGGTGAAGGATGTCACGGTAGCTATTAAATGACAATAAGATTTTTTTTAATCCAAAGAAGAGTGTTAGGAAGTGGACCTTGAGACGTGTTTCACTTTACAACAATTGTGTCTACTCAGCACGATTTGAAATGCTCACCACCTTCCTCTATAGGAGACTATCACATGCATAGCCAATTGTTTTCGCACTCTGGTCCCAGTACAGATGCCCTCATTTCCTCTCTATTATGTTGAGACAATACAGTTTAAAAAAAAAACAACAACGTAGAAATCAAGTTTGTAAGACTGCAAGAGTGTGAGAAATGAAAGGTGGACTTTGAGTATAAATCGTGTTTCTGTGTGTAGGTGTGTGCGTGTGTGTGTGTGTGTGTGCGTGTGTGGCGTGTTCGCCGGCCAGCCGAATTATACACAGATCTTGATAAGTTCAAAGTGTCTGTATCTATATGCTACGGCAGAGTGATTTCACAGAACTCATCTAGCCCCGTGTGAACCGATTTTGTGTGTGTGTGTGTGTGTGTGTGTGTGTGTGTGTGTGTGTGTGTGTGTGTGTGTGTGTGTGTGTGTGTGTGTGTGTGTGTGTGTGTGTGTGTGTGTGTGTGTGTGTGTGTGTGTGTGTGTGTGTGTGTGCGTGGGCAAATGTGCGTCTGTGGGTGTGTGGAGTTCATTTTGCTGGCCTCAGAGACAATTATAGCTGAGATCATTTGTTTTCTGGGATGAGGTACAACAATAAAAGGTTAAGAGAGAGAGAGAGAGGAAGAAAGAGAGGGACAGAGGTTTGGAGGACAACTAGGCAGACAGATAGTACCTCATTAACTAATGTAATTGATTGATGATTGTGCACACTGCAGCAAAAATAGAACCCAATTCCACGTTCAATATTGTAACGCCTCTGGTTCTGCTTGTGTTTTAATTGCTAGGCATTGAGTGGGAATAGTGGAGGATTAGGTTAGGAGACTGGTTAGAGCAGTGCGTCCACACTTGGATGCCAGTATCTGTCTTTGGGATTCCGTGCCAGCGTGTTTTGATACTGAACATGACATTGCGGTCTTGTAAGGTGACCAGTGGCGCTCATCAAAATGGCAGCGTGCTCACAAGCCAGGCGTCAACCATTCAACAAGTTCATGCATTACTCTTCTTTTTTTTCTTTTTTTTCTTTTTTTTTCCATGGCTCCATCGGTGGCAGTCTCGTTCCACCACTTTGGTCCAGACAGAACTATTGGATGGATTGTCTTGAAAATATGTACAGACATTTAGGGTCCCCAGAGGCTGAATCCCACTGACTGTGTTGATCCCCGGACATTTTATCTAATGCCATCAGCGTGTCATTTATCCATCTTGATATCTCTGCTGGATGGATCGGCACTTTGAATACTTTGGTGATACCTTGGCGTTTCCTTTTGAGGTGATAACCATTTGTGTTTTTCAGTGAAACTATTAGCTCAAACACCGTCATCAGGCCAAAATTTTATTTGTGCATGACTTGGTTGTATGATCAAATGCCTGCAAAACTGATAAGATCCTCATAAACCTTATCAGTACTTTGTGTTTAGCCCTAATTAGCAAGTGTTAGCATGCTAACAATCCAAACAAAAATGGCGAACATGATGAACTTTGTACCGGCTAAACATTAGCATGTTTACACTGTCATTGTGATCTTGTTAGCACACTGATCTTAGCATTTCTTAGCATCTCACAGGCTCACTTAGAATGGCTGTAGATTTCTTACTGGCCTTGATGGTGGAGGCTGCTGGACATGCATGCAGAGTGCTTTAGGACAAAAATGTATATATATATATCCATATATATATATATATATATGGATATATATAAAGAAGAAGAGGAAGCTAAGAGTATGTAATTTCACTGTAATGCATCCTTTAGCTACATTCACACTTTTAAAAATAGAATTTATGCATGACATTATCATTTTGGTGCAGCATGACAGTTTACTTAGAGTACCGAGCTCATTTACGTGGATCCCTTGTTTGACTCAACAGCAGCTGCCTGCTGATAAGTTATATAGAAAACCATGGCAGTGTGAGTCGGTGTCGGCAGGTGGAATCTATCTTCACGACTCGGTGGGTGGTGCGTCTAATAAGCTGGCTGCTGAGCTCATCCCTGTATTCTTTTTTAGTTGATTTATTTGCGCTGAGGGCGATTGGAGCAGCGGCGACAGGAGACGGCGTCCACCTCATTAGCAGAAGTTATGACAAGCACTGAACTTGTTAACAGGGCAACGTGAGAGAACGATGCAAATAATAACATTGGTTTACCTGCCCGCCTGTTGTTAAATTTGTGAAAATAATTTGTCTTGCATGGCACAGAAGCAGCATCTTAAGTCAATACACCATTTACGATTGGATAAAGGGCTACCTGCATATTTTATCCATATTTTTTCTCTGTATGTTTTCTGTACTTTTCTCTACATTAACTTCTTCTCCTGTTCGTTTCCTTCACTACAAGGCGACCCTCCGGTGGGTTTCCGCGACGTGTTGCTGCGCGATGGTCCTGAGGGATTCGCCAAGGCCGTCCGTGCCCACCAGGGTCTGCTGCTAATGGACACCACCTTCAGGGATGCCCACCAGTCGCTCCTTGCAACCAGGGTTCGGACCCACGACCTAAAGAAGATCTCTCCGTTCGTCAGCCACAACTTCAGCAACCTTTTCAGCCTGGAGAACTGGGGAGGTGAGTTTAGTCCCACTCTTAACTCTGTAAATACCATTCGTTATTGTGAAAACCCTTCAGTTTTGTATGCTCTTATAGATGCTAGTTGGCAGAGATGGATAAATAAACAAACTAAAGCATCCCTACATTTAGCACCACCTCTGATGATTCATAATAAGTGAAGAAATACCTGTTTTTACACAAGCAGTCATGTAAGAATGGCTTAAATTCCCTTCTACTGATCGCTATCATATTAATTAAACTCTTTGTGTGTGTACAGCCATGCCTGTGCTTCCCATTCTTTCCATTTATGTCTCCTCTAGCTCCGTTTCATCGATGACACTGATTGTACCTCTTTGTTTCTCTTGTTCTGACCTATGAGAATCATGTGCTATTGAAAGCGTATCTCATGCCTCCATCTCCAGGTCCCTTTATAGACAATGATTGTACCGTTCTGCCTGCTTATGAATGCCTGAATGAGAAAATCACACATTGTTGAAAGTTCTTGGAGCATGAACAGTCAAATAGTGTCCCTGTATAATATACAGTTATTCTGAGTATAATATATAATTACTCTGATCTTGGCCTGAGAATCAAAAGCCTTATGCTTAAACAGTTGGCGAAAAGGCTAATTGTCAATACGTCTTGATAAGTGTGATTGTTATGAACCGGTTTCAATGAATAAATTAATTTCCCCCCCGTTTTAACACTCTGAACACTTAGGACGCCCACATTTCTAAAAAGAGATGCGCTAAGTGAACCTCTTGAGTTTGAAACATTTAATTTAACGCTCAATTACAGTTAACTACCTGCTTATATTACTAGGTGAGCTTTTAGAAGAATGAAATAGGAAACATAAGAACTACAAAACAGATCCCTCTTGTACAAAGGGTTTCAGTGGGTGTGCTCGTCCTCAGATGGTTGAACAAAGTGAGAATAAAAACACAGAGGCTCCCCAGTGACACCTCCTCGGTGCTGTAAACCCTTTTTTCAGATTAAATTCCTCCTCGTTGCCCATCATGGTACATCAGTCAGAGAAAAGCCATATATTTCATTACTGTAGGAGAGCAACTTGTCTGATGTTTAAACAGATAAAAGTGTACAGCAAAAGTAAATCAATGCAGAGATATTTTTGACAGAATGACTTCCATCACATTATAGTCTTCTTCTGAGACTGACCAGAGAAAAATGACAGCATTTTGCTCGTCCACGTTTGAGCAGTGACATAAAAAGTAAGCCTTTGAAGAGAGACTGTGAAAACTCGGAGTGAACTCAATCCATCACTCCGGAGGACATTGTTGAATCGGTGCCAGCCAGGTCTCCTGTCCCTGTGTGTCTCATTAGACTGAGCCAGTTCTGAAAAGGCAAAGTGCTTTCATTAAGGGACATAAATGCCTTTTTAACATTGCATTGTCTTTTATTTAGAGACTTTAAAAAGAATACATCCACCTTCTGTCGAGCCACATCCATATTAAAATATTGTTTACCATCTATTTTTAATAACCCAACCCCACTTCTGTTGTGAGCATCGTACCACTCTGCTGCGGCGTCTCACTTGGTTTATACACGGGAGCGATTGCTTAGACTTTCAAGATCTGTGATAAATCCCCTTTAAAGGAGGGGAAGCTCACAGCGCAGTCACACAGTCAGCGCTAACTGAGCTTTCTCTACGGAAGAGAAAGGAAGCTGCACAGGAGTCAATGTAACCTGATGGAAAACAAGCTTTGAGGCCATTTTACGGTTTAGCATTAAAGATGCCAATTTGTTTGGAGCTTCCTGTTTCCTAAACCGAGACTTTGCATGGTTTTAGAAAGTCATTGAACTGCTAATATTCAGAGAGAAGCACTGGCAGTAGTGGAGGATTCTCAGAACTATTCTATTATGATTCAGTATGAATGATTATGAACATGCATAGGACTGCCCTGGTCCTTGAAGTGGATCCAGATATGATAAAATGGCAATAGTAAAGAGATTATTGTTGGTCTGCCTCTCCCTTTTAAAGTCTCTCATAAAGCGCTAATGTTTGAAATCCATTGGGAGCTTAGTTTTAACATCTTGCTTCAATGAATGAAAACAAGTGAGCAAATGTTTGTATCTCTTCCATTTATACAAATACAACAAGAGTAATTCAGCGAGCTCAAATGTAAAACGGAGTGATTCTGCCCTCCTCTTATTAGATTAGAAGTGTGAGATTAAAGTTGTCGAGACTTTATGCATCACTGAGGAGAAATATAATGTGCTAGTGGATCCTCTGGAAGCTTCGGTGGTTTATACCTGATAAGATTATAGTCAGCGAAAACCCCAAAATTGCTTTCTCATAATTATTTCAACATTTTCGAACCCGGGCCGAGGCGGTGAGAGGGCTGAGTCCCAACTAATAGAGATTGGTTGTTGAAAAAAGATTGAAAATCGAAGCATTTCAGGCCAGGACATCCATACTTGTAGTTCATAGTATGGGTCAAGCTCCAAAAACACTCTGCTGACAATAACGACTCTTTCCATCAAATCTGCTTTCTAAATCAAGCCTTTCAATCTTTTAGATCCTTACCCCTGTAATTCAAGGCACGTTTTACTTTTCAAAAAATCTCAACCCCAATGAGGATGCAGCATCAGGGGCCAGACCTCACAGAGCCCCACAATGAATCATACATTATAATGGTGCTCTTGAGGACTAAGCTAAATGTGTAAAACCATTGGATCATCTCTTTAATATGAAAATCTTTTACACTGTAGGTCAGGATAGCCTAGCTTTCCAACCTTCATTCGCTCATCTTGCTCGTTCTTTCAAGCTCATACTGTAGATCCACCAGTTGGCAGCCACGCTCTCGCCTGGTATTGATTTGGTTGTGAAACACAAATTAGACTATCATGCCGCAGTAAAAAGTTCAGCTCCAGCATGCATCGTCCCACATAGTGACGCCTCGTAGCTCTACCTTTTAAACAGTCCCTCATAAATCACAGAATGACTGCGGGGGAATAACTACTGTCTCTCTCTTGGTTGGAGGTCCCAATACAATGCTCTTTTATTAGAAAGTGATCAGAGATGGAGAATATTCCACTCTGCTGTGTTCAGATCACTTACAACCCAAATAAATCATTAAAGAGAGGCGACCATGTGAGTATTGAACCCCTGTTACCCTGACACATCGTCCCTATGCAAGTATCTCTTTTTACACATAGGGATCTTAGATAGGAAATATTGCTTTCACATGTTTCGGCTGCTTAGAGGCAGAATGAATCATTGAAGAGATTAAGTGTGGAAAAAACCCTTTGAGGATTAAATCCCTTCCTGATATAGTGTTCCTCCCTACGCCATGAAAGATACTGTAGTACGAATTGGGTCACATAATGTATCTATACGGTTCCCTATATCTGTTTCACAGTCATGTCACAGTCAGGAACATTTATCAGATGGTAAAGCAGCAGATTCTTAATTACTCTATGTGCTCGTTTCAGTGTGCGCGTCTGTTCCGCCCTGCAGTGCTACTGTGCGATCAGGCCTTCAGAGTACTTGTGCGTGTTTTTAGGAATGTGAGCTGGTTCTCGGACAAGCAAGGGTGGAAGTCCGACTGGCACTAAAGCAAATGGACCAATCCAGAGCAGTAAAGCAGAAACACAGACGACATAAAATTGATCCGGAAGGATAAACTGTCAAATGCATCATGTGGCCATAATTGCACACTGATGCAGAAAAGTGCTGATGAATGCCGAGATGTGCGTCTATGGGGGTAAATGACTGAAGTTATAGGTGTTAATCATTTTTATTCACCATGGGCTTTCCTTTATTGGCTCAAGAGCATGAGATGGAAGTTTATTTTACAGGGCTTTATTTTCCCACTAGGGAATATTCCGATGCCAATTTAAACCCCATCTAAACTGTTTAACTGTTGAGTTTTGTATAAGATTTACTAAAACCTGTTTACCTACAGAAGATGTTAAAGGCCCAAATATCCCCACACCTATTTGTGTCCAAGATTTGTCCAAAAATAAGACATTCCTCTTACTTTTTTTTAATCTTACGTGAGTTGTTGAATACACCGCAGGCATTATGTAACAGGATCGTTTCCATATTTCACTTTTAATTACTTCAGCTCATCTTCAAGCCAGATTGGAGGCTGCCTGTCTTTCCAAAAAAAGTGGCAGGCTCAGCAATGCCTGTGCCTAATGGTCTGATATGTGGGCCCAGCTGTCAGTCTTCATTCCTGTTATCAAATTATTACACTAAATCCTGCAGTCCCACATGAATTTCTCACTCGGCATCACTTTTGATAGCTCACATGCTAAAAAAAAAACA